>JAZKJV010000141.1:0-431444 GCA_037367405.1 Ottelia alismoides
TGTCCACGTGGACCAACCAGATTTCTTCCTTGGTTGACCTCGGTCAACTCTCTAACCGAGGTCTGGCTGCTGTCAGAAATGGGTTTTGTCCCATCTTCGTGGATTTTCGCGGCCTCGTTTTCACCATTTGAGGTCGATGTCTTCACGACTTTTGATCACCTATGCACCATCTTGCACGCCCATCGATTATCTCGGGGATCGAATGCCTGTGCCACCTCTGGCACCTCGATCAAGGTACCCCTTGGCCAAGTTTCAAAACCGCACCCATTTCCCCCATTTCAGTTTGAACTCTTTTAGCCCTAGCTTTGGACCATCTGGACTGCTCAGGATCGAGGCCGGTGACAGGGGCCTCTCCAGCTGCTTCGAGCGTGTGCCCAGGCGAAGGCGGAGGAGCTTCCAATCATCTCCGGCGGTTAACGCCACCGTGAGGTTCCACCTTCAGCTTCTCAGCCCTCGAGGTCGTCTTTCTTCCTTGTTTTTCTTTGTTTAGTTAGCTGTAAACTCGTAGGATTTATTTCATGTCTTTAGATAATTGATTAGTCGCCTAAATCGCCGCCATTTGCCCCCTCGCCAGAGCTGGCTCCGGCGAGTGCCTCTTCACGCCGACCACCACTCAATCACCACGTTTTCTTTTTGTTTTTCCTTGGATCCTTCTGCTGGTGCTGTACGTTTTCTTTTTCAGGGTCCAGGAGAAGAGACCCCCCCCCTTGGGGTCGGTTTTTGTTGCTGGTGCATGTACTTGGAGCACCTTCTATCCTCCCTCGACGCGGCGGCTTACCGGCGTTGATCACGCCATTTGAGGCCGCCGAACTCCAGCTGGTTGCCCAAGGACGCTCCCTAGCCCTTTTTGAAGTCTCGGCGGCTGACAGAGGCGGCGTTCTTCGTGGGGGAAGCTCGCTCCGGCGAGAGCTCCCTCATGTTCTTTCAGCCGAGCCCGCCGCCGTCGGATTAGCCAGGGACCCCAGGTGATGCAGCAGCCGTCGGATCTCGACCATCCTTGATCGTCTGATCAACTTCCACGTTTTAATCCAGGCCGTCCAGACCGAAGGGGCATCGCGGCTCTCTGTGCTGACACGTGGCTTAAGAAGCTCATCAACCGCCGTTCGACCAGCCCCCTTAAGTTGGGTATTTTGCATACAGCGCCCAGCCTATTTTGTTATTTACGTCTGGTATTCAAGGCTTTCGTCTGTAGTCAATTAGTTTTGCAAATTTTACAAATCGGCCCCCGCACTTTTGAGAATTGCGTAGACACCCTTCCCAGGTCCACGTGCCTTAGGCGCGTGACCTTGGAGTTTTTGCTAAGTAACCCTTGCGGGTTTTTGTATTCCGATTGAGTCCAAAAGTTTAATACTCCTGTTATAAGTTTGCGTAAAAATTGCACTTTCGTCCTGAACTTTTGGATATTCGCTAAAAGGCCCCTGCTAGGCCTTTAATTGTTTGGATGCTTGTTGTAATTATTTAAATTATCATTTCAAGTCCAAAAATTCCACAAAAATAGGGTTAAGCTCCTGGATACTTGTACTTTGACGCTATCAGTTTAGTTTTTGATTTTCTTTTCTTTTTATATTTATTAAAAATTAAAACATGCTTTTTCTCTACTGTCTAGCTTAGAAAACACAAAAAAATATTAAAACATCTCGAAAAATTCCAAAAAAAATTCCCTAGTGTCTATTTTATCATATTCTAGTGTCAGTCTAAAAATCATTAAAAATCTCAAAAGAAAAACACTAAAAATTTAAGAACACTCTAAAACTCAAAATAATATATAAAATCAAAGAAAACCCCAAAAAATACAAACTCAGTTTCTGTTTGCTCTAGATTTTATCCTCTTTATTTGAAAAATAGTGTGGACAAATTTTGTGGCTATTTTCTATTTTTAATTCCAGTTTTATCCCCAGCCAGCAACTTTTTCACTGTTTTCTCTTATTTCAGTATTTAAAAATACCAAAAACATCTTGAAAATTCCCCAAAAATCATAAAAAAAGTATAAAATCCTAAAAATATCAAAAAGATTTATTTCTGAATTTTCGACTATTTTTGCATATTTTTATAAATATTGTAGCACCTCTTTTATTACATTGTCTTTATTTTCCAATATTGAAAAAGAAAATAGAAAAATATAAAATATAAAATATAAAATATAAAAATCAGAAAATTAAAAAATCAAAATACAAAAATATAAAATTGAAAATTAAATAAAAAATATAAAATTAAAACCCACAAAAAATTAGCATAGTAGACTCTTGATCACAATTCACACATTTTGAGCACTTTTGCCCCGTTCTACATGTCTGCTCCCTGTGTTCGACCTCTACACATACTTGCACTACACACATCTTGTTGTAGAGTTATAATAAATTTTAACTCCGCACATTTACTTTCATTGCTTGATATATTTGTCGTGGGTTAATTGTTGTTTTAATCCGAATTTTGCGTGGTCGATTCAGTGACTGAGTTCCCGCCTTGTGAGGAACTTAAGATCACCGATTGTTTGGGTTAAACAAATGGCGCCATTGCCGGGGAGCAACAGCGCGTAGTTCGGGTTTTTGCTTGTGCTTGTGATTGATTGTCTATTTTTGCGACTTTTATTCTTGCTATTTTATTTTTCCTTATTTTTTTGATATATCCTTTGAATTGTCTAACCACCCTCTTGTTTGACTTTGTGCGAGGTACGCGGAACGAGGGAGGCTCTCCTTTCTAGGAGCACCCGTGCACCCACGTGAGGCGGCTGACGCTTCGCACCAAGGCGGACTTAGAGGATTTTTGAAGACAATTCCCGAGCCATTTATTCCATTGACCTTATTTTGTGTAATTTATTGTGAGAGAGAGACTCTATTGTGTAATAATACAGGTACACTTGGACTCTTGGACATTCGGGCCCAATTTCCAAGTGTTTGTTCACTTGGGGGCTCACCGCAGTATTGTCGGCTTTTCATCGCATTTTTTTACTTTGTTTTCCGGTTTTGTTTTCTTCACTTTGTGTGATTGAGCCCTTAGATTTAGGATTGCTTGCGATAGATTAAGGCCAAACACCTAATATCTTGCATGTACCTATAGACTCGTTTGGACTTAGTCAAATTTAAACAGTCTGTTCATTTATCTCTTAACCCGTGTGCCGTGAGCGAGCCCCATCAAGCGCTACTCCTGAACTCGAGTGTGTCGAGAAGAGGAGGGGTAAGCCAAGACCGGACTCTTAGGTTAAAGATAAGTGGCCGACTTGTGGTGCTTCACGTTAATAGAAATTTCTGAAACTTAGGGCGATTTCATCGGATTGCATTTGCATATAGATAGGTTTCAATTCTGCTAAGCATCCTTGCATGTAGAGTGCTGGAGGCAAGGTGAGCATTTATGCTTTAGCATTCATCATCGTTTTACCGCTTGCATTACTTTCCCGCTCCTCTACCTCTGATTTTGATCACCTAGGTGCTAAGTAAAATTGACTCCTCGATAGCTTCGTGCATTTCTTACTAAAAATCCAAAAAAGTGATAACAATAAAATTGGGATTGTTATTATTACTTGACCCTAAAAACCACAAAAAAAGAAAAACTTGTATTGGGGCGAGTAATCCCCTCATTGTCTTCGCTTTTACTTGCTCGCGCATACACTAAGGATTAGTGCCCAAATCCCATTGAGCCCCTAAGTGTTTGTGCAACTTTTGGACTTCTCACCTAACTCTAAAACAGACAAGATAAAAAGACCGCTCTTGTGGTCTCTACCGAGTTGAGTAGGTGAATTGAGGGTTTGATTGTTTCATTTTTGTTTGTGATTGTTTTGTGTGTGTGTCCTAGATCGCTTCTGCGCACTTGCGCCTTTCTTCCCACTTCTCTTGACTTGACCATCGTGCTCTCCCGATCATTGTCTTTTGTTTTCGAGATGGACCCCTGGAGCGTATTTTATTCGGACTCTACGGATCCCTCGTTCACTCCAGCCGGTCCACCTCCTTTTTTCCAGGAGGACTTTGCTCCTGATTTTTGTACATATCCGCCTCAGCCACAGTATCAGAACTCGGATTTCTACCCACATCCACTTCCACCTGTATATTATCCTCTTCCACCTTCATATTCACCCGAGGCTGAGCTGTTGGAGTCACCTTTCATGGAATCCACCCTTGAGCACTTGACCCAGATGATGGATCATATGAGACAGAGGATTGACCACCTCCCTAGCACAAATAAGAGCGACCATGATATTCCACCATTTGATGATATGGGTTCAATTGAGGATTTCCATGAGAGCTTGCAATCGCCAAAAATACAAAAAATGAGAAAATTTTAAAAATACAAAAAGAGATTGGGAGACCTTTGATCAAGTCAGACTGTGAGGAGAGCATCCACCTGCCAGACCCTTTGACCACACAATCTCTCACAGCCTGTCCCACCTTTGACCCCGAGGATGCCGCTGTACAGACTGCTCTTGGCATGCCTCGTGTATATGCTTATTCCGACTTCCTCCTTTGTATGGGAGGAAGTCCAAAAATTCAAAAAAATATTGACTGAACCCGAAGTGGTGGCCACCATTCATGAGATTATCCGTGCCCCACTTCAGCAGGACATGACTGAATTATCTGCTCCTCTTCCCAAGAAGAGAAAGCGGAGGAGCAGATCTGAGCGTCATATTTTGACCATGGCCACTGCCCATGCCATCACACACCGTCCCATTCCTCGAAAGAGGAACACTGCCACACCATTCATTAGTTGCACCATCTCTGGACTTCACATGTGATCACACTCTCCTAGACGGCGGTGCTTCGATTAGCATATTACCCTTCTCGCTGGTACAGTCTCTTCATTTAGGGCCTCTCAAGAAAACCAGGATGATCGTACAGTTTGCTGATGGATCTATCAAGAGGCCGAAGGGTCTTGAAAATGCCGTCATTTCGATTCAGGGGCATGAGATACACCGTTGATTTTGTCGTCTTGCCCATGGAGACCTCCACTGGGGAGCACTCTCCAATCATCCTGGGACGACCATTCCTCACCTCTGCGAGGGACGTTATTGATTACAGCTCAGGAGAGATTCGCTTCCGTCCTGCTGGCGAGAGCGAAGCATTGATCACCGCACCCATAGTTGACCAGAGACCTGCACCTGATGTGACTACACCTGTTCTGGATGACCTCGAGGACCATGACCTTGATGATACTATCAGAGAATTTTGCTTCTTATTGGATTCTACTGAGACCCGAGAATTCCTCCCTGTTGAGGAAGACTCGGAGAGCATGGACCTCGGAGTTCCTTCTTCTAGGACTTGGCGTTGTATTGACGACATCCGCGGGATTTACACGATCGAGACCTTAGAGCGGAGGGCAGATTTAGAGACTAGACAGGACGAACATGTTTTGATTACTTCCACCGATGATTTTGTGCCTTTTGATTTTGACCTGGATGACACCTCGCAGGACGACTCTGAGCACACTACTTCCGATGACGATGAGTTCGTCCCATTCTACTTTGATATCAGCGAGACTCCCAAGGCCGGACCTAGCCGTACTTCTTCCACTCACTCGTCTGTGCCTCTTCACCCTAGGGCCACTGAGGACCATCACCCTGTCGACCCTGATCGGTTTCTGTCATCTGAGGACCCCGATGTCGACCTGCACCACACTAGATCTATCCCTCAGCGGTCCCGCAAGAAGGTCCGCTTTCTACCTTCTTGACCCTCTGTACATCCATCCTGTTGTACATTCGTGTTGTGTACCTCCGTCTCTCTTCCGTATTGCTCGTCCACCCATTCTCGTGTTTGCCTAGCTTAGGACGTACTTTGTCCTAAGTATAGGGGGGTGGACGAGCCGAGTGTTCTTTCATCATTCCGTGTCATCACTCCTGTCATTGCCTATACTTCGGGCTTCTTTCACCCTAAGTATAGGGGAGCGATGCGTACATCCTCACAATCTCTTCTTCTATCTTCATCTCTTTTTCTTCTTTTCTTCTTTTCCACTTCTATCTTCTTCATCTACCGAAAAGGTGCCATCCCTTTTTGTCAGTTTTCTATACTTAGGACGTACTTTGTCCTAAGTATAGGGGGGTGTGCACCCCGAGTTTCTCTATTCTTTGATCCTCTCCATTGTCTCCTCTTCTTGTCTATACTTAGGGATATTTTACCCTAAGTATAGGGGGAGACAATCTGAGTACGATCTGTTCATTCCCACCCTTGACCCTCCCTGCTTTGTGCACAGTCTGCTATACTTAGGATTATTTGATCCTAAGTATAGGGGGGACGGTCAACTTCTCTTTCGTTCATTCATCTCTGTATTCATTTATTCTTTAGATTTTCCTATACTCAGTACGAGTTATGTCTTCTTTTTCCTCTCTGATCTATGAGGACATAGCTCAAGCTAAGTATAGGGGGTCGTATATACTGTGTATATACTTTAGCCATAACTCGTACTTTCGTATTTTCCTAATAAATATGGCTAACAATTCATTAAAAACCTTAATAAAAAGGTGTTTTGTTCCTCAAATTCTTTCTGTATTTACTGATTAATAAATCAGGTGAAGATGTTTTTTGCAAAATGTTTGAAAAATAGTTTGAAAATCTTTGTGAACATCTATTGAAAACTATTTTGAAAATATTTTGTTACATGTTTTCAACCTTTGTAAAAAGGTGTGGTTTGTAAAATTTATTTTCTTTGTGTGAAATAAAATGTTTGAAAAATGATTTGCAAATGGTTTGAAAAATGGTTGCAAAAATATTTGAAAAACCTATATATACTGTTTTGAAAGCCTTTGCAAAAAGATTTTCAAATGTGTGTACATGGTTGTAAAATGTTTGTAAAAAAATTATTTTGGACTATAGTTTTCAAAAATTGTGTGAAAAGTTTGTGTCAAATAAGTTTGAGGAATATTTACATCACACCAAAATCCACTATATATATGTGTATAAAACTGACCACTTACCCTGTAAATTCTTAAAATCCATTTCTTGTAAATATAAGAAGCACTCCCGTGTACATATTTTTCACCTAGTTTTTAGCCAAAACCTTTTTGTTTTCAAAAATCTCAAAAACATTTGCAAAACTAAAATCCAAAAACATCTAAAAAAATCTTTTTGAAAAATACAAAAAAATGCATGCATCATATTTTCAAAAATCCATAAAAAGTTCAAAATCTTTGAAAATTGCATCACAAAAATATTTCTTGCATAGCATAGCATGAGCATTTTTCGGATTGAGTTTGATAGTTGAACAAGTCTAAGTAAAATCCGGAGATTGGAGCTTTATTGGACCTTAAAATCTACCTAATAACAGGAACCTTATGGGAACTGGGTTTGAGGCACTTCAGATCTAGTTGACTTAATTCTTTGAGGATCACGGGACTTGCTTCAATGGATTCTTGACTGCCTAAGTAGAGTATTTCGGAGCACACGCACGACTCTTGTTGATAATGACCTAACTTGGACACCTGCACCTTTCACATAGCTCTCCACGGATGAGGTGGTGAGGAGGCAGTTTCCTTTGGCTTGGGGTAGCATATGAGGGGAGTACTTCTAGGCGGAACCTCTCTTCTTCTTCTAGTGAAGGAAGTGCGCCTCAACTTGGTCTAGTGGTGATGAAGGCTAAAGACAGAAGCCGTGGGTTGCAATAAAGCTTCAAAAGAGGGATAGTCTACTGGCTCAAGAAGAAATTTCTTGTATATATGCTGCACCATGTAGATATGTTGTATAGATGCACTTCAAAAAAAAAGAAAAGAAGAACTCCAAAAAAGTGGTGGGTCAGATTGAAAATTTAATAACCCCACCGGAGTGTATATAGTTTAATAAAGCAAAAGCTTATGGTATCCATGTTACATCTCATAAAGCTTGCAGCGGGAGACTTAGCTACACTGGTTGAGCTCCCAAAATTCTATATCTCTTATTCCCCCTCTTCTTGAGCCGGTTGCACTTGAACTTAGAAGGGAATACCCCGCTTCTCGAGGAAAGAGTTGCTAGACCAAGGCATTAGAGTTACCAGGGTGGGGGAGGTTGTTTCTTTGTTACTTCTGAGGTGGGGAGCTACATATCACTTACACTGTACGAGTCATATTCATAGTCGTAAGAGTTTGCGTATGAGTTGAAATATTTCTAACCTGGCTATTGAGGAGACTTGAGCAGAGTTTTGGGATTCTCAAAGGCTGTTGGATTTCAATGTTGGTTCTCATTAAGGTTCCGACCGCACTAAAATTCCTAAGGTCCGACTTAAGCTCCAAACTTTGATTTTGTGAAGACGAGTTTGACAATTAAATTTAGTCCATCTTTCTTCTTTTTCTTTTCTTTCTTTTTCTTTTTGCACTTATTGCATAAGTGTTTGCTAGGGACTAGCAAAGGTAAAGTATAGGGGGATGATGAATCCACATTTCATCATCTTCATTCTATCATTTTGGCCTCAAAAACCCTAGTAAATACGTGTAAATAGGCTTAATTCATGCATTTTAGCATCTATGTATATGTGTTTAAATATTGTATAAAATGCGGTTTTAAAGCCAAAATTATAGAATAAAGAAAAGAAAAGAAAAAGAATAAAATATTGTAAATATTTTATGACCCGAAACCCTGAGACCTAGGCATCTTGATGAATAGGTCGACAAGGAATGAAGTAGGGGGAGATAAGGGCCAAATACCTATATGTATTCTATTCATTCTTTATTCATTTTGGGGCCTATTTTTGGTTCCACTTTTTATACATCAAATAAAGAAACTTTGTACATGAAAGTTGTAGATAATTTAATATAGAAAAATACAAAATTGATTTCACTGAAAAATGATGTACAAATAAAAAGTTATGGTCTAAATAAAAATCCGGAATGCCAACTTCCCAGACCCGTATCTCATAAACGAGAACTCCAAATGCAGCATACTCACTTTAATTGTATATAGAAGAAAATAAGCTATTTAATGGTGGTGGTTTCGCATTTGGCGGAGCTACGGTTTGAAAGTTGAGTTTTGGACCTACTTTGTGCACTGTACCGAATAAAATATTCAATTTATTCTTTACTCATTATTTTTATATTTTTATAATGTTGTAATTAATACTTATAATAATTATGTGCTTTAAAATCAAGATAAAAATGCAAATAAAACTCAAAATAAAATACCTGTATGTATAATACATAGGTAATAATTCTATAGACATACCTGTATAAACTATACTCATATTTTATTAAATACACAAAACACTTCAATAAATTAAAATAAAAATACAATTAAGTGTATAAAAGTATGTTATAATTATATAAAATAATAAAAAAATAAATAGACTAAAATCACAAAATAAAAATAAAAGAATAAAATATGTAGATAATATACCTATATAGGGGTATAAAAGTAACTTGTAAAAATACATTTCATAAAAATAAATAAAAATCACTATAAAATAATTTATAAAAAAAATAAACATTTTTATTTTATAACCAAAATTTAAATAATTCGTTTCCTATTTTTTATTGAATTTATAAGCTTTTTTGCCAAGGTTTTTTCTGGTTGGTCCACGTGGACCAACCAGATTTCTTCCTTGGTTGACCTCGGTCATCTCTCTGACCGAGGTCTGGCTGCTGTCAGAAATGGGTTTTGTCCCATCTTCGTGGATTTTTCCCGGCCTCGTTTTCACCATTTGAGGTCGATGTCTTCACGACTTTTGATCACCTATGCACCATCTTGCACGCCCATCGATTATCTCGGGGATCGAATGCCTGTGCCACCTCTGGCACCTCGATCAAGGTACCCCCTTGGCCAAGTTTCAAAACCGCACCCATTTCCCCCATTTCAGTTTGAACTCTTTTAGCCCTAGCTTTGGACCCTCTGGACTGCTCAGGATAGAGGCCGGTGACAGGGGCCTCTCCGGCTGCTTCGAGCTTGCCCAGGCGAAGGCGGAGGAGCTTCCAATCATCTCCGGCGGTTAACGCCACCGTGAGGTTCCACCTTGGGTTTCTCAGCCCTCGAGGTCGTCTTTCTTCCTTGTTTTTCTTTGTTTAGTTAGCTATAACTCGTAGGATTTATTTCATGTCTTTAGATAATTGATTAGTCGCCTAAATCGCCGCCATTTGCCCCCTCGCCGGAGCTGGCTCCGGCGAGTGCCTCTTCACGCCGACCACCACTCAATCACCACGTTTTCTTTTTGTTTTTCCTTGGATCCTTCTGTTGGTGCTGTGCATTTTCTTTTTCAGGGTCCAGGAGAAGAGACCCCCCCTTGGGGTCGGTTTTTGTTGCTGGTGCAGGTACTTTGAGCACCTTCTATCCTCCCTCGACGCGGCGGCTTACCGGCGTTGATCACGCCATTTTGAGGCCGCCGAACTCCAGCTGGTTGCCCAAGGACGCTCCCCAGCCCTTTTTGAAGTCTCGGTGGCTAACGGAGGCGGCGTTCTTCGTGGGGGAAGCTCGCTCCGGCGAGAGCTCCCTCATGTTCTTTCAGCCGAGCCCGCCGCCGTCGGATTAGCCAGGGACCCCAGGTGATGCAGCGGCCGTCGGATCTCGACCATCCTTGATCGTCCGATCAAACTTCCACATTTTAATCCAGGCCGTCCAGACCGAAGGGGCATCGCGGCTCTCTGTGCTGACACGTGGCTTAAGAAGCTCATCAACCGCCGTTCGATCAGCCCCCTTAAGTTGGGTATTTTGCATACAGCACCCAGCCTATTTTGTTATTTACGTCTGGTATTCAAGGCTTTTGTCTGTAGTCAATTATTTTTGCAAATTTTACAAATCGGCCCCCGTACTTTTGAGAATTGCGTAGACACCCTTCCCAGGTCCACGGGCCTTAGGCGCGTGACCTTGGAGTTTTTGCTAAGTAACCCTTGCGGGTTTTTGTATTCCGATTGAGTCCAAAAGTTTAATACTCCTGTTATAAGTTTGCGTAAAAATTGCACTTTCGTCCTGAACTTTTGGATATTCGCTAAAAGGCCCCTGCCAGGCCTTTAATTGTTTGGATGTTTGTTGTAATTGTTTAAATTATCATTTCAAGTCCAAAAATTCCACAAAAATAGGGTTAAGCTCCTGGATACTTGTACTTTGAAGCTATCAGTTTAATTTTTGATTTTCTTTTCTTTTTATATTTATTAAAAATTAAAAACATGCTTTTTCTCTACTGTCTAGCTTAGAAAACACAAAAAAATATTAAAACATCTCGAAAAATTCCAAAAAAAACTCCCTAGTGTCTGTTTTATCATATTCTAGTGTCAATCCAAAAATCATTAAAAATCTCAAAAGAAAAATACTAAAAATTTAAGAACACTCTAAAACTTCAAAAAAATATATAAAATCAAAGAAAACTCCAAAAAATACAAACTCAGTTTCTTTTGCTCTAGATTTTATCCTCTTTATTTGAAAAGTAGTGTGGACAAATTTTGTGGCTATTTTCTATTTTTAATTCCAGTTTTATCCCCAGCCAGCAACTTTTTCACTGTTTTCTCTTATTTCAGTATTTAAAAATACCAAAAACACCTTGAAAAATCCCCAAAAATCACAAAAACAGTAGAAAATCTAAAAATATCAAAAAGATTTTATTTCTGAATTTTCGACTATTTTTGCATATTTTTATAAATATTGTGGCACCTCTTTTATTACATTGTCTTTATTTTCCAATATTGAAAAAGAAAATAGAAAAATATAAAATATAAAATATAAAAATCAGAAAATTAAAAAAATCAAAATACAAAAATATAAAATTGAAAATTAAATAAAAAATATAAAAACTAAAACCCACAAAAAATTAGCATAGTAGACTCTTGATCACAATTCACACATTTTGAGCACTTTTGCCTCGTTCTACATGTCTGCTCCCTGTGTTCGACCTCTACACATACTTGCACTATACACATCTTGTTGTAGAGTTATAATAAATGTAACTCCGCACATTTACTTTCATTGCTTGATATATTTGTCGTGGGTTAATTGTTGTTTTAATCCGAATTTTGCGTGGTCGATTCAGCGACTGAGTTCCCGCCTTGTGAGGAACTTAAGATCACCGAATTTTTGGGCTAAACAGTGGGCTCACGGCACGTAGGTTCGAAAATGATGACGCAACTGTTTAAATTTGACTAAGTCCAAACGAATCTATAGGTACATGCAAGATATTAAGTGTTTGGACTTAATCTATCGCAAGCAATCCTAAATCTAAGGTCTCAATCATACAAAGTGAAGAAAACAAAATCGGAAAACAAAGTAAGAAAAGGCGGTGAAAACCGATGAAAAACCGCGGTGAGCCCCCAAGTATACAAACACTTGGAAATTGGGCCCGAAAGTCCAAGAGTCCGAGTACCTGTATTATTACAAAATTTGGAGTCTCTCTCTCTCTCGCTAAAATTACACTAATAAGTACAAGAAACTAGAAGGCTCAAATCTTGTCTTCAGACACTCCAAGTCCTTCTTTGTGCTAGACAAAAGCCGCCTCACGTGGGTGTGAAGGTGCTCCAAGAGGGGCTCCTCCCTCGATTTGCGTATCTCATACAAAATCCAAACAAGGAGAGTGGTTAGACAATTCAACAAGGTATATCAAAAATAAGGAAAATATAACAAGCAGAAATAAAAGCCGCAAAAGTAGACAAATAATCACAACACAAGGCAAAAATGATCTACACGTTGTTGCTCCCCGGCAACGGCGCCATTTGTTTAACCGAGATGATCGAGATGTCGTACGGTTTCACAAGGCGAAACCGCAGTCGATCCGGTGACAGCTCCCCCGATTAAAACAACAATTAACCCACGACAAATAATTCAAGCAATGAAAGTAAATGTGCGGAGTTAAAATTTATTATAACTCTACAACAAAGATGTGTATAGTGCAAGTATGTGTAGAAGTCGAACACAGGGAGCAGACAGGTAGATCAGGGCAAAATTGCTCAAAAGTGTGTGTGTGTGTGTGTGTGATCAAGTTGTCTACTTATGCTATTTTTTATGGGTTTTTATTTTTTTAATTTTTATTTAATTTTTAATTTTGTATTTTTGTATTTTGATTTTTATTTTACTTATTTTATATTTTCTTTTTATATTTTATATTTTTTATTTTTTTTTATATTGGAATATACAAACTATTTAAGAAAAGAGGTGATAAACTATTTATAAAAATAAGGGAAAAAGCTCAAAAATTAGGAAATGAATTTTTTTGGTATTTTTATACTTTTCTACTGTTTTTGTGATTTTTGGGAAATTTTCAGAATATTTTTGGTATTTTTAAATAGCAAAATGCAAGAAAACAATGAATAACGTACAAGGCTGAAACTAAAATGGAGAAATAAATTAGAAAACAGTAGCAAAAAATCTCCAATTTAATTTTCACTTAAAGATAATGAAACAAAGAAAATTTAGAGACAAAGTTTGTATTTTTAGGATTTTTGTATAATTTTTAATATTTTTATAGAGGTTTTTGGAGTTTTGTGTTTTTTTGGAGTTTTCTTTTATATTTTTTATGATTTTTGGATTGAAATTAAAACACACTCAAATATGAAAAATATATTTTTTTGGGATTTTTCTGGAATGTTTTTATATTTTTTATGGATTTTATAAGCTAGACAGTGCACAAAATGGCTATTTTTGTTTTTTAATAAATATTAAAATGCAATAAATATGCAAAATAAAAATATGATGATGAACTACTATGCAACAGAGATCTAAACTGATTTTTGGGGATTTTTTTGGTTTTTATAGATGCGTGCAAAGAATACAAGAAGCAAAAAGAAAGTACTTACAGGCCAAGGGCATATTAGTAATTAACAAGAAGTTGAGGGGCCTGTGTGCAACTATTCCAGAAAGATTATAACTGAACAATATATTTTCTAGACTAATTCACAGTAACCAAACCCGTGAGGTTAAATTTGCAAAAACGCTAAGGCGTACGTGACATGCACGCGCGCCTGGCAAGGGTCTAAACGCGATTAACAACAACTTAAGGGCTTTAAGTACAAAAGTGCCAGAAAATTAACACATGATAAAACTATTTTAGAACTCACAAGAAATATACAAAAATTCGAACCCTTGTATGCAAAATTCCCAAGCGCACGTGCTCACGCACGTGCGCCTAGCTGGCAGGGGTACGGATGAGAATGCAATATAGTCCGAGGGGTATAATGCAAATGTTACAGGATATTTTACACTACCAGTGAAAGTTTAGAAATTAATGCTTAAATACAAAAACGAGGAGGAGCGATGATGCAAAATACCCTCTCCTCAGCGTGGATCTGACGGCGCAGCGCGATCACTTACGCCACGTGGCGCTACCGCAGAGCCCGATACCGTTTCGCTTCGACGGTGTAGATTAGATGCTACTGGAAGATCGGACGGTCGATGCAGATGTCAATCGAACGGTGGCTGCTCTGATCCAAGAGTGCCCTTGATCGAACGGTGGAAAGACGCTGACGAAGAACAGCAAAGAACGTCGCGGTGGGCGAACTTCCCTGGCCGCGCAGCACCTTCTCCGCGGCGTTTAGAGCTCCAAAACGGGCTGGCGCGATTCCTGGAAGCTTCATCGGGTAGATGGTGGAGTCAAAATGGCCCAGGAAGGGCCGGAGATCCGTCGTGACGTGAGCGGAGGGGGACTGCTCCAGGCTGCCGGGCGTCGACAAAAATCGAACCCAGATGGGGTTCTTCGATCCTGGGACCTGCAAGAAAAATGCAAACTCGACAGAAGGGGTTCCCAAGGGGCAAGGCGATTGGACTGGAGGGCGTGGACTTGATGGAAGTTGCCAGAGCTCTTGAGCTCCGGCGAGGGGGATCGGTTGCGAAATCGGGGCAAAACACACGGTGAAATAGCAAGATAAAAGCGTGAAACGAATCCTAATACTGTCAGCTAACTAAGCAATAAGAAAACATACTAAATACAACCTCAAATTGGCCGAACAAGCCAATGTGATGTGACCTCAACGCTGGAGGCCGGCGAAGGTGGTGGAGCCGCTCCTCGGTCGCACGCGACCCTTCTAAGTAGCCGGAGGAGACCCTGTCACCGTCTTTAGTCCAGAGCATACGAGGAGAAGGGGTTTGCTAGGTCAAAGAGGGTTCAAAGGGAGGAGGAAGTGAGTGGATGGTTTTTGAAACATGGTAGAGAGGGCTCGCAAATCGAGTTGCATCGAGCGACGTGATGATCCAAAGCCCAAGAGAAGATATGGGCGAGCATCCTCGACGCACGATGAACAAAAGTCAAGAAGACTTTGGAGTGAAACGAGGAGCATACGAGCCTCGAAAAAAATCGAGAAAACGGCCCAAAAACATGCTTCTGACAAGGCCACAGGGGGCGGGTTAGAGAGTTGACCCTCGGTCAACTCTCGGACCCTCCCGGTTGGTCCACGTGGACCAACCAGGAAAAACCCTGGGAAAAAGTTTTAGAAAATGATTTAAAAATATTAAATGAATTACTTAATTTTAGATTATAAAATAAAAAATGTTTATTATTTTATGTAGTATTTTATTCTTATTTTTAATTATTTTTATGAGGTATATTTTTACAAGTTGCTTTTATACCCCTACATATTGCATCCATTAATTTTTATTTTGTGTATTTTAATTTTATTATTTTTATTTCTTATTTTATAACATTATAGAATACTTTTATATACAAAAATATATTTTTATTTTATTTTTCTGATATATATATAATAAAAATAGGTATTGTATAGGTAAGGGTATAGGTAGTATACATATGTATCAAATATGTAAGTATTTTATTTTAAGTTTTATTTACATTTTTATTCTGATTTTAATATACACAATGATTATAAGTAATATCTACAACATTATAAAAATATAAAATTATAAAAATAATAAATAAATAATAAATTGAATATTTTAATATGTACAAGTATACAATGAGGGTCCAAAACTCAACTTTCAAACCGTAGCTCCGCCAAATGCGAAACCACAGCCATTAAATAGCTTATTTTGTGCTATATACAATTAAAGGTGAGTTTGTTGCATTTGGAGTTTTCATTTGTGAGATACAGGTCTGGGAAGTTGGAATTTTGGATTTTTATTCAGACCAGAACTTTTTATATGTACATTATTTTTCAGTGAAATCAATTTTGTATTTTTCTTTATTTAATTATCTACAACTTTCATGTACAAAGTTTCTTTATTTGATGTATAAAAAGTAGAACCAAAAATAGGTCCCAAAATGAATAAAGAATAAATAAAATGAAAGGAATTTTATTGGTATTTTTGGCCCTTATCTCCCCTACTTTATTCCTTGTCGGCCTATTCATCAAGATGCCTAGGTCTCGGGGTTTCAGGTCATAAAATATTTACAATATTTTATTCTTTTTATTTTCTTTTCTTTATTCTATAATTTTGGCTTTAAAAACCGCAATTTATACAATATTTACACACATGTGCATGAATGCTAAAATGCCTAAATTAAGCCTATTTACACGCATTTACTAGGGTTTTTAAGGCCAAAATGATAGAATAAAGATGATGAAATGTAGATTCATCAATACACATTACAGATGTCGTCCTAAAACTTGATACTACATTATCCTAGCCTTTGCGCCTAGCTAGGGGCGTAAACTAGCGCTTGTTGAGAGGAACCTCAACATTGTTCTCCTTGTATATACGGGTACAACACATGTATTTTTTTGGTTGTTGATCAGTGTGTTCGTCAATAGAATTCGGAGTCGTCTGCACTTATTTTCTTATGAGTACATCAGGGTGTGTCTTTTTTGAGTATCTAACATACCTTCAACACCCAGAATTGTATTACTATACGATGCAGATTCCTTTTTGGGTGCTAGCCCGACTCCTGTCCCTAATAGCGGTGGTCCGAGTCAACACTTTGAAATGGTTAGGAGTGCTCGCCTTTGGCAAAAGCTCTTTGATAATTGACTTTGTATGGTATGAGCTTTTCTTTCAACATTTCTTTATTCTTTTCTTTTGAATTTTGGCTAGCTCCACTGCTTTTACCAAAAGTTGGCGCACACTAATCAACAATTTTTATAGATTTCATCATACCCAGCCACATAGGTAATGTCAAGAGATAGTACAAGAACCATGTTCTCATACTAGCTAAAGGTGCTGGCAGTCAGGATTCATGAAACCTTCATTGATTTTATCTCATCCTCAAGCATCATAAAATCAGGTCCAAACTCAAATCCCTCATCCAAGTTCCTTAAGTGAAATTTCAACTCATCACAACTACACGAACTCGTGTATGTGAGGTGTTGATCATATTCTTAAGGTAGAGAGTAAGCATGCAATATAGCACACAAATCTTTCAAAATAGGAAAATGTGAATTAAGTTAAAGACTCTAATGACTAAGGTTGGTTAACTCAAAATCTCAAGACCTCATGAACCAAGTGTTCTTGAACTTCACTAATCTTGTGTGAATGTGTAAGAGTTAGGGACTAAACCAACTCATTAGTTAGATTTTTTGTGATTTTGTTTTTTGTGATTTTTTATTGGAAAAGAAATGAAAGAAGAAAGATGTTTTTTTTGTAATAAAGATTTTACTTCTTTTCTTCAAAAGTTTGTTTTAAAAGAAAGGTAAATAAGAAAAGACATTCAATTCAATTTTTTTTTGAAAAAGATTTTTTTTGAAAACAAAGAGAAAGAATTTTTTTGAAAAATTTTTTAAGAGATTTTTAGAAAATATTTTTTATTTTTTCTTCAAAAAGTGTCTATTTTTTTAGAAGGAGAGTTTTTAGTTTTTTATGTTTTTTGAAGAATTTTTTATGAAAATGTTTTTTTGATATATCTCTTATTTATAACAATTTATCCATAACCCCTTGTTTTAAACAAGTCAAAGTACGAGCTATAGGTGAAGTATATATGTAATATAAACAAACCCCCATACTTAGCATGTGTTATGTCCTCATGGCACTAGGTGACAAAAAGCCATAGCTCATACTAAGCATAAGTGGGTGAAAAGAATAGAAGAGAAGAATAATATAAGAGTGCAGGAGAATACACAACGAGCATTGGCCCCCCTATATTTGGTCCTCTAGTTAGCCTACGTATTGGAGAGAACACAAGAATGGGGGACTGATGATGGTGGGAAAGAATATACAAAAAGAAAATAAAAAGAAGAGATAGAGCAACTTGGGTCACCCATCCCTCTATACTTAGGATCTAGTCATCCTAAGTATAGCCATAAAATGAAAATGATATGGAACTGGGGCAAGTGATGTGAATCATGCGGGAGGGAGGAAAATAAAGGAAGGAAAATCTACACAAGGAGGAATGAGAATATACAAGTATCAAAAAGGTTTGTGTCGGACCATCTTGCGAGAGTGAGGGGGTGGGTAGTATACAAATGTGTCGTTGCGAGAATCATCCTAAGAGGAATAATAGTGAGGGGTAGGGAACGTCCAACGAGGATCGACACATGGTTGCATGCTCAAATATGGCTTAAGAATAGCTGAACTGAGCTCACTCACATATATATCACCTCATCCAGACCTAATGAGGACTCCTTAGAAAGTTCCTTCTTTGGTATGTTGAAGGTAACTTTCTTAGTCGGTTTTATAGAACCTAAAGCATCAAGAGGAAGAGGAGAGTGATACATCTTTAGGAGTTTGGAGGAACACCTCAAGGAATTGATACTCTTCTTCTTACCAGATGACCGACTAGAGGATGGAGCAACTGATTTATTGAGATTGGTCAATTTGGTCCCAGTTATCTCTTTTGGTGTAGGTCTTTGATGAAGTGTGTGAGAGATACTGACCAGAGGTTAATCAATAGATGAGTCACCATATGCATTGTAATACTCCTGCAGAGTCAGTACACATCTCTGGTATGGCGTAGTATTCTCAGTTGGCTTGGCATTTATCGGCTCATGCGTCTGATCATATAAATAGTAAAGGAAATCATAAATGATCATGTCTGACTCAAGGGAGCTTATGGTTGTGAGTCCTCTCTAGAAGTTGTCACGGTGGGGGTGATCCAAGCAGTGGATGATGTGAAGGTGTATGGAGTTTCTGAACCAATGGTTGTTTGGATAGTTGGTATCTCATGTTAATAGAGAGACGGGATTCAACTATCTCTCAGAGGTCACAGTTGTCTGCGACTTTTCAGGTTACCTTAGAATATCGTGTGTCCTCAAAGATTGGGTGAGGTTGGAGTGCTCCCAATGTAGTGAAATCGATCTCCCAAGTCTCACAATCTATAGTTTCCTTAGCCAAGGATAATTATAACGGCTTATCGAGAATGATCAGAGACTAGGTGAACTCTATTTGATTCTTAATGTCAATAATCGTGAAGTCTATCTGGAGTAGAGCACCTTGGAAAGTATTGATGACTGAAATTGTTCCTCTCGATTATTTTATAGACCGATCAGCTAACTGAACGATCTCTCCCGTCTTTCTGCTTCATTTGAGTTTGAGCTTGACAAACACGGAGGTCGGAAGGATATATCAGTGAGTCATCATTGATTCTTGCATGGGTGAAGGTAGTGTCTTTGATTTCAAAGTCAAACCTAGAAAACTGCTTCACTTTGTGGCTCTTGGTTTTTCTCCATATCACCAAAGTGGTGACCATAGACACTATATGTTTCTCAATCCTTGTCCTCTTATTATCTAACCTTTTAGGCATAAATTTACTTCTCACAAATATTTTGATGTCAGGAAAGTGTTCAATGGCCATTATTAAGGAAAGCTCAAAAATCAACTCTATATCAATCGTTTCCCTGACTACAGGGTCCAATTTTTAAGGTCTATTCCATTTTTAATTTTTATGGTATTTTTGGGGTTTTCAATTTTTTTGGTCTTTTTGATAGGTGAAGGAGGAATAGGAGAATGTACATACTCTGGTTTGAGGGGAAAGTGGTTATTAGAAGAGGGAGGCAGAGGTACTTCTGGTGTACATGATGTGTTGTCAATTAGCTGTGTTCCAAGTTTTAAAAATTCAAGCCGCGAAGTCAACGATCCACTTTCATACCTGGACTCTTGATCGATCAAGCAATGTCATCCTCCAATAAGTCCTCATGACACATCATGAGAGAAGTCGGTTCAATTAGAGGATATTGTTGAGAACTCCGGCTCTTATACTCAACATACCTTGACTCAGGCGTGTAATACTAGATTGTGTATAGCCCATCTGGATGGCAGGTACTGGTCGAGTCTTCATAAGGTGGAGTTAGTAGACAGGGGGTTTGTAATTGGTCGCATGAATCCAATCCCATGTATATGTCAGCTCTCTGAATGGGTGGTATGAAGGATGGTCAATATGGGCTTGATCACCAAGGTCAATCAAGTCAGGAATATTATGTAGTACATGCCTCTCCATTCAGTCTGTTTGGTCGACCATGTTGTACCCTATGGTCAAGTCAGGATGTGTATAGGACAATTGTTGTCTGGTCCCAACTCGAGGGGAGAATGAGGTCGGTGGGGGCAACTGATTCTTCCAATCATTCATCTCAATAGTGTCTTGCTCTTTGATTTGTTCCTTGATTCCAGCAAGAAGACAAGAATATGGTGAGTCAATCCAGTGTCTATGTGACTTAAGGGTGTAAGAATGTGGGGTAGGTGAGAAGTACGAAGAAGTGGGGAAGTCAGTCGAAGTTCAGACTTCATGGTCGGAATGTGGGTATGAGGAGGAATAAGAAGGTGGATATTATCAAGATATGGTCAATGAGGAGTGATCTGGATATGATGACCAATATCTCACAATCTATGAAGAGAGATGGAAGAATGAAGCGGATCGAGGAAGAAAGCATGCAAGTGCACCGACTAAAACACAAAACAAACAAACACAATAACGAACCCTGAGTTCACCTACGTAACACTGTAGAGGTCGCAAGAGTCCGATCGTTTATCTTTTAAATTTTAATAAGGTGATAAATCAAGATATAAGTCCAATTACGCAAGGCTTAAAAGTAGGTTTTGGGCACTATCCTAGGGATGCATCTTCACCTCTCAACAATCACCATAGCACAAGCATTCAATGAGGTTTTGCTCTCCCAAAACAAGTGTTAATTTTAGTCAATTTTTTTGTCAACTCTGAATAGTAGTCCCAATTTTAAGTTTGGTTATCACTTGATTAATCCACCAAACACAACATGCCTAACGATCAATCCTTATTTCCTTTTAACATATGTTTCAAAACCAAGGGGATGGAAGTCGAGAAAACCGATGCAAATAGTGAAATCAATGATGCATGCCCAGTTCAGAAGACTTACAGCGATCCTCGCGCTCTACATGCGGGATGCAACGTAGAATTGAAATTTTATGCTACATGAGATGCAAACGAGAAAACTGTTCCTAGACGTGTAATTCTATTAGCGAGTAATGAATAATTTAATTTGAACTAATAGCTCTGCGGTCTAAGTGTGTCTTGTTAAATGTGATGTGTGGTCCTAAAGATTACGATCACAAGCAATAAAAATATTCTAGTCCAAATTCTCCACGAGTCACGAGTGCAAGTCCAATTCTACGTCAATCAACTACACGACTATGAACGGGTCAAATGACCAGTCTTGATATAAAGTGCGAGCTCTCAAAAGAGAGCACTGTAAATAGAAAATTACCTAAGTTATTACAGCACAATAATTACAAAAATTTATAAAAATAAAAATGCTCTAAGATATAAACTAAATATTCCCTGATCTTCAATAATCAACATGTGTGACGTCCGTCGACCTCCTATGCACTTCTACTTCACCGACCCTCGCAAGAAAAATAAACTTTTCATTAGAAAGATATACAATGAAATATATACAAAAAATAACAGAAAAATAATTGATAGAAGAAAAAAACAAACGGATTAATTATAAGGTGGCTCGAGGTTCAGACTACCCGAGTGAGAGAAACCTAAATCAAATTTTCTAGATAAATGCCTAAGTCGTTTGCCTCCCCGGCAACGGTGTCATCTGACAGGTCGGTCCTGAGTGGGTATATTAGATACTCGTTGTAGCACGATACTCAGTCAATCAATGAGAATCGAGAAAGGATCTCGACGAGGAGTGTCTTGACTTAAATTTATATCTCGGGCAAGTCTGGGGTCGAACACAGTGAGGCAAAGGAACAGGTTTGAATTAAATCAGAGAATTTAGGTATAGGTTTCTAATACAGATATTTTTTATGTTTTTTAAAGCAAAAATAATGTGAATGCAAAATGTGAATGAATCAAGTTAATAAGAAAAGACGCAACTTAGCAAAATTAATTTTAATATGAAATTAATCCAATTAAGCCAAATTATATTTTCTTAAAAAGCTAATCTAGTGATGAACGCATAACTTTTTTTCTGGAATTTTAAGGGCTAAAATGCAAAAATAAAAAATAAAAATGCACACTTTTTATGGGTTTTCATGCTATTTTTCAAACACAGAATGTAAAAATTATTAAAATTTTATTAGAACTTAATAATTATGCAATGAGAATACAATAGTTTTTTGGAATTTTTAGAGGATATATGAATTTTTATGACTATTTTATATAAAAGAAAGTGACTGCAAGAAATTAATTCCTAATAAATCCACAATGTCAGTTTATACATCGTGAATTATCTCGAAAAGGTATTTTAATATGCAATCCGGGAGAGTTGGAATTTCACAAAAATAATGTGTAAAGATTTAGTTAAAAATATTTTACTAAAATCACACTATAATTTATTTCAAGTACAAGACATCTCCATTTTAGATAAAATTTGGGCAATAATTTAAGCACATTACAAGACCATTTCTAATTTTTGAGGAACTTTTGGAGAAACAATGAGCTAAATATGAATTTAAGATGATAAATTGAGTAAAATATGCAAATTTTCACTAAAAAACTTTTAGTTAATTACTCAAATCTCACAAAAATCCAAAAAATATCTAAGTGGTAGATAATTAGTTGCTTACCATCATGACATTTTTTATTAAATAAAATGATGTAAAATGGATGTCCAAATTAACATGCAAAAATAGGGGTACCCGTGCAAAATAGAAATTAAAACATATACTGCAAATTGTACACATGGGCACTTTTGGAAATACGAAAAGTACGGGAAAGTTTTGCAATTTTTACAAAATAAATAAAAAATAAAAAAGTAGGAGACCTTCTTTGTAGTCGGGTAGGGCTGGGAAGATGGATGGGAACAATGCGACCAGTGTGGAGGGTGGTCGTGTGCGCGCGGCTGGCGGAGGTAGCTGACAGTGAGGAAGGGCTACGAAGGTGGCCGATCGGAGCTACAACCAGAGGGTAGCGCGGGGGCGTAGGAGGAAGGTTGCACGGAGATGGCGCAGCGACCGGCATGGTGTCACCGCTGGCTGGAGGTAGCCTGGCAGTGATGCGGGCACGTGTGGCAGGGCCTAGTGGCGGATGAAAGAGGTAGGAGGGGCTGACGACTGGCGGTGGAGCTGCCAGCGGTGAGGGCGACAGATCGTACACTTGCATTTTTTATTTTTTTTGAATTTTTTGTTATGATTTAAATATTTTTCTGTTTTCTTGAACATGTAATAAACTAAAGAAAACGAAGATTTGATGTTAATGATGATGTGGTGGTGATGATGATGTGAAACAAAAAATATTAGATAAAAATAAAATAATAAGGAAAATGAGATGGAATACTTAGCTGAAGTTCGTTGAAGTTGTGGAGCAGCTACATTGGACTCCTATCGTCGTGGTCTCGATCCAATTGATGAAAAAAATCGGAGAAGTTATGCGAGCTTGATGGGAAGCTCGGGACACATCAATGGTAATCGTCGTGGATCTCGCATGAAGGAGGTCGTCGCTTGAAGAAGATGATAGGCCAATGTCCACAACATTCAAAGCTCTCTCCTCTTTTTAAAGAATGGAGGATGATGAAAATGAGGACGAGTAGAAGAATAAAAAGAGAAAAAGATGGAAGTTAGAAACATGGTGGACTTGAATGGGAGGTTATTGAAAAATGGTGGAGTTCAATAGAGGTTAAGAAAACGTGGAGTTGAATGGGAGTTACTGTAGAGAATGAAAAATAAATAAAAGAAAATAAATTAAATTAGGCTACTAAAAAGAGGCGGAAATGAAAATTTTACATAAAGAACAACAAAATAAAATGCAATAAACAAACAATATATACACATTTTTTGACTTTTCTAATTTTAATTTTTTATTTAATAAAATATATTTATAATATATTAAAATAAAATACTAGAAATAAAAGAAAACATAAAATTGATTTTTTGGATTTTTTCATAATTAAGAAAAGAAAATAAAAAAAGGAAGAAAGAAAGAATATTTATAATGTATACAATGTACACATAGGACCCAAAACCCATATTTTGCAAACGAGCTACAACATTAAAGAAACTGCTTTCCATGGATATATAAATTTCTAACTTAAATTTAAAAGTGAGTTTGATGAATTTGGAGTTTATACAGAGAGGGAATCTGGCTGGGAAGTTGGACTTTACGGCTTTTCCTCTTTGGGATCTAGGAGTATTTAATTGAAGTGCAATTTATGTTATATTTTTATAATTTTCTATATATTGTTATAAATAAGTTGAAAAAGAATTATCCAAAAAGGAGTTGAAACGAATTTATTAAAAATACATGAAGTTTGGGATATTTATAGGACAAAAAGTCCTTTATTTTGCATCTTTTTCTTATTAGTTTATTTTAAAATAAAATATACAATAATTAATGTATTTTATTTATAAGAGTCACTTTATTAATTTATTGATTTTATGGACATATACTTGATACTTTACTCATGAATTTTGCTAAGATCAATATATTGAGATGATGAATCGTGGATTCGTCAGTTGTCATCGCTCAATGGAGCTCCTTCACGTTGTCACTAAGAAGAGAGATAAATATAGTGGCTATGGTGGCTCTCCCTCTCTGTCAGCAGATGATTTGAGATGGGGGTGATTGTCGACCATTTATGGGTCATTGGGAGGATGGGCGGCAGGTTTCTACAGGGTGTAGTTGGGTGACATGAGGGAGAGGAGGACGCGGGATGCGGGCGAGTTGAAATCAGGGTGTTGTTGTTGCAGGTGCACGAGGGGACGATGAGAGGTTGCGAAACTGCCACTCAAGGGTCACGTGGAGGAGATGGAAGAGATGGGAGAGAGGGTGGCACGCCTACAGGTGCGGGCAGTGATTGTAGCCCGCGCTGCCACAGAAGACGGGTGCAGTTGGCGTCGTGCTCAAGGGCGGAGGCGTAGGTACCCATGAGGAGGAGCAAGGAGAGGGGGGCGCCACGTGGCATGCGTAGAGGGGGCCACATGGAGGGTAAAAAAATATTAAAATGAAATTAAATTAAAAATAAATAAAAATAATATATAATAAACAAATAAACAAAAATAATAATATTCAATAAGTAATAATAGAAATAATAGAAATAAAATAAAACGATAATAATGATAATGCTAATAAATAATAATTTAAATAATAAGACAAATAAATAAATAAATAGGATAAATAAATAAAATAAGTAATAATAATCAAAATAATTAAAATAATTAAAATAAAATAAAGATAAATAAACAAATAAAATAACAAAAATAAAATAAAATAAAATAAAATAAAAATGGGGGTGACACATGGGAGCTCCAAGAGCTGCCATGTACCGCTCCTAGTAAAATCAAAAATTAAATATAAGCAAAAATCAGAAAGAAATAACAAAAGGGATAAAAAGTGGTCAACATGAAAGTTGCTTGTCTTGACGAGATCTGCAACTTTCATTAAGCATCGAAAATCAAAATAAACATTTGTATAAAAAAGTATTTTGAGGAGTATCCTATAGCTATAAAATATCAAATTCTTATCTTTTGCAGATTTTTGGCATTTTAAAATAAGACAAAAATAAAATTAGATAAAATATAAGATAAATATTTAAAACTTGATCTCATTTTTTTCTTTTTAGTAATTAATAAAAATTAAATAAATAAATGGTGACATGTGTAAAATATGCAATATGGGCCTAAAATCTAAGTTTCACATACGGACTCCGATTCTTTTGAATTTGGTCTTATTTTGATGGTAGTTGAACGTACATTAATTTAGAAGTGAGTAGGGGTCCATACTATATGAGAAAAATATTCACACTTTAAGGCTCTTAGTCTCAAATTAGTGTTTGAGTTTTATTGGTCAATTTTATAAGTTAATATTTTTATATTTTCCATTAATTAGTGTTAGTAATATATACACTATAGAGTTGATTTTATTCACTTCTAAGTTGGAGAAAATACTAAAAATATAATGAATATATATGTGATATTTACAAGTAAATTTAGCTTCCTTATTTAATGTAAATATGCATGCTAAAATGTAGACATTAGTTCTAAAAGCATGAATGAGAAAAATGAAGAATAAACGATGAAATGCAATTAATTACTTAGGAACGAAGCTCTGTTTTCAACTTTATAGTGATGAATGACATGTTCGTTATGTAGTCACATATCCTTGGAGCTTGACCAGTGTAGCCAAGTATCCAGCTACATGCTTCATTAGTATGAGACTTTGAAACATATGCCTTTATTATTCATATTTTTCTCCGATGAGAATTTTTTAGTTACTTTTTTCCCATCTAAGTTCTTTGAGATTTTCCACTTTTTTTGAAACATATATACAAATATGCAACTTGTACATAAGGAGTTTTTCTTCTTGAGCTAGTATACCATCATTCTTTAGAATCATTATTGCAACCCTATTTAGATGTCGGTGCTACTAGAGTAAGGATTATGTTGCCTCACCACCTCATCCGTGTTGAGATACATGTAGAGTACTTGTCCAAGTTAAGTCGTTGTCTAAAAGGGTCACTCATGTATTATAAAATATTCTACTTAGAACCATTATGATGACATGTGAAAATAATTTTGTGGACTCAAAGAATTAAGTCGCTATGACCTGAAAAGACTCAACTCCAGTTCCTATAAGTTTCCTCTCAAATTAAGTGGATTAAGGTCTTAACCAAGCTCCATTCTTCGATTTTATTCCATACTACTTTAAGCATCAATACCATTCTGAAAAATTCTAATGCAGATGCAAGAAAATATATGAAAAACATCTTTTTTCAAAGAAAGTAAAAGAAAAAAATTTAAGAGATTTTTAGAGAGCCTTACAATTTTAATGGATTTATCTTTTTCAACTTTTATGATATTTTTAATAAAGAGTTATACATATTTACAAAAAATTATGAGGATTTTATACACATTTTACATACACTATATACAAGATCGTACACATTTTGTACAAAATTTTACAAAGAAAGTATTTACAAGTTTTATGTACAAGTTCTACAAAGGATTTTATAGAGAAAAAATTTTAGGTACATATTTTAATTAAACGATTTCATACAATAAATTTATCTACAATAGAATTTAGTTTACATATTATTATAAATAATTACATCTTTTATTCACACATGCATATTACAGGTTTACAAAATAATTTTTATACCCATAATTTATAACCCACGTGAAAAATATTTTACAAAAAGTTTTTTAACCATTTTACAAAATTTTTCAAAACATTTAAAAACATTTTATAAATAACTTAGAAAACCTTTTTACAGGTTATTTTACAAAACTTTTCAAATCATTTTACAATAGATTTTAAAAATAATTTTACAAACTTTTTACAAATCAATTTACAAATAATTTTACAAACTAGATTCTGCAAAATTTTATTTTCAAGCATTTTATAAATATTTGTACAATATAAATATTTTTGATACAAAATTAATTTACAAACATTTTACAAACAAAACAATTTTACAAATGTTTTACAAAATTTTATACAAATATAATTTTACAAATGTTTTACAAAATTTTCTACAAAAATAGTTTTACAATGGTTTTTACCAAAGATTTTTACAAATAATTTTGCAAAGCAGTTTACAAAAACATTTACAAATAATTTTACAATGTTTTACAAAATATTTTACAAATCTTTTTACAAAAGAGTTTACAAATAATTTTTACAAACATTTACAAATCATTTTTCAAAACATTTTTATTCAAAATTTAATAAAGAATAGCCATATTATTAAACAAAAGTATAAGTTATGGCTACAACATATATACAGTATATATGAAACCCACTATACTTAGCTCAAACTATGTCCTCATAGTGATCAAGAAGCGATAAGGAAGAAATAACTCGTGTAAAGTATAGAAAAATGAAAAGAAATCTAAGATACAATGACTAAAACAATGAAAATAAAATGAATAAAACTCAGTGATCCCCCCGATGCTAAGGATCGAAAAATCCTAAATATAAAGGACTGTAGAAACAAAGAAGATCAAGGAAGAGAATATACACAAAATCAGCGACTCGATCTGTCCCCCCTATACGTAGGGTAAAAGATCCGCAAGTATGAAAAAGAATATCAACAATCAAGGGACATGTGAGAGAACAAAAGAAACTAAGATGAAAATAACAAGATAAAAGAAATGACATTACTCCCCCGACACAGGGTAAAATATCCCCAAGTATAGGCAACAACAGGAGTAATGAAACAAAATGAAAATGAACAACTCGGTGTCCAAATACCCCTATACTTAGTATAACGTACACCATAAGTATAGCGAAAATCTGAAGTGAAACCTTGGGTATAAAACAAAAATAGAATAAATAAAGAACAAATTAAGATAGAACACGTATTTACAAAGTAGATAATATTGAGGTGCCTCTCAACTAGCACTAGAGTTTACATCCCTAGCTGGGTGCAAAGGCTAGGACAAAGCATTATCGAGGTTCGGGATGGCATCTGTAAGGCGAATGTTGCACTATTGTCGTAGTCTCAATATGAGAACAACAACGAAGTCAACAGTTAAAACTGGGATACCCAAATAAACAACCAGACGGGTGTTTTCTATAAGGTAAATATAAGAGTGATGAATCCCTAAATGCATAGTGTTGTAGCATGGGCACTTAGTATATCATGCAGAACCAAATAAAAGATCTCCGTGAGGAGGATTCAGTTTGAATTTATAAACATGGGAATTCTAGGGTCGAACACAAGGGCACGAGAAATTTAGGTGTTTACTTTTAAGTTTTAAATATTTAATGTAGCAATTTATAGAAATATTATAATGAGCGGATGCATAATTCACAAACCAAACAGATTTTTAAAATATTTTTTATGAACTTTATATTACTGCAGGCAAAGATGCACAAACAATATATACAAATATGAAAATAAAAAAGAAAGTAGATGCACAACAACAATAAAGTCACTGGTAATTAAAGTCTCAAAAGCATTCAATAATAAATTGTCTTTTAATCTCACTATGATGCTTTAATGATTATCAAGCAATTTAATCGCTTATATACTCAATTATATTGATGAAAATAACTAGAGTAAATGATGAATCCCTGATTATCAATCTTTATTCTTTTATTTCAACTATTTATCTTGGCAAAAGGTGGAGCATCCATGTTGCTCAGCCTCGTGGCCAGCATGCACTGCCACGACAAGTCTCCTGGCCATCCATAGCTCGATCGAGGCCACAACCTCACTTCCCACCTTTGCCTGAAGCTCCCGATTTCATCTAGAACCTCAAAGACTAGAGAGATGGACAGCAGTGAGGAGTGCACCGATGGGTATCCCTCAAGTACCACATATGTTCTAGATCATGGCGCCATCAACAACACACTCTTAGCCTCCTGGAGACGATGCAGAGACAAATTAGAGATCAGGGAGCCTTCATAGTAGAGGTACGCCGAGAGATGGCACAGATGCGAGCTAACCGAGGAGAGCCAAACCGAGCAGGCGGTGGAGAGATACCATAGTTTCGAGGAGGAGATGGAGGACATCCAGAGGAGCCATAGGAGCCACTCCGACCAGCCATGCCTATAAGAGAGTTACACAACCCTGGTGTATCTCTTACACACCGTTGGATTCAGCTACCGACGATTCTGGGAGATTTAGAGCTCCCCCCTCAGACGATCCATCTATTGCCCAAGTTCCATGGGCTTGCCACCGAAGAGCCGCATCTACACCTGCAAGAATTCGAGATAATCTGTAGCACGGTCCACGATAGATACGTGGATGAGGACACCATCATGATGATGGCTTTGCCATTCTCCTTGGTCGATAGAGCATCTTACTGGATGAAACATTATGGAGATATGTCACTTCATGGGAACAGTTCTAGACCGAGTACTTGAACAAGTATTATCCACTCAGCCGGACGAACACAGCTTGAGCTCTGATCAACAACTTCTCCATGATCCCCAACGAGCAGTTCCATAAGGCGTTGGATCATTTCCGTGAGCTCATTTACCGGTGTCCACACCATGACATCTCCAAGCCCAACATAGTACATAGTTTCTTTTGTGGGCTGACACTGGAGCTACATGGGCTTATGAATGCTTCTTGTGGGGGCTCCTACTTCGCCAAGGACGAAGACCAGGTCTGGTCCATATACGAGGAGATGGTCGAGAACTACACAATTATGTCTCAAACTCATCTCTACACTCATGGGAAGCCCTCACCCCATGCCGTGTCCTATCAGAGGATAGCACAAGTCGATGTAGGTCCATCCACCTCTTCAGCAGTCGTAGCACATGCAAAGTTGTCGATCGCTGATATGGGCATCATCAGTGAGAAGCTGGACCGCATTGAGATTATCGAGACGAAGCAGTGGCAGGGCATGACTCAGGTTGATCAGTTGGCACAGACGTTGAGTGACCTAAAGACCCAATGTGTCTCTAGAAGGCGCAGACGGCTTCTCATCCACGTCTCAAGTCACAGACTGATCCTAGCAACAGCGGCTCGTCCCAACACTCCGTCCAATACCGACAGGTTCACCACATCCAGACGGAGCCGTTCCAGTAGCTACAACACAATACCCTCATCCACCGCTATCTCAGGACACCCAGATGGTGGTGTATCAGCAGGATCAGCCACTAGCAGTTCTTCCTCCACCCCCCTTCGAGCAGGAGCCATTGATGGAAGTCAACGGGATTTGGTACGACTGACAGCAACCCGGGATCCACCGAGATCATCCCGGATTCAGGTGGTCGACCGGAGTTGCCTCATCCCAGTAGCAGCCTCTAGCTCAGGGTGGATAGTTTAGCCAGCCACAATAGCAGCCCCAGTTCCCTCACCAGCCACAATAGTAGTATTAATAGTCAGGTCCTCGTCCCTACCAACAAGGACGATAGTGGAGGCAGCACCAGCAGCAGCCTCAGCAGTATTATCATCATACCCCTCATCAGTTCCAACAGCAGCCTCATTTTTAGAGAGGCAATCCGTCCGGTTCTCATGGGCCAGCCTATGAGAACCAAGCACTCGATGATCTAGCCTGCCTACTCTCCGATCAGCAGACATCCTTTAAGCGGGAGATGGACGAGTTTTTCTAGGAGATGAGGGAGAACATTAAGGGCAAGGCCGCCATACCAACCCAGATTGAGCCCAATCCAAACAACTTGAAAAGAAAATATGAGAAGGTACAGTTTACAGAGACCACCACTCCTAGTGATTTATTGGGTGACATTGCTACATATACATTTGATGTTGACTTTTTTACACTTAGGAGCGGTAGAAAGCTAACCAGCGACACCTCATCTGAGCGACGACACCACGAGTATGCAGGAGCCCCAAACAAAGATGATAGCAATGTTGATGCCGCTAAGGATGATGATGATGGTGGTACTGACGCCACCAAGGACGTTCTGAGGTGGTCGCTACTCCAGATGTAGAGGGTGGTACAGATGCCACCAGATTTCATGATGCTGAGCCAGAGTGCGGTACTGATGCCATAATTCTCGATGTCGTGGGTGATAATAAGGCCACCCCTTCTATTCCAGCAATGTTTTCTCCAGTTTCTGTACCTCGAGATTATATGAAAAATACCAAAAAATTAATAAAGGAAAGGTTTCTTCATCTTCGAATGCATATGTGATGATTGATGATACTTGTGTGGATTCCATTCCCTCTTAGCGGCAAGAACCTCTTCCTAGCCCTCTATCTGAGGAGGGGCCAGCCATCCCCTTCCCCCAAGCACTCTGTTTGGCTAAGGGGAATAAAAATGATCCAAAAAAAGAGTAGCAGCTAGAGTTCAGCCATCATATTATTGATAGATTCCATATCCATCTGACTCTACAGGAGGAACTTGAGCACATTCCTCTCTTCTAGAAAAACTTGAGGAAGAAGACCGTGATCCATAGGAAGAAGAGGAACCATCAGGCGGAGATCCATGTGTGTTGACTTGTGGCACTTGCTTCGCTATCTGGAACAACCTGCCAGCCAAAAGGCCAGATGCAGGAGCTCCCTATGTCAGATGCCACTTTCATGAGCAGAGATTTGATCGTACTCTATTAGACAACGACTCTTCTATCAACCTCCTTCCGGCAGCCTTACTTGACCGATTCGAGTTTGGCCCTCTTCGATAGAGTAGGACAGCCCTTCAGTTTGTTGATAGATCTGTCAAGAGGCCGAAGGGGTTGTTGAAGGTCATGGACGTCACAATTTAGGGCTTGAAAATCCCCATGGACTTCGTTGTGTTGGACATATAGATCCCTAAATATGTGACTGATACCCCCATCATCCTAGGATGTGCATTCTTGGCCATGGCCAAGGCTGTGTCCGATCTTGATAGTGGGAAGGTATACTTTCGCGTCGAGGGCGAGAGTTTACAAGTAGAGGCAATCGATGAGACCAGTGCACGAGATTTGGCTTGCTCAGACCAGTGTAGCAATTCAGAGAAGATGGCAGAGGTAGAGCGAGACGTCCACCAGGAGTGCGACTTTGTGATCATTGATGATGAAGCCACTTGGTCTGATCCCGTTTCACAAGCCCTTCTCCTACCTTCAAATTTTGCAGATTCACATATTCCAGCAGAGGAGGGTTTGGAGAGCACACTCTTGGCAAAGGACACAATCGAGGCTAAAGATCTTGTTCAGGATAGCGAGGAAGAGTATATTTCTTGTGATTCTGATTCTGATCCCTCGGATGCAGACATAGATTAGGCAGAGTTTGATGATTTAATACCTTGTCTCATTTCCACAGAGCCAGTAGCTGGGGTGGAGACCGTGCCAGCATCGAGTATAGATGCATCATCAGGGCAGTCTTCACCAGTTTTGTATGATTAGCGAGAGTTCTCTCATTCCGATCTTGTTGCATTTACTCAGACCTTTCAGAGGCCAGATTTACCAGCTCCCAGTTGTCTTGAATTAAATCCTTTACCGTAGTCACTGAAGTATAGATTCCTTGCAGGTGAGCATGAGATGTACTCAGTCATTATTTCAGTCGATTTGACTGGAGAGCAAGAATCTCATTTGATGGAGGCTCTTGAAAGGAACTGTAAGGCAATAGGATGGAGTGTAGATGATCTCCAGGGGATAAGTCAGGCTCTGTGCTCCCACCATATCTATCTCGATGAGAAGCCGAGCCATCATGTGAGTTCCAGCGACAACTGAACCTTAATCTTCGAGAGGTAGTCATGAAGGAAATATCGAAATGGTGGAGCGTCGATTTTATCTACCCCATCTCCAACTCCAAGTGGGTTAGTACATTACATGTGGTGCTCAAAAAGATGGGCATCATTACATTGGTGAGCGAGTTTGGAGAGGAGATAGCTACCTGGGTACCCACTTCTTGGAGGGTCTATGTGGACGATTGAATCAGGCCACTAAGAAAGATCATTTTCTGTTGCCTTTTATTGATTAGATTATAGAGAGGATAGTTGGGAAGAGTCACTATTGCTCTCTTGATGGGTATTTCGGATATAATCAGATGGTCATAGCGCCCGAAGATCAGGATAAAATGGCATTCACCTGTCCGTTTGGGACTTATACTTTCAAACGGATGCCCTTTGGTCTATGTAATGCCCCGATGACATTCCAAAGGTGAATGTTGTCCATATTTTTGGACAAGGTGGGTGAATGCTTAGAGGTCTTCATGGATGACTTTTCGGTCTATGGCGATGGGTTTGATGCTTGTCTTGACTGCTTAGACCGTATTCTTCAACATTGCATAGAGGTTCATCTTGTCTTATCTAGGGAGAAGAGTCGCTTTATGGTGACTCAGGGGATGGTGCTTGGTCATATCATCTCCAACGAGGGCATGGAGGTCCATCCGGTCAAGGTGTATATCATCAGGAAACTCAATCCATCATCCAACTTGCGGCAGTTACGGTCTTTTCTAGGGCATGTCGGTTTCTACCGACGGTTCATTCATGATTTCAGCAGGATTGCCCGACCGTTGACTGGTCTTCTAACAAAAGACATCGAGTTCATTGTAGAAGATAATTGTCTTGTGTCATTTGAGACTCTTAAGAGCTTAGTTGTTGAGGCTCTTACCCTTCAGCCACTGGATTGGTCTCTCCCATTCGAGGTCATGACGGATACCTCTGATTTTACCGTAGGGGCCGTGGTAGGACATAGGAGGGATGGAGTACCATTTACCATTCACTATACTAGATGTACATTGGATGCCGCGTAACGGAACTATACTCTCACAGAGAAAGAGATGCTAGTTGTAGTTTTTGCCTTGGGCAAATTCCGATCATATATTCTTGGATCTAAAGTGACTATCTTTACCGATCATACCGCCATCAGGTACCTCATGGCAAAGAAGGATGCTAAAGCGAGACTGACTAGATGGATCCTTCTACTCCAGGAGTTTGATATTGAGATTAAGGATAAACCTGGAGTCAAGAATGTTATGGCGGATCATCTCTCCCATTTAGAAAATCTTGAGGAATCCGAGCATAGTGATCTTATTTCAAAGACCTTCCCAGATGTGGTGATCCTTGTTATTTCCTCTCTCCCATGGTATGCCGATAATGTGAGCTATCTTGTCGCCAAGAAAGTTCCACAAGGTTGGCCCAGGCAGCGACTTAAGACCTTCCTTGTGAAGGACAAGTCCTACCATTGGGAGGATCCCATCCTTTATCACGAAGGAGGGGATAGCATCTGGCGTCGGTGCATTCCTAAGGAGGAGCACCACAGCGTCCTCATATACTGCCACAAGCTTGAGGCAGGAGGACATAATTCTGGGAGGAGAACAACACAAAAAGTTCTCCAATTTGGTCTATGGTGGCCTACCCTCTTTAATGATTATGATGAGTTTGTGAAGAGGTGTACTGACTGTCAGAGGATGGGCACTTGTGGACAATGTGATATGATGCTGATGCAGCCCATCACTTCTGTGAGGTTTTTGATGCATGGGGCATCGATTTTATGGGTCCATTCCCTAAGAGTCAGGGATTTGAGTACATTTTACTGGTTGTTAATTATGTGAGTCATTGGGTTGAGGCCATACCCGCCCGAACCGCAGATGCTGAGACTATTTGTAGATTTTTGAGGAAGAATATAATTTCATGGTTCATTGTTCCTAGAGTATTGATATCTGATGGGGGTTGCACTTTATCAACGACAAGGTAAAGGCCCTTGCTAACGAGTTCAGCATAGACCATCGAGTTTCCACTCCATATCATCCTCAGACCAATGGTCTGGATGAAGTATCGGACAGGGAGATCAAGACGATATTGCAGAAGGTAGTCCGCCCAGACCGGAAGGATTGATTACAACTTTCGGACTCGGTCTTGTGGGAATATCAAACTTACTTCAAAACTCCTTTGGGTATATCTCCCTTTCGTCTCATTTATGGCAAGCCCTGCCGTTTACCTGTTGAGATCAAGCATAAGTCACTATGAGTTGTCACTAATATATTATTGGATTTAGAGAGTATAGGAGATCAAAGGAAGGTAGAATTGGCGGCCATGGATGAGCTTAGAGACACAATCTTCTCAAGCAGCCTACATTACAAGGAGCGAGTAAAGACATGGCGTGATTCTGATATCAGCCATAAGCAGTTTGAGCCAGATCAGATAATATGGTTGTTTGATGTCAGGCTTAGATTATTTCCAGGGAAATGCAGAGTAAGTGGAAAGGACCATACCTGGTCCGAAAGGTGCATGACAATGGTAGTATCGACATATCTGAAATGTCATCTGAGTCCACATTTCTTGTTAACGGTCAGCACCTCAAACCATATCTAGATCATGAGTCGCGGATCGTTGATGTCATCCCAATTCATTTTGCATGAGATGTGGTCTTTGACTCACATCATTCGCATCTCATGCCTAATTATCATTGTTGTCCGCCTTGTATAGATCCAGATGTCCATACCACTTCATTCTTTAGTCTAGCACCCCATCTACATCATGTGATTATGCTATACTTAGGGTGTACTATACCCTAAGTATAGGGGGTGTCAGATTTTCGATTATTCTTTCAATTCTTCCTACCTCTGTTTTGCTATCTATACTTAGGAAGATTTCACCCTAAGTATATGGGAGGTATACCATGTACATTCTCTCACTTGGTTTTTCCATTTGTGTAAAGTCTGCTATACTTAATATTACTTGATCCTAAGTATAGGGGGAATTATCGAGATCTCTTTATTCTATTCTTTGATTCGTCGTTGTAGTATAGTATTCCTTTTCACGTCCCTATACTAAGCATGAGTTATGCCATCTTCATAGCTCTTTGATCACTCTAAGGACATCGTTCGATCTAAGTATGGGGGTTTCGTATATATTACATATATACTTTGGACATAACTCGTACTTTATGTGAGTGTGTTAATAAATAAAATTAATAAAATCCTTTACTTAAAAACCACAAAAATTTCAAAATTTTTCTTGTACATAAAATTATTTCTTGCACATATATAGCTATTTATAAAAATTATTTTTGTACAAATGTTTGTAAAAATGTTTTGCTTGTAAAATCTCTGTAAATATTTTGGTATAAAAATTATGTATATAGTATAAAATTTTTGAAACATGTTTGAAAAATAAAACTTTGCAAAAACCCTTGTGTAAATGTTTGTAAATAATTTGTAAAACTTCTGCATTGATGCATACATTCAAACATTTTCAAAACTTTTACACATTTTGAAAGACTTTGCATAAAAATATTTTTGTAAATATTTGTATTTTTTTCGCAATCATAATTAACATTTAAACTAGCCTAGAATTAAATTGGAAAATGGAGCTTGGTTAAGACTTTAATCCACCTAATTCTAAGATGAACCTTATAGGATTTGGGTTTAAGACTTCTCAGGTCCATTGGGGACTTAATTCTTTGAGTCCACTAGGCTATGATCACATGTCATCTTGATGAGCCTAAGTAGAACACTTAACAACACACACTTGACTCTCACAGACAATGGCTTTACTTGCACCAGCACCTTACACATAGCTCTCTACGGATGAGGTGGTAAGGAGGTTGTTTTCTTTGTCTTGTGGTAGCATACGAGGGTAGTACTTCTAGGCGGTACCTCTCCTCTTCCTTTAGGGAAGGAAGTGTGCCTCAACTTTGTCTGGTGTTGTTGAGGTCTAACGACAGGAGGTGTGGGTTGCAATAATGCTTCAAAAGAGGGTTAGTCTACTGGTTCAAGAGGAAAAGTCATTATCTATATATGTTGCACCATGTAGATATGTTGTACATATGCACATCAAAAAAATGTGCAAAAGAAAGAAAGACTCCAAAAAAGTGGTGGGTCTGATAGAAAATAAAATACATGCCGGGGTGTATACGGTCAAATAAAGCAAAGCTTATGTTACACCTTCTCATCTCATGAAGCTTGCAGCGGGAGACTTAGCTACACTGGTTAGGCTCCTAGGGATACATGGCTATACTGGTCATGATCCATTCTCTTCTTTCCCCTCTTCTTGAGACGGTTGAACTTGAACTTAGAAGGGAATGCCCCGCTCCTCGAGGAAAGAGCTGTTGGAATAGGGCATTAGAGTTACATTGTTAAGGGGTTGTTTCTTTGTCATTTCTGAGGAAGGACGCTACATATCACTTACACCGTACAAGAAAAGATTCATGGTCATTAGAGTTTGTGTATGTAGACTTGTTCTGATCTACATTATTGAGGAGTCTTGACCATAGATTGGTGGAACTTGTAGGTTGTTGAGTCTTAAACCTAGGTCCAAATAAGGTTCCGACAAACTTCCAAAGGTCTGATTGAGCTCCATACTTCAATTTAATGAAGACAAGTTTAGTAATCAACCTTGATTATCCTTCTTTTTATTTTCTTCTATTTTTTTCACTTCTTTTTCAAATAAGTTTTTGCTAAGGGACTAGAATAGGTAAAGTATATGGAGGTGATGAATCCTTGATTCTCACTCTTTATTCTTTTATTTTAAATATTTATCTTGGCAAAACATCACGTAGATAGGTGTAAATACAATGAGTTAGTATTTGGTATGCATATGTTACCTGTATATAATTAGCATGTATTTGTGCAAAAATAAAAGAAAAAGGAAGGAGGTATTTAGAATAAATACAAAGTGACCTGAACCCCAAGAGAAGGTCAAGCCTTGACCTGACTGCTAAAATAAAAATAAGTATAGAGAGGTAGTGCTTACTTTATATTGTATATATATCACTTATATCTGTAAATAATTATTTTTGACTAAATACAAATAATTTATTCTTTTTACCTCCTTGTATCTTTCCTAAAAATAAAATAAAATAAAATAAAAATCAGAAAAATCAAATAAAAATTAAAATAAAAGCATATCTCACTTATACAAAATACATGTATACATATAACATTTCTTATTTAATTATATACATGTACATAAATACTAAAATAATAAAAATTAGTTTAGGACTCCTAAAAATATCTTGTAAATACTTAAAATACAAAATGAGGGTATTTATGTAAAAATAATAAAATAAAAGTAATTGTACAAAATGTATAGTTATATTATACATGTATATACTACAATATACTGTATAGACTCTAAATTATTTTTCGTAAAAATAATTAAAAATCACAGAAAATTCCTTGAAAAATAACAAACATTTCTTATATTGAAAACTTTTTGATTTAAAATCATATTTTTTATTGAATTTATAAGTATTATGTAAATAACTATTTTATGATTGGTCTAGGAGGGATTGTGGACCCTCGTCAACGCCCCCTCCTAGCATGGATCGGATCGAATACCTATTGCCGGACCCTTTTCTCTAATTTGTCCCGCCCAAGTCCGAGCTCCTCTCTCCTCGAATCTTGGACTCTTGATTCCTCGGACCTCCGTGGTCCTCGCGGATTCCTTGGATGACCCAAATCGATCTTAGGTCTCGCGCTTTTTGCCGATCCTTCCAGACCTTCGAGATGTCTATATAACATCTCATCCACCTCCACAGTGTCCTTGCTCATGACTCGCTCCTCTTTCCATCCCTAACCACCTCCGATTGAGTGACAACTTCCAGATGAACCCTTCGGATCGGAGTTTGGTGGAGCGTCCACGTTGCTCAGACTTGTGGCCGGCGTACGATGTCGTGACAAGACTCCCGACCTTCCATAGCTCGGTCAAGGCCACAACCTCGCTTCTCACCTTCACCCGAAGCTCCAGAATTCATCTAGAATCTCAGGTACCCTTTATTTCCCGTCCATTTCTTTGTTCAACTCATCTACTTCATCCATCTCCGTCGTACAATCATCTACTCCGACCAGCTAGTCGGAGCCCCGTCCTTCGCTTCCACCCATTCCAATCAAATCTACGCATTGCCATTCACCTTGCATCACAGCCTGATCACCCTTAGGCTCGTCCTTAAGTCGAGATTAAGGACCGGATCTCCTCCTAGCATCTTCGTCGGAGATCGATCTCCATTCCTCGTGCTTCTCCCTTCTTTACCAAGCAATAAACCCCCAAAGCTACGTCTCCGAGCGTTTCACCTTCTACAGGTCACTTAGTGCGTAGAATACCCTCTTTGGCCACCTCCTTGCTCGAGTGGAGAAGCTCTAGGCGGTCACACACCTCCACGACCATCCGACCGTTATCCGGCGCATCGGATCTAGTCACCAGACACGGACCACCTTCACGTCACTCCATCCCTCCTCAGCGAGGTCATCTACCCGGTGGATCTCCTCCCATTGCCGATCGAAGCTCGCCTAGAGGGTGTTCTTCCTCTATCTTCGCCCACCTTCGGATCAGCCTGTACTCACCAGGTCAAATCCCAGTCGCCGACCGTGCAGCATTTTCAGCCGTCAAATCCGACGCATCTGACCGCGCATAAGGGGACATTCTCTGCACCATCAGATCTTCCCCAGCAGCAATCAGAGCCGTACGCCCACGATACCACCAGCGCGCGCCACGTGCCCTTGCGAAGGGTATATTTGCATTTTCTTCCCTGCCGTTTGCATGCTTTATTTTCTAGTTTATTAGATAAAGTTGTAGTTTGAACTTTTTACATGCTAGACCCTTATGTTTCCAGTATTTGCACTTTATTTCTCTGAATCTGAACACACGTGCACATGCATGTGCTTTCGTGGTGTTTTTGCATACCTTGTCCTGCCTTTTTTCACTATTATGCTTTGAATGAGACGTTGATGTCAATTGCAAAAATATTCCTGTGCGTGATTTAATTAGCATGTGTGTGTATTGCGTGGATAGTTTTCACTAAGGACCTTGGACTTTTTGTATGCATTAATTTTTGGTTTGGAAACTTTCGGATAATTACAAAAAGGACCCTACTACTTGTGTCCCTTGTTTTTAATCAAATAATTATTAAACCAACTCTAAAAATTCCACAAAAATCACTATTAGATTCTGCTAATGTGTGATATTAATGGTAATTTTTGTGACTTGATTTAATTTTATTCGATAATTTCTAAAAATAAAAACCCCTAAAATGTGTGTCTATTTTATAAAATACAAAAAATATAAAAATGGTCTAAAAAATCCATAAAAGTTCATGTTTGTTTTTTTAGTTTGTTTTTACTCTAGTACCATTTTTATTGCATTATTTATTATTAAAACCTTAAAAATCCTAAAAGACTAGAAATATTATAAAACCATTAAAAATTTCATAAAAATCAAAAAATTGAGATTTCAGTTGTTTAAGTTAGGTATTTTTATCTACTTTATATAAAAATTACTACCAGTACATTTAGTTACTTTTGATATTTTAAATTTGCCCTACAATGTAGGATGTACATTGCCTTGTTGTTTTGTGCTTGTTCCATTTTTATAAAATCATATAAAAATCATAAAAATATAATAAAATCACCAAAGAATCTTCATATGTGAAAATCATCAAAATATTTTTATTTCTGAATTTTGGATATTTTCAGCCTAAATAAACATTGTAAAGGCTTCCTTGTGCCTTAGCTTTTGTATGTTTCTTCTCTATTCTGGAAATTATAAAAATTTTGCAACATTCAAAATTAAATAAAAATTGTATTTAGTGTACTAATCTCGACTACTTCTACATTTATGTGCTCCTTATGTTCGACCCTGATCACTATACTAGGTTAAATAAATAGCGGAAATCGCTTACATTAGATTTTGTGCTTGTGATTGTCTTAGTTGTGGTCTTGATTTTCTTAATTGACTTAGCCTTGTGATTCGGGTCGCAACGACCCCCTAGATATGGCTAAACATGAGTTACTTTGGCACGCCATCAATAAAGTCATTGTGCAAATCAAGATTAATTCTTCACTAAGAATTCTCTTTCAATTTTATTTTAAAATCTAATCAAGTTCTTAGAAATAGGAATAATTTAAACGTGATTTTTAAAGAAAAATTCACAATGAATCATGTCAAAATATAGAGCATGAACTTAGCTTTCAAATGAGATCAAAATAACTTCATTTGGATTTATATGTAAAAAATATTCAATGTTTACTCCAATGGTAATTTTACAATAAAAACTACAACTTTTTCTTTAGAACATGATAAATTGGAATAAAATGTAATTAAAATAACCCACAAGGGGGTAATATGCAATTGTCAAAAGGAAAGAGGACTTATCTGCAATAAAAAAGAAACTTGAGGGCGGTCGCTGCAAATTACCCCATCACGTGCACAAAACATGTGACTAGGCTTGGTTCGGGCGAAGAGGTTTGGCCCACATGGCTGCTTCTAGTGCTTCTCTCGAGGCTCAGATGTAGGATTGTAGACCAAGCTGTAGAAATGAAATGCAGGCTCAGGCGGACAACATGGCCCGATCCAGGCCATCGGATCTCACCCAATTTGGGAAGATCAAAAGCTACTTCTCCTCGTATATTCTTTGACTCCTCCGTGAGTGGTGGTGCTCGGGTTGTGCTCATCAAGAGTGCTTTGTCTCCTCCTTGATCCTCTACCATCCCTCAAGGTCAGATGACCTTCTTGAAAGCTCTGCGATGTCGGCATTGAATATAGGATGATGAAGGGACCTTTTCAATGATATGTTGATGAAGCTTTTCCAGAGAAGAAATTGGAGATCGGAGCACTACTTTGTTCTTCGATCAATGAATGCCTTAAGCTCGTGCAATGTTAGAAGTGAAAGTCCATGCAAATGCAAGCATGTTCCGATAGTTTTGAGGCAAAATGGAGGTTCTATTTGGATGAAGGAGAAGAACCCTATTTGTGTTCCAGGTCATAGCTCGACCTAGAAAGAATCGAAGTGAACACAAGCACGGAGAAATGGAAAGATTAACAAGGATGTAACACGTGAACGATGGATGATGAATTATGAGATTCAGATGATCAGATGAAGATGTGAATAAGCAAATGGTCCAAGATAAATAAGTAAACAATGAATGAAAAGAAGATCAAGTGAATGCTTACCTAGAAGATTGAATTGGAATTGATGGTTTGGAGAAGATTAGGGCCTGAGACAAAGCTTAAATACTTCGTCGTTCTTCGTTGCATGATCTGGGTTAAAGATTGGAGCAACTAACCGAGGTGCTTCAACTTGGAAGCAATGCCAAGGATCTCATCGGAGGCTTTGACTCTGTCTTAGCTCTCTATCTCACCTACTCTCTATCACAGGAAGGTGGAAGGGCTAGGAAGTTCCTCACATCAAGGCAGATGCCATTATCAATGGTCAGAGGCGAGGTTTTGAGAAGGAAGAAGTTGATGAGAATCAGTTGAGGATGGAGGTTTAAAACAGTTGACGATGCATGAAGGTTATAGGGATGCGAAGGTTAGGATTAGGCTGAGGGAGGTTGATGCTTGGCGATGGATTTGGTGGCGAGGGAAGAGGTTGGACACTAAAGTTTTCAAAATTGGGATAAGCTAGTGAGGAATGAAAAGTCACATCATTTGGATAAGAGTGCACTGAGGTTGAGGACGAAATCTGGGTCGTTGGCTCAAGATCCAATGGTCCTACGGATCAAATGCAGCCACATGGGCGGTCATGGAGATGCCACGTAGCCAAGTAGGATTTAAGATAATGTCAAAAATACAAAATATATCCAAAAGAAATAATCAGAGAAAGAATTGGAAAAAAACTCAAAACATGAAAATTGTAGGTCTCGATGAGATCTACAACTTTCACGTAGACGTCAAATAGTTCAGAGGTCATCTATACATAGAAAAAAATTAAATACATAATAAAAACTATAAAACAATTTCTCATTATTTTTCTTTTATTTATTTTTTGTATTTTGATATTATCCAATGTTTTATTATTTATTTACAAAATTATACTAATTTTTATTGATTTTTAATAATAAATAAATACATGAAATATTAGCACAATATTAGGGTTATATAATATAGTGTAATTAGGGTTAGTTATTTACAACACAGAAATTATTAATTAGAGTTATTTTTAATGAATTTTATTGAATTACTTAAGCAAGAGAGATAAATATGTTGAATTAAGCTGATAAATATGGGATTTTATTGAATTACTTAAGCAAAAAGAAAATTTCGCATCGCAATGATTTTGACAATTTAAAAGTTTGTCATATCTCACAAGAGGCAGTTTTGTCGTTTAAGAATTAATGTTGAAATATGGATAAATACGGAATTAAAGTTTCAAATTTTAACCGGACCATGTCAAGTGAAATAGATCATCCAAGCATTCCTCTTAAGGAGGTTGTTTAATGGAAATCAATCACAACCACAAGCAAGAGAAACTAAGCAATATATATGACCAAGAAAACCAAGCAAAAAGCTCAAACACTAATTCTAAATTATCCATACCACCATAATAGAAATCATTCAATTGTAGAATGTCTAATTATAATTTTGATTGACTGATTTTGTTCCCAACTCATACGAGAAGTGTACGCGTAGAGTGAATTCTTCTACTGAAATATATTAGAAGGAAATCATCATCTGTATCTGTAATGGATGATTCCTACAAGCTAACAGATAGAACTTTTCATGGAAATGACTTCAATCAGAAGCAAATCATTAGGAATATAATTATATCACAGTCAATGTAGCAGAAACTAGAATAGACTGCCTGAAAAATGAAGCCACCTACTGGAGAGATTCGAGGAAAGTGCTGATATAAACCTGCTGCTGTTATGAGGAAGATCGGTGTCTCTCGATCAGGGCATAGCTTCTAACAGATGGATACTTCTGATTTACAATTTCAACTCGTCGGTTGGTTGTCCTTAGGTCCATTCAAAATTTCACATATTATGCAACTTGTTATAGAGTTCCTCGATTATAATTCCAATTGAAGAATTCGAAGGAATCCGCGCAACTCGATTGATTTACTAATCAAGTCAAATTGTCCGGCTATATATGGGCACACAAATCCACAGTGACGAAAAAATGAGAAATCTTAAAGCATCGATCAAAGGCGATAAGACCTCGCATTCCGAAGCCCTCGAATTGAGCATAGTGGCTAAGAGGACGATGCAGGATCTCCTCTACAAGGAAAGGGACATCAGACATGAATGCATGACCTGACCCTACATGATATTCCCCTCTCTGCATGCATGTTAAATCCAGTTACCTAAGTCGGTATAGAGGATAATGATTTCATTGGAGTATATATCTACGGCTGCATATATGGAACCACGCACAAATGCAAGAATCCAAACGACATGACTGGTCGGGTGACATGTGGAGTATGGGCTCAGGAGCAGATTTGGAATTCGAACAATGCAGACAGTTCGCTAGGGTTCTTGTGGGTTCAGAAAACACCAAATTAAGTTCGACATATAGGTCCTCCTTTTCTTCAGAATCCTTACGTATGCATACGTATCATCGGCGTAGGCGTGTGGGGGAATAGCCGCTTGCCAGATGGGAATTGTATATATCTAGTGCAGACGGCATCGTTTGTGGGATGATTCTTCATGAAAATTTGTACTGTTTCCACGGGAGTGCAAGTCCGTCGACAGCTATGTATGTTGCACGATGACCCTTTGAGGGTGATGTGTTGGAGTGGTGCAGAGAAAAAGATAAAACTGTACAGCTCTCTCAGATCTCAGAGAGGAGGTGTTCCAAAAGAGGTTTTATTGTCGTCGACTGACGTAAGATCCTTCTGGTTTCGAATAACATCCACTTTCTAAACCGCTTCACATAAAATTATTTATTTATATAGATTAAGGAGTAAGTCCTCTGTTGTTACTGTGGAGGTTGCTGCAGTAGTTGCTGCAAAATCCAATCGCCAGGACCCATACCTCCTATTGTGCAAGTTCAACGAATCATGATTATTTGATCGAAGAGATGGTAGGCTACAACAGTTTTGGTTGTAACATCAGAGAAGCTGCACCTGTGTGCGCGATCAACCATCAGGAAAGCACATACGAGAAGCGGCATACAATTTGACGGTGGTCGGTTACCCTCTGACGACCACTAGAGAAAAAAGTTACTGTAAAAAATTCAACTGTCCCAACTGTCTTGCTCAATTCCTGTCTTCCCTTGTAGATAGTCAATGACTGTACCAATTACATGACTCATGCCCAAGATTTTCTCTTTACCCTTCTTATAGACGGACTTGAACTTTACATGTCACATGTGGAGTACCGCAGTATCCTCAGATATTGTCTCATGCTTCCGTTATTTCTTGCTGATGAGGTTTGCCCAATATGTCGCAAGGCATGCTTAGACAATTTTGGTGATCATGCAATTCATTGCAGGGAGCTCCCGGGGTTTAAGTACAGACACGATCTTGTTAGAGACGTTTTATTTGATGTGCTCAAGCGTGCAGGTATTGTTGCTAAGAAAGAGGCGCCAGTGAACTTTTTAACTGACCCACGGGAGGGAAGATCTATACTTAGACCTGCTGATATTTTGATTTTTGGGTGGATAGGAGGAAAGCATGCTTGTATAGATTTGACAGGAATTTCTCCGTTGGTGGGGTTGAAGAGCGGGACCTTCACAGCTGGGCATGATGTCCTTAAAGCTTCTTTAGGAAAAGTGGAGAAGCACGAGAAAGCATGCACGGAAATTCAACATGCCTGCATCCCTTTTGATTTTGACACATTTGGCTTCTTAGCACCGGAAGCTATTGAGCTTTTAAAGAGGATCCAAAAAGTGATGAACAGTAATGTGATGGACCCTAGATCTATGGATGTAGTGTTTAAAAGGATTAGCTTTGCAATTCAAAAAGGACTAGCGGTATAGCTTGTTGCCTGCTTGCCTTCTGTTTCGATGTAAACCTCTTGACCTAGCAAATGTTATTTCCTATCTTTAATCTCAAAAGAAAATTTATAATACAACTCTACTCCAATAAGAATTAGAACTGTAATTCTTTCAAAACTCCTTGTCCCACTAATCTTTCCCTTCAGTTGTATTCTTTTACGATCTCGATATTGGTCCAGCATTGTCATCTACAAGGCTCTCTTGTGAGAATGCACTACCTCTATGTGCATACCTTTCTATGACGCCTTCTCTCAAGCATTATGCCTTCTTATGTGGCATCGCACATATCTCATGGACCATAGAGTACGCCGCAATTCTGTGAAAATTGTGCCACGTTTGCCTTCTCTTCTTGCACGGCCATGCAGTTCCCTAGTCAATGATATGCTTCCCTTTTTTCGTAACTCTTTCCAATTATAAATCAAGCATTGTCAGCTATCACAGTAGTTTATTTGTGCATGTACACTACATACAACAACCTCATTCCTTGAATATCCATACATGCTCTTGTATTGTAACTACTTGGGCCCTAGACATGGTCTGTTAAAGGGAATTGTTGGTCCAGACAACATGTTTGGCTTGGGTCTAACTTGGAGCCCTTGATCACATCCAAAATACTTAAGCTCGCGTTGTCTAAAAGTAGCGCCTAGTACTTATAAGCTATTATCACACTTTGTAAGTATTAAATGTGGTACTATGTTTGGGGTGATACAATCACCTCTACTTATATTCGCAACGTCCCCGTTGCGTAATGGCCCATGACCTATTCCCACTAATAGTGGTGGCTTCATCTACTCTGTAGCACTTTCCTCCTGACACTATGGTAGAGGTGGTTCCACCTCTTAAGCATTCCTTTCCATTATTAGAGGGAATCTGTTGTGATGCCATTTGTAACATCCCGTACCCTAGACCATGTCTGTTATAGGAACTATTGACCCAGACAACCTGTTGGGCTTGGGCCCTTAACCTTAGCCCAAAATGCTTATGCCCAGGTTGTCTAGTAAAAGCACCTACTATTTATACGTTACTACCACACTTTGTGATTACTAGATGTGGTATTATGTTTGGGGTGCTACATGTACTCACTCTAAGAACTCTTCGTATAATAGTAACACAACATCTTTATCACTTAATGAAAATGCTTTTCAACTTTAGACATGCATTTAACATTTATATGACTTTATACTTGTTTATTAAACATGTGGAGTCACACTAATCTAGCTCTTACAACATGGTCAAGTAATCCATATGGCATCTTGATTGTGTAGTACCGACATGTCACATTCATACTAGTGTACTCGGAACCCCTTGGAATCCAACACCTCTTCTCTTAAGTACTCTAAAAAGTCTGCCCTAAAATTGTAACGGTTTCCTTTTGTTCTAAATTTGAACAACAAACATCTTGTCTAATAGAACACATTATTCGCATCATCTTTTGAAACTCAACTCCCTTGATTTATAACTTTTTCTCCATTTTGACTAGCATTTGACTTTCATCATCTACCACCTCATTTGTTAGTTATCATTGAAATAACATTAGTAAGCAATGAAGCAATTGTCATGTCCAATGTGGCGGTATGCTTAATGTGGAATGACTTTGTCGTGTTTTGATCAAAGCAATATGGAAGATAGCTCAATAAGACCATTGCCTTATCATCATCCTTAAAGTGAAACTATCTTGGTTTGATCTTCTTCTCAAGCATTAATACCTATATTGAATTATTTTTGAACTCGCATGAAGATGTCTTTAGCTCCATATTATTTGTCGTTGTTAGACCATACAACTTATTTTTCAACAGTTGACTACTCACTAGAGATTTTAACTTGGGAAGAGCTATCTTCAACTCCCACCTACACCAGCAGCTTTGGACTCAGTGACGACTTGCCTCGACCACTTATTTTACAAAAAGGGTAGGGAATGAAAGGGGGGACCTCCTGTGAAGGGTGGTAATGGACGTCTAATTCCTTGATTCTACAAGAATCAAGGGGGCTCAGGTAATCAAGTAATTGAAGAACATGAAGCGGAGTGAAATGGATGGGTTTGCGGGTCAAAACAAGGTAGAAGTACGATGGAGAATAGTGCCCGGAGCATTAGCTCTTGTGCTTCTAGGTAGCGATTTAAACTAAAATGAAATGAAATTATGCTAAATTATGATTAAACCTATGGTAAGGAAAATACAAGATAAAAATCTAAAGCTATCATCTCAAACACGGTCTGAAGTAGGGAGCAAGAACCTTGTCGGAGGTGGTCTCCGACAATGGCTGGATTGGGTTTCAACCATCTTTATCCTTGCCGACACCTTAATTGACCTCATGCTGTCATTAGGGAGCTCTGGAACTTGATAGGATTTGGGCTATAGAGGGATAAAGGAATAAAAAGCAAAAAAAATGATCTGGGTGCATATTTATAAACATGATAAGGGTCGATCATGTGACGAGGATAGTGTGTGATCGGTTGGGGGCTGATGGAAGCTATGGATCTGGTATGGTAAAGGGGAGTGGGAGTTGTAGGATGGTGGGCTACTCGAGAAAGAAGGGGGCATGGAGGATGGAGTGAAAAGGGGGGAAGAGACTGGGTTCTTGTGCTCTCACCGAGTCAAAGGTGAGGGAAGGACAGTTGACTGCAGGTCAGCTTTTGAAGAGCCCTGATGGTCTACGTATGATGCATTAGGACAAAACAGGAACAAAATGAAAAGGAAAATAAAATAAAATAGAAAATGAATTTATTAATAAAACCTAAAATATAAAATTATTATTATTATTATATAAGTCGCCAAATTATAAGACGCCTTTGGTTGGAGAGATCTTTAAGAACACATGCTCCCCAACCGCTAAACTCAACTCTCTTCTGTGACAATCAGTATAAGATTTTTGCCTACTTTGAGCTGCTAACAATCTCTTTCTGATTAATTCAACACCTTACTTACTTGTCTGAACAAGTTCCGATCCTAAGATGTGCTTCTCGCCCACATCACTCCAACATGAGAGTGGTCTGCAAGGTCTCCCATACAATGCTTCGTAGGGTGCCATCTTGATGCTCGAATGATAACTATTATTGTAAGCAAACTCCACTAATGGAAGGTGTCTATCCCAGCTGCCCACAAAATCTAGAGCACAGGCTCTCAACATATCTTCTAGAGTCTGGATGGTCCTTTCAGGTTGACCATCAGTCTGCGGATGGAAAGAAGTACTGAACTTTAATTGAGTGCCCATAGCATCCTGAAAACTCTTTCATAAACGAGAGGTAAATCGTTTGTCTCGATCAGACACAATTGATGCAAAAACACCATGTAGGCTGACAATTTCATTCACATATAATTCAGCTAAACTATCTGTTGATTGATCCAGGCAAATAGGTAGGAAATGTGCTGATTTGGTCAATCGATCAACAATCACCCATATGGTGTCATAATGATGTTTCGTGGCTTTGGGTGGACCGTTGACGAAGTCCATCTTTATGTGCTCCCACTTCCATTCAGGTATCTCTAAGGGTTGAACAAGGCTTGCATGTCTTTGATGTTCGATCTTGATCTGCTGATATACCAAGCATCTAGTAACAAATTTTGCGATGTCATTCTTCATCTTTAGCCACCAAAAGTTTTGTTGTAGATCCTTGTATATTTTTGTTGTACCTGGATGAATGGTTTACATTGATATGTGTGCTTCATCTAGAATCTCCTGTCTCAACTCAAGATCACTTGGAATCCATAATCTGTTGCGGAACCTTGCAGCTCTGTCCACTCTGATGGTGAAATCTGAACCTTCTTTCTTGAATGCTTCAATAAATTTATAAAGATCAGCATCTACTTTTTGTGCAGTCACTATCTTTCTAATTATCTCTGGTTTAATCTTGAGTGTTGCAAAATATATCTTTCTCGATTCGCTCAAGAAAGTCTTCCAATCTTCAAAATCCTTCATCATTTTCCACTGAAGTTTTAAATCAGACAGTTTACCTTCACATTTTCTACTTAATGCATCTGCTACGACATTTGCTTTTCCTGGATGATAATTGATGGCAAAATCGTAATCTTTTAGGAATTCCAGGCAGTGTCGTTGTCTCAGATTAAGTTCCTTTTGAGAGAAAATATATTTGAGGCTCTTATGGTCACTGAGCACCTCAAACTGCTCACCGTAGAGGTAATGACGCCATATTTTTAGAGCAAAGACTATCGTTGCTAACTCTAAATCATGTGTTGGGTAGTTCCTTTCTTGCGGTTTTAGCTGCCATGAGGCATAAGCAATAGCTTTCTCATTTTGCATAAGAACACACCCGAGTCTAGTGCCTGATGCATATGTGTATACTACAAAACTTCCACTATCTGACTGTAAAGCCAAGAATGGAGCTGTAGTCAATATCTGCTTCAATTCTTGAAAGCTCTGTTCACAATCCTCAGACCATATAAACTTCACATCCTTTCTAGTGAGTTTTGTTAATAGTAGAGATATCCTTGAGAAATTCTGAATAAATCGGCGATAATAACCAACCAAGCTAAGAAAACTACGGATCTCAGAAACATTCTTGGGTTGAATCCAATTCATCACAGCTTCCACTTGGTTGGATCTACCTCAAGGCCATCCTTATATACCACATGACCAAGGAATGTGACTCTATTCAATCAAAAATCACATTGAATTTTGCATGAAGCTGGTGTTGCCTTAGGGTTTCGAATACAATCTATAAATGTACTTGATGTTGCTCCGGATCAGAGGAATATATCAATATATCATCCACAAATACAATGACAAACTTGTCAAGGTATTCTCAGAATACCCTATTCATTAGCTCCATAAAGGTTGCAGGAGCATTAGTAAGACCAAATGGTATGACCAAGAATTCATAATGACCATACCTTGTCCTCAAAGTTATCTTTAGTATATCCTCCTCTTTTATTCGGAGTTGGTGATAACTCGTACGTAGATCAATTTTTGAGAAAATTGTTGCTCCTACAACTGATCGAATAAGTCATCGATACGAGGTAACAGGTATATATTCTTCACGGTCACTTTGTTTAGACCTTGATAATCAATGTAGAGTCTAAGAGATCCATCTTTCTTTTTCACAAAAAGAATGGGTGCTCCCCACGGAGAAACACTGGGATGTAAAAATCCCTTATCTAGTTGTTCTTGTAACTGCTTCTTTAGCTCCTCAAGTTCTGCAAGTGTCATTTTATACGGAGCCTTGAAAATCGGTGTCGTTGCTAGGATTACATCGATTGAAAAATAAACCTCTTTATGAGGAGATAGTCCAGGAAGATCATCTGGGAAGACATCGGCAAACTTTCTGACCACATCTAAATCTTCAAGACGTGTATGTAATGATTCAATGCTAATTATACTAGCAAGGAGTGCGATGCAACCTTCGACTAGTATTTGTCTTGCTTGCAAAGATGAGATAACCAATCTTCCACCTTTACAGGTGTCCCGAATAACTATCTCCTCAAGATTTGGTTTGCTCAGAACCACCTTCTTTTCTCGACAATAGACCACTGCATAATGCTCCCATAACCAATCCATTCCCAAGATGATATCATAGGTTGTGATGGGTAATAATATCAAATTGGCAATGAAGGTGTATTCTTTTACCAAAACAGGAACGTCCTTTAGATACATACCCGTGGCAATAATATCACCCATTGGTGAAGAAACTGTAAGTGTGTAAGGAAGCTCAACAACGTCTAAACTTAACTTTCTCGCAAAAGCATTTGATATAAAGGAATGCATGGCACCAGAATAAAAAAGAACATGACATAAATGGTTTTCAATTAGTAGAGTACCTTTGATGAAGTCACATTTCATCATCTTTATTCTATCATTTTGGCATAAAAAACCTTAGCAAATACGTGTAAATAGCATTAAATCCATCATCTTAGCATTCATGCATGTGCATCCAAATAGTGTATAAAATAGTGTAAATAAATCTAAAATTATAGAATAAATAAAAGAAAAGAAAAAGAATAAAATATTGTAAATATTTTGTGACCCAAAACTCCGAGACCTATGCATCTTGATGAATAGGTCGACAAGGAATAAAGTAGGGGGGAGATAAGGGTCAAAAATACAATAAAAACCCCTTTGATTTAATTCATTCTTTATTCATTTTGGGACCTATTTTTGGTTCCACTTTTTATACCTCAAATAAAGAAACTTTGTACATGAAAGTTGTAGATAATTAAATAAATAAAAATACAAAAATGATTTCACTGAAAAATAATACATAGATAAAAAGTTATGGTCTGAATAAAATTCCAAAACTCCAACTTCTCATACCTGTATCTTGCAAATAAAAACTCGAAATATACTAATTCACTTTAATTGTATATAGCATAAAATAATCTATTTAATGGAGGTGGTTTCACATTTTTTGGAGTTACGGTTTGAAAGTTGGGTTTTGGACCCTACTTGTATACTTGTACAGATTAAATTATTCAATTTATTATTCATTCATTATCTTTGTATTTTTATATTTTTATAATTTTGTAAATAATATTTATAATACATATGTACATCAAAATCAGAATAAACACCTAATTAAAACACAAAATAAAAAAACCTGTACATACCATACATAGGCATAACACCTATATACATACCTGTATAACGTATACTTATATTTTATTAAGTTTATAAAACATATAAGAAAAATAAAAAATATATATTTGTGTGTATAAAAGTATTTTATGATTTTATAAAATACTAAATAAAAATAAATTAATTAAAATCACAAAATAAAAATAAAAGAATAAAATATATAGATATCATACCTATAACGGGTATAAAAGTAAACTTGTAAAAATATACCTCATAAAATAATTAAAAATCAGAATAAAATACTACATAAAATAATAAATATTTTTCATTTAATAACCTAAATTTAAATAATTCATTTTCTATTTTTAAATAATTTTACAAAACATTTTCCCAGGGTCTTTCCTGGTTTGTCCACGTGGACGAACCAGGAGGGTCCAAGAGTTGACTGGCGGGTCAACTCTCTGACCCGCCCCATGTGGCTCTGACGATCGTGGTTTTTCCCTCGATTCGCCCGATTTTTGGAGCTCGAACCTTTCATCCTTTCTTGTCGCGCTCTTCTTGACTTTTCATCCTCTAGGATCGAGGATGCTCGCCCTCTCTTATTCTCGGGCTGTGGATCGCTTCTGCGCCTTGTGCGCATCGATCTATGTGCCCTGTCCGTCAACCCAATAAAAGGGAAGCCTTGACTTCCATTCGAATTTAAACCCCACTCTTTGATCCGTTTCCTCCCCTTCCGTGCTCCAGAGGTCATCGGAGGTGACAGCTCCGATTTGAGCCATCCAAGGCGAAGATCTAACGTGGATCTGGGTGTTCCATCACCTCCGGCGATACCCCGCCATCGAGATACTCCAACCTCGGGCCCGGTCCCTTGAGGTATGTTTATCCCTCTTATTTCTCGTTCCCTTTTCATCCACTGTAGTCTAAGCTTCATGTAGGCATTTGAATCCTCGATTTTTCACCCGTAGATTCGCTCAATCGACTCCCCTCGCCGGAGCAAGCTCCGGCGAGCATCGATATCGCCGTTCGCCACCCTTTTCGTACCCTTGCGGGGTCGGGGCAGTTTGCCCCTGACTCCTTCACACATTTTTGCAGGTCCAAAAACCACGGCGTACATCTGAGGGTGATTTTGAAGGCCGGCCGAGGTAACTGGAGGACCTCTGCTTCTCCGACCTCGCTGGTGAACATCGGAGTTCCTCTGGTCTTTTTGAGGCCCCCAGTCAATTCAAGGATCTTCCAGGAAGCCTCCTGGGCATTTTGGAGTGAGGAAGCCTAGTGGAGGAAGGAGATCTGGGCGGGGAAAACTCGCCTCGCGACGAGTTCTTCCCTGTTCCTCGTTGAACATTCCCTGCCGTCCGATCACCCCTTGATCTTCCTGCAGAGCAGCCACCGTCGGATTGCGGACCACCAGAACCGTCAGATCTAGTGCCACGATCTAATCTCGGCCATCCGCTCGCGAACCGGTATCGCGCAACAGCAGCTCGACACGTGGCAAAGTGGGAGAGATTCCACCGTTCGATCGCGCGAAGGCGAGGGTATTTTGCAACCTAACCCTCGCAAGTTCTTGTATTTATTATTTAGCACTCAAACATTCATCTGGAGTTTATATCTTGTTTGTAAGCATTACATTAAGGCCCCTGTACTTTTCTGCATTTACGCTTAGGTCCTTCGCCACGTCACCTCGCGTGTCAGTGTGCGTGAGGGGACAGGGCATTTTGCAGAGGGGCCCTCGTGGGTATTGTTATTTCCATTAAGTGCTAAAACTTGCATATCACGTGTAAACTTTTTGGGATTGTTGCATAAAGGACTTCGTAGTTTTTGATATTTCGAACAAGTCCCTCCCAGGCGCGTGCCAGTCACGCGCCCTGGTGGATTATTTGCTGAGGCACCCTCGCGGATCTAGATATTTGTGTTTGGTCTATTAAATATCCTCTTTAGTTATCTATTTTGTTGGAAAATTGCAAGTTTGCCCCTGGATGTTTTATTATTTGCGTATATACCCCTGCCATGCCATATATTTTTGCTTGCTTGCTCTATTTATTTCATGCATCATTTCAACTTCAAAAATTACCAAAAAATTGCATAAGCTCCTGTTTACTTGCTCATTCACGCCACATTTTCGCATTGCATTTTTATTGCATTTTCATATGAATTAAAAATCAAAAAACATGCATTTTTCCTAGTGTTTGCACTAGAAAATCCGTAAAAACTATAAAAATGTTTTGAAAAATTCCAAAAAAATTATATTTTGCTTGTTTCATCATGTTTTATTGTTAGTCCAAAAATCACTAAAATTTTCAAAAGAAAAACCTTAAAATTTTGAAAACCTCTAAAAACTTCATAAAAATCTAAAAAAAATCTAGAAAATTCTAAAAATATAAACTCAGTTGTTGTGTCTTCCTTATTCTATCGTATGTATTCTAAAATTAATTTGAGGAATTTTGGGTATTGTTTAGTATTTTCATCCTCACTTTGATTTCGGCCAGCAACCTATTCCACTGTTCTCTTGTATTTTAGCTTTTAAAAATACAAAAAATATTTTGAAAAATCCCCAAAAATCACAAAAATAGTAAAAAATTATAGAAAGACCAAAAACACTTTATTCCCTGATTTTTGAGTATTTTTACTTATTTTTATAAATACATTATCCTCTCTTTCCCTATATTGTATGTATATTTCTATATTGAAAAAGAAAATATAAAAATATAAAATATAAAAAGAAAATACAAAATCAGTAAAAAGAAAACCAAAATACAAAATTTAAAAATTTAAAAAAAATAATTAAAATTATAAAAACTAAAACCCACAAAAATTTGCACATTGTAGACACTTAATCACATCACATTTTTGTGCATTATTGTTGATCTACCCTGCCTTGCTCCCTGTGTTCGAACTCTCTACGTACTTGCATCTATACATCTTTTATGTAGAGTTAAAAATAAATTTTAACTTCACATTTGTTTGTCATTTCTTGATATTTATATTGCGGGTTAATTGTTGATTAATTACGGTTTCTGGTGGGTCGCCACAGCGACATAGTGGTCCCGCCTTGTGTGGACTATTTAGACCCGCGAGAAATCGTAGTTATCAAATGGCGCCGTTGCCGGGGAGCAGCAGCGTATAGATTACATTTTTTATTGATTGTGATTGCTTGTTTACATCATTGCTAGTTTTATCTCTCTTGTTTTTAATATTTATTGTTGAGCTTTCTAACCATTTTTTCTTGTCTTCTTGCGAGGGACCGCGGAGCGAGGCGGATCGCCTAGGGGATCCGGTGCAACCTTGGGAAGCGGAGTCGGCTTTCTTAGCCTAGCCGATAGGAGAGAGCAGGAGGAGTGAGAGAGAGATTAGTTAGATAGCTTTTATTTTCTTTGGTGAGAGAGATTCATTGAATTGTAATAATACAGGTACTTGGACACTCAGGACACCCAGGCCTAATTTCCCAAATGATTGTTCACTTGGGGGGCTCACCGCAGTTTTTGACGTGTTTTCACCGCTGTCATTTTTCGGTTTTGTTTTATTTTTCTTTTCTTTTGTGGAATGAGCCCTTAGATTTTAGGCATTGCTTGATTGATTAGATTAGGTCCAAACACCCTAATAACCATGGCACGTACCTATAGTGTGTATTTGTACTTAGTTTAATTAAACAGTAGATCATCACCTTCGATTCGTCGCACCGCGAGCCCACCCCATCAAGCGCTACTCCTGAACTCGATGTGTCAATAAGAGGAGGGGTGAGTCTAGACCGGACTTTTTGGATTGAGGATTGGTGATTAACTTGTGGTTCTTTACGTTAGCAATTGCTTGCTTAGGACGATTTCCTTGTGCATATCGGTACTTAGATTAGGTTTATAAATTCCTGCTTTGCATCCCGCATGGAGAGAACTGGGAGTCACTGTAAGTCTTCTATCTTTGCATTCATCATTTAGGCACTAAGGTGAGATTTCCATCTTAGTGCCACTTGCATTGGCTTTTCCGACTCTATTCTCCCTCTGTTTTTGGATCAAATAGGAATCAAGAAAAAACAAAAACGTTAGGCGCTTGTTTGAATTGACTCAAAAGAAGCGATAACACCAAAAAAATTAAAAAGGGACTGCTAATGAAAACTTGACCTAAATAAAATTGGTAATTGGATTCATTGCTTGGGGAGAGTAACACCCTCACTTTTATTCAGGTTGCAAGGGAAGGTCTCCCTCCAAGTGAGAGAGCGGCTTCGTAAGGATTAGAGCCCAAAACCCAGTCTGTGGTTGCCTTCTGTATTGCGTGGATTTCCGAAGTATTGGTGCTTCTATCGTATGTGGATGAGTAGAGCTTGGTCAACATTGGTGACTCTCTATTGTGTAGAGCATCGACCTTGTCCGAAGTATGGAGCCTAGGCCACGCCTTCACGGGGGTGTCTATCTCATCGTCTCGCGTCCGAGTAGGTTCTTGCACGCTCACGGGTGATTCTGTTGCGAGCGAGTTCCGAAGTATCGGTTTCATCTATTGGATTCCTTTCTCTATTTCTTTGGCTGAGTAGGGATCCAGGAAGGGTTACAAGGACCTTAAAAAGTGCACACTACAGGTTACACAGGAGGAGGACAAGTACGGGATACTCTTCCGGTAGTACTCTCTCCTTTAGGCGTAGCGCTCTAAGGACTCGTTGAAAGATAACTTCCTGATTCAAGCTAAAAACTACAAAGATAATAGCCGAACCCTTACGGCTTCACGTGTTGAGTTGGTGAATCCCCTTATTTTGTGTTTGATTGCTAGTTGGATCTAGGTCAAGATCAAAAACACCGCACAATTGTGCGAAATTTTGCCATCTCCCTCTTCTTCATTTCTCAACCTTCATCTTCTCAAATAATCAAGATGATGGGACGGAGATCTCTTAGGCCGACTTTGTCGGCACCGCTAACCAGCACTCCTCCCTATTCATCTAGGACAACCTCGGAGAGTCCGCTCTCCGAGCATGAGTTCACTTCCGCCCTGTTCCTCCTCGACCACAATTCTTCTTCCATCAGTCCAAGAGTTTCAGAATTTAGTGCATCACAGAGCTCAGAGCATTTGACGGTACCTGAGATGGGTTCTTTTGCCTTTTCAGAGAACCAAACCATGGCAGATAGAGGAGATCACCCGGATGAGCAGGAGCAACCTCAATTCTTATTTGATCAAGCTGCCATCAACAATTCACTTCTAACCTCCTTAGAGACAATGCAGAGATAGATTAGATACCAGGGAGCATTTATGGGTGATGTGATGCGAGAGCTGGCACAAATGAGAGCAGATCGAGAGAACAGAGTCGTAGGTGGTGGAGGAGATATAGCTGTTGCAGAAGGAGGAGATCCTGGTGCTGAGAGACCACCACAGACGATCATGAGGGAATTGCACAATCCTGCCGCATCCCTCACTCACCGATGGATCCGACTCCCCCCCATCCATGGAGACTTCGAGCTTCGGCCCCACACCATTCAGCTTCTGCCCAAATTCCATGGGTTGCCGACCGAAGAGCCACACCTCCATCTGCAAGAATTCGAGATGATCTGCAGTACCATTCATGACAGGCTGATGACTGAGGACACAATCAAGATGATCGCCTTCCCCTTCTCTTTGGTTGACAGAGCCGCGTACTGGCTAAAACACCTGGGGAGGTTCGTCGGCACTTGGGAAGATCTTCGGACCGCATACTTGAAGAAGTACTACCCTCTCGGCCGGACTAATGCAGCACGAGCCATGATCAGTAACTTCACAATGATCCCTAATGAACAGTTCCATGAAGCTTGGGATCGATTCAGAGAGCTCATTGACTGATGTCCACACCATGACATATCCAAGCCCAATCTGGTTCAGAGTTTCTTCTGTGGGCTGACACCGGAGCTGCAGGGGCTTGTTAACGCCTCTTGTGGTGGATCATACTTTTCCAAGGGTGAAGACGATGTCTAGGCCATCTATGAAGGCATGGCAGAAAACTTGACTGTGATGACCCAAGCCAGAGTCTACACACAGCAGAAGCCACCCCAAGGAGGAGGATCATTTCATAGGATCACCCACATCAATGCCGGTCCCAACACTTCGTCGGTATCCGCAACCCAAGCCGAATCCTCCGCAGCCGACATGGGAATCATCAGTGAGAAGTTGGACCGCATGGAGATCCTCGAGAAGAAGAAGAACCAAGGTCTTGCCCAGATGGACCTTCTCACCAAAACCATGACTGACCTGAAGACTCAAATTCTCTGCATTCAGGAGGCACAAACATACACTCAGCAGCCTTCCAGGTCACGGGCTGATCCGAGCAGTAGCAGCTCTACCCAGTCCTCTGCCTCACACCGCCAGGTCAACCACATCCAGGCAGAGCCGGTGCAGCAGCTACCGTACTACCCTTCGCAGCCACCATCTCAGGACACCCAGATGGTGGTCTATCTACCGGATCAGCCACTGGCAGTTCTCCCCCACCATCTTTTGAGCAGGAACCATTGATGGAGGTCAATGGGATTTGGTGCGACTGGTACCCGCAGCCCGAAATTTGTCGTGATCACCCCGGATTCCGTTGGGGTAATGGTGGCTCCTCATCCCAGCAGCAGTCTCCCGCTCAAGGATATCAGAACATCCAGCCACAGCAGCAGCAGCAGCCCCAGTATGCCCAGCAGCAGAACCAGAATGGTCCTCGTCCCATCTATCAGGGACAACAATGGAGGCAGCGTCAGCAGCCTCAACAGTCATATCTCCAGCCTCGTGAGCATTTCTCATCCCAGCAGCAACCTCCCTTCTGGTAGGGGAATACATCCGGTTCTCAAGCACCTGCCTTCGAGAACCCAGCATTAGTTGACCTCGCCCGATTGCTTACCGAGCATCGAGAGTCCTACTGGCGGGACATGGATGAGTTCCGGCAGGAGGTGAGGGATTTGATCAAGGGCAAAGCCGCCATACCAGCTCATATTGAACCGAACCCGAACAATCTAAAAAGAAAAACTGAGCAGGTAGAGTTTAAAGAGGATGCCTCTCCTAGTGACTATTTGAGTGACATGTCTTTTTCTTTGAATGATGCTGATTTTGTGACTACTAGGAGCGGTAGGATGCCAGCTGGCGGCGCCTCATCTGAGTGACAGCCTCAAGCAGAACCAGGAGCGCCAGATGAGCAGAGTAGCGGTGTTGATGCCGCTAATGATGATGTTGAAGACGGTGGTGCTGATGCCACCATTGATGGAGAGCCAGACGACGATACTGAGGCCGTCGTGATACCAGATGCAGACGGTGGTGCTGAAGCCACCATTTTGGATGCAGAGCCAGAGCGCGGTGCTGATGCCGCGAAGACAGGTACCGGTGGTGATACTGAGGCCACCACATCAACTTTTGTTTAGCTTCCTTCTGTGGTGTTACCACCTTTTATATCTATGGATTGTGGACACAAAAAGAACAAAAAATGAATAAAGGAAAGGTTTCTGTTCACACTTCAGATCCATATGTGTTGAATGATGATCAGTGTTTGGATTCTATTCTTTCACAGGCATAGGAACCGATTTCTAGCCCTCCATCTGAGGAGGCCCCTACTATCCCCTTCCCTGAAGCGCTCCGCTTGGTGAAGGGGAATAAAAAAGAAAATCCAAAAAAGACCCAGCAGGTAGAGTTTAGCACCTAGATGATTGATAGATTCCACATTCAGCTGACTCTACAAGAAGCACCTGAGCACATCCCCCTCTTCAAAAAGAACTTGAAAGAGAAGACTACAGTCCGCAGGAAGAGGAGGAACCACAGAGATCAGATCCATGTGCTCACTCATTCCACTTGTTGCACCATTCAGAACAAACTGCCAGCCAAGAGACCCAATGCAGGAGCTCCCTATGTCAGATGCGAGATTCAGGAGCAACAGTTTGATCATACTCTATTAGACAATGGCTCTTCGATTAACCTTCTTCCGGCAACCTTAATTGACCAATTCGAGTTTGGTCCTCTTCTTAGGAGCAGGATAGTCCTTCAGTTTGCTGACAGGTCGACTAAGAGGTCGAAGGAGTTATTAAAAGATGTGGTCGTTACCATTCAGGGCCTGAAATTCCCCGTAGACTTTGTTGTCTTGGACATGGAGATCCCTGAGTCTGTAAATGATGCCCCCATCATACTTGGACGCCCATTCTTGGCCACAGCCAAGGCGGTGACCGATAATGATAGCGGGAAGGTGTGCTTTCACGTAGAGGGAGAAACCATACAAATAGAGACGATCGAGGAAACCAGAGCCAGAGAACTAGAATGCTCAGAACAGTCCAGCGAAGCCGTGCAGATGACAGAGGAAGAGCTAGACATCCACCAGGAGTGTGATTTTGTGATGATAGATGATGAATCTATCAGGACAGATCCCGTAGCACAAACCCTCGCCTTGCCTATAGATTCACCATATTTAAAGTTTATGGAAGTCGAGAGTTTGGAGAGCACACCCCTGGACAAGGATACATTGGAGGCTGTCAGTGTTGGGACGAGTGGTGCTGATGATTTTCAGTCGTGTTCATATACTTCAGATCCCTCGGATTCAGACATTGATTGGGATGATTTTGATGAATATTTGTCGTGTCTGATTCCTTCTGAGTTGACAGCTAGGACGGAGTGGGAGCCAGTGCAGTTTATTGAAGATTCAGCAGGCTTCCCTTCGTCAGAGATTCATGCAGAGCGAGAGTTCTCCCATGCAGACCTGGTCGCCTTCACACAGACATATCAGAAGCCAGATCTGCCGCCTCTCAGTTGTCCCGAACTGAGACCTTTGTCGCAGTTACTTAAGTATAGATTCCTTGCGGGTAAGCCAAATATGCAGACAGTCATTATCTCAGTAGGTTTGACTGGAGAACAAGAATCTCGTCTGATAGAGGTTCTTGAAAGAAACCGCAAGGCGATAGGTTTGAGTATAGGTGATCTCCAGGGGATTAGTCCGGCTCTGTGCTCCCACCACATATATCTTGATGATAACGCTAGGCCATCGCGTGAGTTCCAGCGACGACCGAACCCGAATCTTCGAGATGTGGTAATGAAAGAAATAACGAAGTGGTGGAGCGTCGATTTTATCTACCCCATCTCCGACACCAAATGGGTTAGTCCATTACATGTGGTGCCCAAGCAGACGGGCATCACTACAGTTGTGAATGAGTCTGGAGAGGAGATAGCTACTCGGGTACCAACTTCTTTGAGGTCTGTGTAGACTACAGATGATTGAATGAGGCTACCAAGAAGGATCATTTCCCACTGCCATTCATTGATCAGATTATCGAGAGGCTAGCTGGGAAGAGTCATTAATGTTTTCTTGACGGGTACTCCAGGTTATAATCAAGTGGCCATTGCGCCCGAAGACCAGGAGAAAACGACATTCACCTGTCCGTTTGGGACTTATGCTTTCAGACAGATGCCCTTTGGTCTATGTAACGCCCCCGCGACTTTCCAAAGGTGCATGTTGTCCATTTTCTCAGACATGGTGGGTGATTGCTTAGAGGTCTTCATGGATGACTTCTCGGTCTATGGCGATGGGTTTGATGCTTGTCTTGACTGCCTAGACCATGTGCTTCAGCGCTGCATTGAGGTCAATCTTGTCTTGTCTTGGGAGAAGAGTCACTTCATGGTGACTCAAGGGACGGTCCTTGGTCATATCATCTCCAACAGGGGCATGGAGGTCGATCCGGCCAAGGTGGATATCATTAGAAAACTCAATCCACCGTCCAATTTGCGTCAATTGCAGTCTTTTCTGGGGCATGTCGGTTTCTACCGATGGTTCATTCATGACTTCAGTCGAATTGCCCGACCGCTCACTGATCTGTTGATGAAAGACACCGAGTTCATTGTAGATGATAAGTGTCTTGCATCCTTTGAGACTCTCAAGAGTATGGTTGTTTCGGCTCCTGTCCTTCAGCCACCCGATTGGTCTCTCCCATTCGAGATCATGACGGATGCTTCAGATTTTGCCGTCGAGGCTGTGCTTGGACAGAGGAAGGATGGATTGCCGTTTGCCATTCACTACGCCAGTCGGACTTTGGCTGCCGCTCAGCGGAATTATACTGTGACTGAGAAAGAGATGATGGTCGTAGTCTTTGCTTTGGATAAGTATCGATCTTATATTCTCGGATCTAGAGTGACTATCTACACAGATCACACCGCCATCCCGTACTTAATGGCCAAGAAGGATGCCAAAGCTCATCTTACCAGATGGATCCTTCTGCTCCAAGAGTTTGATATTGAAATTAAGTATAAGCCTGGAGTTAAAAATGTGGTGGCGGATCATCTCTCCCGTTTGGAGAATCTTGAGGAATCTGAGCCCAGTGCACCTATCACAGAGACATTCCCAGACGAGGTGATCTTGGCGATCTCCTCGCTCCCATGGTATGCTGACTTTGTAAACTATCTTGTTGCCAAGACGGTCCCTCAAGGTTGACCCAGGCAGAAACTTGAGACCTTCCTAGCTAAGGCCAAGTTTTACCATTGGGAGGATCCCGTCCTTTATCATGAAGGAGGGGATAGCATATGGAGAAGGTGCATTTCTCAAGAAGAGAAGCAAAGCGTCCTCACATATTGCCACAAGCTTGAGGCAGGAGGACATCATTCTGGGAAAAGGACAGCACACAAGGTGCTTCAATCCGGCCTTTGGTGGCCTACTCTCTTCAAGGATTCAGATGAATTCGTGAAGAGGTGTACTGACTGTCAGAAGATGGGTACCTGCAGACAGAGAGACATGATGCCCATGCAACCCATTCACTTTTGTGAGGTTTTTGATGCATGGGGGATTGATTTCATGGGCCCATTTCCTAAGAGTCAGGGATTCGAACACATTTTGCTTGTTGTAGATTATGTCAGCCGATGGGTTGAGGCCATCCCCGCCCAAGCCCCAGATGCTAAAACTGTGTGTAAGTTTTTGAGGAAAAATATTATTTCATGGTTTGGGGTACCTAGAGTCTTGATTTCAGACGAGGGGTCTCATTTAATTAATGATAAGGTCAGGACCCTTGCAGACGAGTTCGGCATTGACCATCGCGTTGCCACGCCATACCACCCTCATACTAATGGTCTTGCCAAAGTATCGAATAAGGAGATCAAGACGATCTTACAGAAGGTTGTCCGCCCAGACCAAAAGGATTGGTCGCAGCTTTTGGACTCGGTCTTGTGGGCCTATCGGACCTCCTTCAAAAATCCATTAGGGACATCTCTCTTTCATCTCGTCTATGGCAAGCCGTGCTATTTGCCAGTGGAAATCAAGCACAAATCATTTTGGGAAGTCACTAAGTTACTATTAGATCCCAAGAGTATAAGAGAACAGAGGAGAGCAGAGTTGGCAGCCCTGGGGGAACTAAGAGATACAGCCTTTTCTAGCAGCCTGCAATACAAGGAGAAAGTGAAGACATGGCACGATTCTCATATCAGCCATAAACAATTTGAGCCCGATCACACGTATGGTTGTTCGATTCCAGGCTAAAATTATTTCCAAGGAAATTACATAGCAAGTGGAAAGGTCCTTATGTGGTCAAGAAGGTACATGACAATGGCAGTATTGACATATCCGAACCGTCATCTTCCTCTATCTTTCGTGTCAACGGTCAGCGCCTGAAGCTATATCTAGATCATGATCCGCCGACCGTTGACGTTGCCCCCATTCTTCTGGTATGAGATGTGTTTTTTGATTCCGATCATTCACATCTCGTACATGGTTTTCACTTCCATCTTTCGCTGTATAGATCCATCTGTTGATATCCTCTCTTCTTTTCATCTTTTCTTCTTTTCCTCTTCTATCTCATGTATCTATCAAAAAGGTGTCGCCCCTTGTAGACAGTTTTCTATACTTAGGACGTACTTTGTCCTAAGTATAGGGTGGTGTGCACCCCGAGTGATTCTATTCTTTTCGATCCTATCCATTGTCTCCTCTTATTGTCTATGCTTAGGGATATCTTACCCTAAGTATAGGAGGAGACACTCTGAGTACGATCTGTTCATTCCCACCCTTGACCCTCCCTGCTTTGTGTACAATCTGCTATACTTAGGATTATTTTACCCTAAGTATAGGGGGGACGGTCGACTTTTCATGTGTTTGTTCATTCATCTCTTATTTATTTATTCTTTAGACTTGCCTATACTTAGTACGAGTTATGTCTTCTATTTTCTCTTTGATCTATGAGGACATAGCTCAAGCTAAGTATGGGGGGTCGTATATATTGTGTATATACTTTAGCAATAACTCGTACTTTCATAGTTTTGTTAATAAATATGGTTAATTATTCTTTAAAATTCATTAAAAACCTTAATAAAAAGATGTGTTTCATTCCTCAAATTCTTTTATACTTACTGATTAATAAATCATGTGAAAATATTTTTTGCAAAATGTTTGAAAATAGTTTGAAAATCTTTGTGGAAAATCTTTTGAAAACTATTTGGAAAACGTTTTGTTACATGTTTTCAGTCTTTGTAAAAATGTGTGGTTTGAAAAACATATTTTCTTTGTGTGAAATAAAATGTTTGAAAAATGGTTGCAAAAATATGTGAAAAATCTATATATAGTGTTTGGAAAACCGAGTGCAAAATGATTTTCAAATGTGTGTACATGTTGCAAAAATTGTTTGTAAAAATTATTTTGGACTATAGTTTTCAAAGTTGTTTGAAAGACTTGTGTCAAATAAGTTTGAGGAATATACACATTACACCAAAATCCACTATATATATACTTATAAAATTGACCACTTACCCTTGTAAATTCTTAAAATCCACTTCTTGTATATATAAGAAGTGCTCCCGTGTAAATATATGTACCTAGTTTTCATCCAAAATCTTTTTGTTTTCAAAAATCCCAAAAACATTTGCAAAATTAAAATCCAAAACATTTGAAGAAATCTTTTGAAAAATACAAAAAAATGCATATGCATCATCTTTTCAAAAATCCATAAAAAGTTCAAAACTCTTGAAAATTGCATCACAAAAATATTTTCTGCATTTGCATGGCATTCGCATTTTTCAGATTGAGTTTGATAGTTGTACAAGTCTAAGTAAAATCTGAAGATTGGAGCTTGGTTGGACCTTAAAATCTACCTAATAATAGGAACCTTATAGGAATTGGGATTGAGGTACTTCAGGTCTAGTTGACTTAATTCTTTGAGGATCATGGGACTTGGTTCAATGGATTCTTGACTGCCTAAGTAGAGTATTTCGGAGCTCATGCACAACTCTTGTTGATAATGACCTAACTTGGACACCTGCACCTTTCACTTGGCTCAACTCAGTTGGAGTGGTGAGGGGGTTGGATTTGCCGGTATGAGACGCACACAGGTGGAAACACCTGTCCTCCTCTAGGGAGGGAAGTGCACCCCAACCCGTCCAGTGATGATGAGTTTCGAGGATAGGAGATCATGGGTTGCGATAAAGCTTCAAAAGAAGGATAGTCTACTGGATCAAGAGGAAAACTCCTTATGTAAATGCTGTTGTGTATAGTATTCAAAAAAATGCAAAAGCAAAAACTCCAAAAAGTGGGCGGGCCTGTACAAAAATAAAAATGCCCGCCGGAGTGTACATATGTGTAAAGTCAAATAAGCAAGCTTGAGCTTCAAAGTCAAATCATGTGAGCCTGCAGCTGGATGACATGACTACACTGGTCTTGCATCCTATGATAGGTAGCTACACTGGCTATCGTCCATTCTTCTCTTCAACCCCTCCTCTTGGGTCGGTTGCCACTTGAACTTAGAAGGGAATATCCTGCTCCTTGAGGAATGATTGTTGGATTGGGGAATCATTGGGTTGTCATATTGGAGAAGTCAGTCTCTTTGTCATTTCAGTTGGGAAGAACCACTATCACTTACAATGTACGAGTCAGATTCATAGTCATAAGGGTTTGCGTATGAGTTGAAATATTTCTGACTTGGCTATTGAGGAGACTTGAACAGAGTTTTGGGATTCTCAGGGACTGTTGGATTTCAAATCCGGTTCTCACTAAGGTTCCGCACGCACTAAAATTCCAAAGGTCTAACTTAAGCTCCAAACTTTGATTTTGTGAAGACAAGTTTGATAATCAAATTTAATCCACCTTCTTCTTTTTCTTTTCTTTCTTTTTCTTTCTGCACTTATTGCATAAGTGTTTGCTAGGGACTAGCAAAGGTAAAGTATAGGGGGATGATGAAGCCACATTTCATCATCTTTATTCTATCATTTCGGCATCAAAAACCCTAGTAAATGCGTGTAAATAGCATTAAATCCATCATCTTAGCATTCATGCATGTGCATCCAAAAAGTGTATAAAATAGTGTAAATAAAGCCAAAATTATAGAATAAATAAAATAAAAGAATAAAATATTCATTTTGGGATCCAAAATCCCGAGATCTAGGCATCTTGATGAATAGGTCGACAAGGAATAAAGTAGGGGGAGATAAGGGTCAAAAATACAATAAAAACCCCTTTGATTTAATTTATTCTTTATTCATTTTGGGACCTATTTTTGGTTCCACTTTTTATACCTCAAATAAAGAAACTTTGTACATAAAAGTTGTAGATAATTAAATAAATAAAAATACAAAATTGATTTCACTGAAAAATAATGTACAGATAAAAAGTTATGGTCTGAATAAAATTCCAAAACTCCAACTTCTCAGACCTGTATATTGCAAATAAAAACTCGAAATGTACCTAACTCACCATTAATTGTATATAGCATAAAATAATCTTTTTAATGGAGGTGGTTTCGCATTTTTCAGAGTTACGGTTTGAAAGTTGAGTTTTGGACCTTACTTGTATACTTGTACAGATTAAAATATTCAATTTATTATTCATTCATTATCTTTGTATTTTTATATTTTTATAATTTTGTAAATAATATTTATAATACATATGTACATCAACAGAATAAACACCTAATTAAAACACAGAATAAAATACGTCTACATACCATACATAGGCATAACACCTATATACATACTTGTATAACGTATACTTATATTTTATTAAGTGTATAAAACATATCAAAAAATAAAAAAAATATATTTGTGTGTATAAAAGTATTTTATGATTTTATAAAATACTAAATAAAAATAAATAAATTAAAATCACAAAATAAAAATAAAAGAATAAAATATGTAGATATCATACCTATAAAGGGTATAAAAGTAAACTTGTAACAATATACCTCATAAAAATAATTAAAAATCATAATAAAATACTACATAAAATAATAAATATTTTTTATTTAATAACCTAAAATTAAATAATTCATTTTCTATTTTTAAATAATTTTACAAAATATTTTCCCAGGGTTTTTCCTGGTTGGTCCACGTGGACCAACCAGGAGGGTCCGAGAGTTGACTGGCGGGTCAACTCTCTGACCCGCCCCATGTGGCTCTGACGGCCGTGGTTTTTCCCTCGATTCGCCTGATTTTTGAAGCTCGAACCTTTCATCCTTTCATCTTGACTTTTCATCCTCTAGGATCGAGGATGCTCGCCCGATGTTATTCTCGGGCTGTGGATCGCTTCTGCGCCTAGTGCGCATCGATCTATGTGCCATGTCCGTCAACTCAATAAAGGGAAGCCTTGACTTCCATTCAAATTTGAACCCCACTCTTTGATCCATTTCCTCCCCTTCCGTGCTCCAGAGATCATCGGAGGTGACAGCTCTGATTTGACCCATCCAAGGCGGAGATCTAACGTGGATCTGGGCGTTCCATCACCTCCGGCGATACCCCGCCGTCGAGGTACTCCAACCTTGGGCCTGGTCCCTTGAGGTATGTTTTTCCCTCTTATTTCTCGTTCCATTTTCATCCACTGTAGTCTTAGCTTCACGTAGGCATCTGAATCCTCGATTTTCACCCGTCGATTCGCTCAATCGACTCCCCTCGTCGGAGCAAGACCCGACGAGCATCGATATCGCCGTTCGCCACCCTTTTCGTACCCTTGCAGGGTCGGGGTAGTTTGCCCCCGACTCCTTCACACATTTTTGCAGTTCCAAAAACCACAGCGTGCATCTGAGGGTGATTTTGAAGGCCGAACAAGGTAACTGGAGGACCTCTGCTTCTCCGACCTCGATGGTGAACACCGGAGTTCCTCCGGTCTTTTTGAGGCCCCCAGTCGATTCGAGGATCTTCCAGGAAGCCTCCTGGGCATTTTGGAGCGACGAAGCCCGGCGGAGGAAGGAGATCTGAGCGGGGAAAACTCGCCTCGCGGCGAGTTCTTCCCCGTTCCTCGTTGAACATTCCCTATCGTCCCATCAGCCCTCGATCTTCCTACAGAGCAGCCACCGTCAGATCTAGTGCCAAGATCTAATCTCGGCCATCCGCTCGCGAACCGGCATCGCGCAACAGCAGCTCGACACGTGGCAAAGTGGGAGAGATTCCACCGTTCGATCGCGCGAAGGCGATGGTATTTTGCAACCTAACCATCGCAAGTTCTTGTATTTATTATTTAGCACTCAAACATTCATCTGTAGTTTATATCTTGTTTGTAAGCATAACATTAAGGCCCATGTACTGTTCTGCATTTACGCTTAGGTCCTTCGCCACGTCACCTCACGTGCCAGTGCGCGTGAGAGGACGGGGCATTTTGTAGAGGGACCCTCGTGAGTACTGTTATTTCCATTAAGTGCTAAAACTTTCATATAATGTGTAAACTTTTTGGGATTGTTGCATAAAGGACCCCGTAGTTTTTGATATTACGAACAAGTCCCTCACATGCGCGTGCCAGTCATGCGTCCTGATGGATTATTTGCTGAGGCACCCTTGCGGGTCTGGATATTTGTGTTTGGTCTATTAAATATCTTCTTTATTTATCTATTTTGTTGGTAAATTGCAAGTTTTCCCTTAGATGTTTTACTATTTGCGTATATACCCCTGCTAGGCCATATATTTTTGCTTGCTTGCTCTATTTATTTCATGCATCGTTTCAACTTCAAAAATTACCGAAAAAATTGTACAAGCTTTTGTTTACTTTCTCATTTATGTCACATTTTTGCATTGCATTTTTATTGCATTTTGATATTTATTAAAAATCAAAAACATGCATTTTTCCTACTGTTTGCACTAGAAAATCCGTAAAAATTATAAAACCATTTTGAAAAATTCCAAAAAAAATATATTTTGCTTGTTTCATCATATTTTAGTGTCAGTCCAAAAATCACTAAAAGTTTCCAAAGAAAAACCTTAAAAATTTGAAAACCTCTAAAAACTTCAAAAAAATCTAAAAATATTATAGAAAAATCCTAAAAATATAAACTCAGTTGTTGTGTCTTCCTTATTTTATCATCTGTATTCTAAAATTATTTTGAGGAATTTTGGGTATTGTTTAGTATTTTTCATCCTCACTTTGATTTCAGCCAGCAACCTATTCCACTGTTCTCTTGTATTTTAGCTTTTAAAATACCAAAAAAATTTTGAAAAATCTCCCAAAATCACAAAAATAGTAAAAAATTATAAAAAGACCAAAAATAGTTTATTCCCTGATTTTTGAGTATTTTTACCTATTTTTATAAATACATTATCCTCTCTTTCCCTATATTGTATGTATATTCCTATATTGAAAAAGAAAATATAAAAATATAAATATAAAAAGAAAATAAAAAATCAGTGAAAAGAAAACCAAAATACAAAAATTAAAAATTAAAAAAAATAATAAAAAATATATAAACTAAAACCCCCAAAAATTTGCACATTGTAGACACTTAATCACATCACATTTTTGTGCATTATTGTTGATCTATCATTCCTTGCTCCCTGTGTTCGAACTCTCTACGTACTTGCATCTATACATCTTTTATGTAGAGTTAACAATAAATTTTAACTTCACATTTGTTTGTCATTTCTTGATATTTATATTGTGGGATAATTGTTGATTAATTACGATTTCTTGTGGGTCGCCACAGCGACATAGTGGTCCCGCCTTGTGTGGACTATTTAGACCTGCGAAAAATCATAGTTATCAACCTTCCACTGTCGTTTTGTCACCTTCTGCATCCTCAGGAGTAATAGCAAAGACTCTTCCTGCTACTTTCTTTTTCTGCTCGAATGGCTTCTTCTGATTCTTGACATCTTTTTTACAATCTTTCATGAAGTGACCTTTTTCTCCGTACTTAAAACAAGTAGTGGTTAGCTTGTAGAATTCTCCTTGATGCCTCATATCACAATGCGGGCACACCTCATATGTGTATTTCTTGTTTGTTGGTGTATCATCAGTCTTTATTTTCTTAGCATTCGTTGCAGTGTGACGCCTCTTGTCATAGAAGTTCGGCTTGTGAGGGCGCTTCCGAGTATTCGCTTGTTGTATCCTCCGGTATGCTGCATCGATCTCCACTATTGTTGCAACTGCCTCAGATAAGGTTGGGGGACCTCTAGTAAGCACTTTAATGCTCATTCTCACATCCGGGCCTTCTATAAACATTCTAGCTCATTGATTTTCATTGGCGCATATACCTGACGAGTCGGTAAATACGATGATTAATTCGTGTTCGTTGTATACGTGTACTTAGCGATTCAGTCAGAACCGAGAGAAGATCTCCGTGAAGAGTGTCTCGGCTTAATTTATATCCCGGGCAAGTCCGGGGTCGAACTCAGGGAGGCAAAGGAAAAACTTAGGTTTAATTTGAAAATAAAGATTTTAGATTTCCAGTGCGGTATTTTTTTATATTTTTTATGCAACAAGAATACAAATGCAAGTGAATCAAGACACTTAGAAACACAAACAAGGCCAAATTAATTTTAATGGAAAAGAAGTCCAATTTAGCCAATTCGTATTTTTCCTAGAATCCTAATCCAGTGATGAATGCAAAACATATTTTTTTAGAATTTTAGGGGTTAAAATGCAATAATGAAAAATGCACACTTTTTATGGGTTTTATCGCAATTTATAACACAAACAGAAAGCAAAAATTATGAAAATATTACTGGAACTAAAAGATGATGCAAGGAAGCTAAGTAATATTTTTGGAATTTTTTGACAAGTCACGAATTTTTTATGGATTTTTTAGTGAAAATAGAGTGACAGTGAGTAAATAATTTCTAATAAATCCAAATTATCAAATTAAGAAGAATGCGAATTATCCCAAAAAGATACTTTCATGTAGAATATAGGAGAATTGAAATTTCGCAAAAAGGATATACGTGGATTTAATTAAAAATCGAACACTAAATTCACTCTACAATTTATTCCAGGCACAAGACTTCTCCATTTTAAATGAAATTTGGATAGTTAGTTTATCACATTTCAAGGCATCATTCCTAATTTTTGTGGATTTTTTGGAGCAACCGTGTGTGACGTATAATTTTAAGAGTCCAGATTGGGTAAAATATGCAATAGTTCAGTTAACCAATTTTAATTAATTACCCACAACTCATAAAAATACAAATAAATAATCACATGACAGAGGATAAGTTGCTCAACATAATGACATGTTTTATTGAGTAAAATGATGCAACATTGATGTCCAAATTAATATGCGAATACAGGGGTATCTGTGCAATTTTAGAAAACAATATATACAACAAAGTATGTACGGGGACCTTTTTGCAATTATAAAAACTGTACAAGAACTTTATGCAATTTTTACAATTAAAAATTGAAAACTCACCTTCTTCTTCTTCCTTGGGGATACGAATGGGGAAGATGAACCCAAATGGGTGCTGAGCGGCGGCGGCAGTGCGGCCGCGCGCGGCAGGCCGAGGGCGCGCGCGGCGACGCGCGGGTGGTAGGCGGCGGAGGGCCGCAGCGGGGTGGCGGCGTTGGCCGGCTGAAGGGGGTCGACGGTGGGTGCTGGAGGGGAAGCTGGAGGGGCCGCACGCGGGCTGCGGCGGGGCGGAATACGGGCAACGGCTGGTGCAGGCCCGCGACGCTCGCGCGGCTGCGGCTGTGCGGGATGCGGCTGGCGGCCGACGCAGGCCCGCGGGCGGCGGCTGGAAAGTGAGGAGGGGCGGCGGGCGGCTCCTGCGCCTGCTGCCTCTTCCGATTTTTTTATTTTTTTTATTTTTTTTATTTTTTTGAATGATTTTTTTACTGATGTAATAAAGAAACTTTTTTGTTTTAAATTTTTTAAATTTTTTTATTTTTTTTGTTAAGAAAGAGAATATGTTAAAAGAAAACTATAAGATGAGATGGTGATGGTGATGATGATAAAATAAAAAAAATGATGGTGTGATGGTGGTGGTGGAAAGGATGATATGTTGTGTGCTAAAAAAATTGCAAAAATACCAAGATGATAAAATTACCTACGATGAACGTGTGCGCCTATGAAGTGCTCACGAGAGCACGGTCTTCGCTCAAATCGCCGGCGTGCGATGAGCTCGAGCAGCGCGCGGTTGCGGTTGCGGCTGCGATGTTGGCCAAAAAACCAACGGATCACACCGGAGAGAGGGCCGTCGTCGCTCAACCGTGGTTGCGTCGCTGTCACCGATTCAACTCTGGGAACTTAGCTCTCCTCACATAAAGATGGATCAAAGGCAAATTGAGGAGGATGGAATGTATATAAAGAGATGGAAAAAATGGAAGTTAGAATTAAGATGGAGTGGGATGGAGGTTAATAAAATGATGGAGTTGAATTAGAAGTTAGAAAAATGGTGGGGTTGAATGGAGGTTGGTGGTAGAATGAGTTGAATGGTGGTTATTGTAGAGAATGTATAATAAATAAATAAATGAAATAAAGTTGGCTACTTTAATTACAATAGAATAAAAAAGAAGAAAATAAATAGTGGAGAATTTACAAGGGAAGACAAACAACATGTACATATATTTTTTTACTTTTCTAATATGTATTTTTTTGTCTTTTTAATAAGAGATATTTACAACAGAAAAATACTATAAAATAATATAATTAAAATACAAAACAATCATGATATTTTTTTGTATTTTTAGTAATTATGAACGATACAATAAAAATTAAAGAAAGAATGAATATATACAAGGTATACAATGTACATCTAGGTCCCAAAACCCAACTTTTGCAAATGAGCTCCGATTTTAATGAAACCACTTCCGTTGGATAGATAATTTTCTAACTTGAACTTTAAAAGTGAGTTTGGTGAATTTGGAGTTCATACGGAGCGGGAATTTAGCTTGGAAGTTGGTCTTTACGGCTTTTTCCCATTGGGATCTAGGAGTATTTATTTGAGGTAAATTTTGTTTTGTATTTTTGTATTTTTATATACATTGATATGAACATGTTGGAGAAAGAATTAGCCAAAAAGGAGTTGATATGAAATTATTAAAAATACATAAAGTTAAGGGTTATTTACATGTATAAAACTCCTTTGATTTTGTGGCTTTCTATTGTTAATTTATTTTGTACAATCTAATATACAATAATTCATGTATTTTATTTACAAGAGTCATTTGTTAATTTATTGATTTTATATACATTTATTAGAGAATTTACTCGTGGATTTTTCTAAGATCAAGATATTGAGATGATGAATCGTGGATTCATCACCCCCCTATACTTAAACTTTGCTAGTCCTCGAGCAAATAAAGAATGAATAAGTTAGGTTAACCCCTGACTGTGCATGTGAATACAAGACTTGATCCGTTCAAGAACTCTCGGTTTAGAGATCCTAAAATTCTAAGCTGAACCAAGCTCTAGTCAAAAGGTATCCAATTTCCCTAATCATCAGACTCTCTTTGTATACATATATAGTAGGGATATGACTTTAAGTGTTGACCGCAGTTACAAGAGTAGAGTCACAACGTCACACAAGGTTCCAGTCCAAGAGACTCTCCTAAGGACCCGGTCCTCAACACTAGGGAATAAACCATTTCTTACATCCAATCCACCGTCTCTTTAGTTGTCAGACTTGAAAGTGTAGATGGAAGGCCAGTTGATGAAGGGCATAGGATTGTGTCATTTCTTCTCTCCCTCTCATTGGAACAAGGATCCTCTCAAGTGCCTTATTACGCAACGCATTTTTTTGGTGTTGATCAGTGCGTCCGTCAAGAGAAGTTGGAGCCGTCTGCACTTGTTTTCCTGGGAGTACACCGGGGTGTGTCTTTTTTTAGTATCTATTATACCTTCTACACCCAGACTTGTAGCATTTACGATGCAGAGCCCTTTTTTGGTGCAAGCCCGACTCCTGGTCCTAATAGCGGTGGTCCAAGTGAACACTTTTGAAATGGTTGGGAGCGCTTGCCTTTGGTGGAAGCTCTTTGATATTTGACTTTGTATGGAATGAGAGCTTTTCTTTGACATTTCATTGATTTGTAGCATTTTTGGCTAGCTCCACTGCTTTTACCAAGAGTTGGCGCAAACTGATCAACATTTTTTTATTTTATCACACCCTGGCACATAGGTAAATGTCAAGAGATAGTACAAGAACCATGTTCTCATACTGGCTAAAGATGCTGACACTCAGGTTTCATGAAGCCTTCATTGATTTTATCCCATCCTCGAGCATCATTAAATCAAGTCCAAACTCAAATCCCCCATCCCAGCTCCTCAGGTGAAACTTCAACTCATCTCATCATAATTGCAGTCGTGTATGTGAGGTGCTGATCATATTCTTAAGGTAGAGACTAAGCATGCAATATAGCACACAAATCTTTCAAACTAGGGAAATGTGAATAATTAAGTCCAAGACCCTAATGACTAAGGCAGATTAACTCAAAATCTCAAGACCTCATAAACCAAGTGTTCTTGAACATCACTAGTCTTGTGTGAAAGTGAATGTGTCAGGGGTTAAACCAACTTATTAATTAGTTTTTTTTTAGTTTTTTTATGATTTTTTTTAAGTTTTACAAAAAGTGTTTTTTTTTCAAAAAGTTTTTTTTTTACAAACAAAGGCAACGAAGTTTTTTTTTGTTAGAAAAGTTTTGCTCTTTCTTTTTTTTCAAGAGTTTTTTTTGAAAGATAGGTAGATAAGAAAGGACTTTTTTTTAAAGAGGATTTTTTTTTGAAAAGTTTTTTTTTGAAAAGGTTTTTTTTCTTTTTTTTGAAAAGATTTTTTTAGAGCAAATAAGAAAAGAGAACAACAAAAAAAACATTTTTTTGCAAAGCTTTTTTTAAGAGATTTTTTTTGAAAAAGTTTTTTTTACCCACCCCATAATTATTGTATAATATATACAAAAATACGTGAAAGTATGAGATATGGGTAAAGTATATATGTAATATATACACGCCCCCTATACTTAGCATGTGCTACGTCCTCATGGCACAAGAAGCGAGAAAAAGATATAGCTCGTGCTAAGCGTAGGATGGCTAAAATAATAAATAGTATAGAAGTCGATCCGCCCCCCCCCCCCCCATACTTAGGCTCTGGACAGCCTAAGTGTAGAAGAAGAGCAAAAATGGGGTGGACAAGGTCAAGAGGAGAAATGGATGAGTATGTACACATGGCGGGCATCGGCTCCCCCTATACTTAGGCTCTTGGTAAGCCTAAGTATAGGACAAGAGTAAGTGTAAGAACCGATGTGATCTGGAGAATATACAAAGAAGGGCGAATGTACAAGAGGAATGAATCTTCTAAGATGTTGAATCTTGATGCTGCATCTTCATGATGAGTAATGTGATGTATCTGCTCTGTGCTCGCTCTGCATGAAGTTGATGACCTCGACTTGGACTAACTGCTCTTTTGAATCCACAAAATGCTTCAACAGTTGTCCATTTACCAAATGAGACCGTGCACCATTTGTGAGATCAGCTATCTCTACACTTCCATTCTCGTGCACTTTCTTAACAACAAAGGGACCCGTCCATTTAGATTTAAGCTTCCCATGGAACATCTTCAACCTGGCATTGAACAACCATACCTTTTGTCCAGGGACAAAGTCTTTGCACCTAATGTGTTGATCATGCCATCTCTTTACTTTGTCCTTATAAATCAAACTGTTGTCAAATGCCCTGTTTCGGATTTCCACGAGCTCGTTCAAGTTCAAGTCTCTACAAAGCTTCCCTAGGTGACAACTCCAGTTAATCTTCTTAATTGCCCATTCGGATTTATGAATCAATTCTGCGGGCAAATGGCATGGCTTGCCATAGATCATTCTAAATGGTGAAGTACCCAATGGTGTCTTGTAGGCTGTCCTATAGGCCCACAGAACTTGGTCCAAAAGCTGAGACCAGTTCTTCCTATCGGGACGAACCAATTTCTGCAAAATACTCTTCACCTCTCTGTTCGAAACCTCTGCCATGTCGTTGGACTGTGGGTGGTAAGGACTAGTAACTCTATGCTCAAATCCATAGTCCTTAGCTAAAGATCTCATATCTCGGTTCACAAAATGGCTACCCCCATCAGATATCAAAACTTTTGGCACCCCGAACCTAGCAATAATATGATCTTTCACAAACTTACAGGCAGTCTTGCTGTCTGCGGTTCGGGTTGGGATAGCCTCCACCCACCTGGATAAATAGTCAACCGCCAACAATATGTACTCATGTCCTTGGCTGTTGGGAAAGGGACCCATAAAATCTATGCCCCATGCATCAAAAACATCATAAATAATCATCGGTTGCATAGGCATCTCATCTCTCTGTCCAACTGTCCCTCCCATCCTTTGACAGATCGGGCACGACCGTACAAAATCAATGGCATCTCTAAACAAGGTCGGCCAATACAATCCACATTGAAGTACTTTGTGAGTGGTTCTCTTTCCCGAATGGTGTCCTCCAGCCTCAAGTGAATGACAATATGTGAGGACACTCTGGTATTCCTCCTGAGGAATACACCTTCTCCAAACACAATCCGGTCCTTCGAAGAAAAGGAAAGGATCGTCCCAGTGGTATCTCCTCGAATCCGACTTCAGTCGGTCAATACTGCTCCTAGTCCAACCATGGGGAACCTGCTTGGAGACAAGATAGTTCACCATGTTGGCATACCACGGGAGTGAGTCAATAACACAAATTGACTCATCTGGGAAGGTTTCTCTAATCCGCTCATGATCAGGAGAATCCTTAAGTTCAATCCGAGAAAGGTGATCAGCCACAACATTCTTCACTCCAGGTTTATCCTTTATCTCCAAATCAAATTCCTGGAGGAGTAAAATCCACCTAAGAAGACGCGCCTTCGCGTCCTTCTTTTCCATTAAATATCGAATGGCTGTGTGATCAGTATAAATTGTCACCTTAGAGCCCAAAATATATGATCTGAACTTCTCGAGGGCCCATACTACTGCGAGCATTTCCTTTTCAGTCACTGTGTAATTCTTCTGTGTAGGATCTAAAACTTTGCTCGCATAATGAATCGCAAACGGAATCCCCTCTCGCCGTTGTCCTAACACAGCTCCTATAGCAAAATCTGAAGCATCAGTCATGATCTCAAAGGGGAGAGACCAGTCAGGAGCTTGTAGGATAGGTGAGGCACAAATCTTCCTCTTCAAGAGCTCAAAGGCCTCCAGACACCTGTGATCTACAACGAACTCTATGTCCTTCCCTAAGAGCTCAGTCAGTGGGCGGGCGATCTTTGAAAAATCCTGAATGAATCTTCTATAGAATCCAACATGCCCTAAGAATGACCGCACTGACTTCACGTTGGTAGGTGGATCGAGTTTCTTGATCACCTCCACCTTGGTAGGGTCAACCTCCATTCCCCTTTTGGAGATGACATGCCCCAACACGATACCCTCCGTCACCATAAAGTGACTCTTCTCCCAGGAGAGTACCAGATTCACCTCTCTACACCTCGTGAGGACTCGGTCCAAGTGCGCTAAACATGTATCAAAAGAATCACCATGGACCGAGAAGTCATCCATGAACACTTCCAGGAAATCTCCCACCATCTCGGCAAATATGGCTATCATGCACCGCTGAAATGTGCCCGGGGCATTGCAGAGCCCGAATGGCATGCACCTGAAAGCATAAGTACCGAATGGACAAGTAAATGTGGTCTTTTCCAGGTCCTCAGGGGTAATGGCCACCTGGTTGTAGCCTGAGTACCCATCAAGAAAACAGAAGAACTCTTTCCCTGCTAGTCTCTCCAAGATCTGATCAATAAAAGGCAAGGGAAAGTGATCTTTCTTGGTTACGGCATTCAAGCGCCTGTAGTCAACACAGACACGTCACGACGTAGGTACTCGTGTCGCGATCTCTACCCCCTCCTCGTTGGTGACCATCTGAATTCCCGACTTCTTCGGGACAACATGAAGTGGGGCCACCCACTTGGAGTCAGAAATAGGGTATATAAACCCTACTTTGCACCATTTCTCAATCTCTTTCTTCACCACTTCCCGTAGATTGGGGTTAAGTCTCCTTTGGAACTCACGGGAAGGTCTCACATTATCCTCAGTAAAAATGTGGTGCGAGCAGAGAGCGGGGTTGATGCCCACGAGATCCGACACTGTCCAGCCTATTGCTTTGCGGTTCCTCTCTAAGACTTCTAACAACCTAGACTCCTGTTCTAAAGTCAAGTCTGAGCTAATGATGACAGGATATCTCTCTTTGGGTCCCGCAAGAAAGGCGTACTTGAGTGTAGGAGGTAGTGATTTCAGTTCTGGCAATGTGGTATCATCAAGCAGATCTGGCTGAACTGAATCTGAATCTGGTTCCGTGCTGCATGAAGGTGGGCTAAGCTGAGTAGTACTTGCCACCAAATCAGAAGTATCGGGAGTCGGATCGTCAAAAGTATCCAAACAATCGGCAAATGCCACGTCCGACTCGTCATCTATGTCCCATGATTGTTCCGAAGAGGATGGAACTGACAGATCCGGATGGATCTCTATGTCATCATGAGAATAGGTTGATGCATCTCTAGCAAGATCAGACAACACCTGGCAAACTGCATCATGCACCATATCCTCTCCAGATGAAAGGGTCTCGCTCTGTCCTGAAGGAATCTGTCCCCAAATCCCAACTGTGCTAATCAAACTGCAATCTGCCTCTGAAGATGAGTACTCTGTGCTACTCTCTGAATCGGGCCGCTGACACTTGGTTTGCTTCATCTAAAGGTTCACCTCTCCGCCTGGAGAACGGAACTTCATCATTCCTGTACCATAATCGAAAGCTGCTCCTGCGGTCCTAAGGAAGGGCCGACCAAGAATGATCTGAGATTCTCTCCAATGATTGGGGGTCTCCATGTCCAAGACTGTGAAGTCAACCTGATAGTTCTGCCCCTCAATCGAGATAACTACGTTCTTCACTTCTCCCTTAGGTCTCTTCACTGAACGATCTGCAAATTGGAGTAAAGCTCTAGATTTGCGAAGTGGTCCCAACTCCAATTTCTGATATAATGCTAAGGGAAGTAAGTTAATCGAAGATCCATTATCTAGGAGTGTGCGTGCAAACGCAATGTCGTCAATACGACTCTCCACATAGTGAGCACCCATGTCTCTCTTTTTCCTTGGCAAAGTCTGATTCTTGAGACAATAGGTTGTGGCTACCGATAAGACATGTGTCTTTATATTTCGGTTATCTTTCTTCCTGCTAACCCTTGTAGGTGTGCATCTCACCTTAAGGTATTTTTGGAAGGCAGGATGGTTAGCCACATATTCATCAAATGGCACCTTGACTGTGATGTTTTCTTTACAAAACCGTGCCATATCGGGGTCATCTTTCTGAATCTTTTTGATGTGTTTTCCTGCCGTAAGAGCAGGGGGAAAGGGATTGAAGTTAGGGAAACAGAGGATGAAGAATCTGAATCATGAACTGAAAGATCATTCTTTGCATTAACGGAAACGGAGTTCTTCATACATGAATCTTTGTGATGCAACATGGACTCAAAATCTAAACTATCTAATACAGGTTGTGGAATAGAAGCTGGAGTAGTATCCGCCACAACCGGAGATGCAAGGTCCTCCGTAGACTCAGAAGAATATCCATGCTGTCGATGCTGCATACGTGCTCTCCTCCTCCTCTCGGCTCCCTGAGTAGAAATCCTTGAATGATGGTGATGGGGATCCGAAATATGATGCCTCTCCTCCTCGTCCTCTGAAGACTCCTCAGGTAGAGCTCCAGAGATGCCCCTCCTCGTATCCCTCGCCCGATCAGGTACGGTCACGGTCCTTCCGCTCCTGAGTGACATGTGGTTAGCATCGTCACACGAAAGAATCTCATGTTCAGATCTAGGAGATGCTGAATAGTATACCTGACCAAAGTGCTGCTGAGAACTAGATCTGTTCAGGCTATTGGGGTTAGCCTGAACTTGGGCTGGGATAGAGGTAGAGGGTGCAGTCTGCTCGTCTCGCCATCTGGACAGGCGGTTGACATCCACCCGTAAGTCTTGAATCTCGTTCCTGTAGGAACGTAGTTCGTCGAGTATCTGCTGCTGAATATCCACGGGACTAGACGAAGAAGGAAGTGGATAAGACTGGGAAGAAGAACGGGAAGACTGGCCCTGCTGGCCAGAGTACTGCCTCTGCTGCTGCTGCTGGGGTTGCTGGAATCCAGGGCTCTGCTGTGAAGGAGGTGGTGCGGAGGTGAATGCGGTATTATAAAAGGTCGGGGGACGCTGATAGGACTGTCGGTCTCCCGTACTTCCCTGCCTGGCAGGGTCCTGAGTATACCATACTCCATTCACCTCCCAAATCGGTGGAGGCTCCTCCTGGACTGTCTCTGCTACTGGAGGTGGCTGCTGGAAAGAGTGGGTGTAGGATTGGTCCTGCTCCCACGACTGGGGTTGTCCTGACACCAACTGCTCCTGAACATGGTGAACTCAGTATACGGGAGCAGATGGTGCAGTCACGGCCGGTATCTTTATCTTAGATACCCTATCAGTCAACTCCTCCATTTGTTTTGGGATCTTGGAGACACTCCTATCCAATTCATCAATTCTCCTGTCAATCCTCTCGACTACAGTAAGCTTGTCAGCAAGGAGTCCCATGCTAGGGATCACATCCTGAGAGAGATCAACTACAGCTGATTTTCCCCCTCCAAGTGAGAGTGAACTGGGGGATGGTGTATAGGCCCTGCTGGCCATCTGTGAGCGGCTAGTTTCAGCCATCTGCTTGAATACCCTCCAGACGGTATCCGCTCCTCGTGATGTATAGCTGCCTCCACAGGCAGCGCTCACTAAACCCTGCATCTCAGGGTTAAGACAAGTGAAGAAGGATTGGACCAAGATATTGTCATCTAATCCATGACAAGGACACTTCTGCAGGATGTCCTTGAATCTTTCCCAAGCATCACAGAAGGCTTCATGGGGTAACTGGGAAAAACTCGTAATTCGCGTCCTCATCATGTTAGTTCTACTCAACGGATAGAACTTCTTTAGGAATAGGTCTTTGAACTGGGCATAAGTGGTGATGATGATTCCAAGATTCTTCACCCAGTAATCGGCTTTTCCACCAAAGGCAAATGGAAGGGCTTTGAGCCTAATATAATCCTGGCTAACATTATTATGTTTGAGGTTAGCACAGATGAGCTCAAAGTCCCGTAGGAATGCATATGGCTCCTCAGAAGCATTCCCATCAAAATGTGGCAACAGGTTCAGAAAATGCGGCTTCAATTCAAAATCAACCTCGGGCTCAGCCGGACTCAAGTAGTTATGAATTTGATATTGTCCGGGGTTGTATGCCGCATCCATTGGTAGTTGGACCCCAACATTTAACTGTCCTAACTGAGCTCTCAGTAATGCTTGTTGCTGCTCAGATGCAGCTAATCTGGCAAGTATCATTTTCATTGGGTCTTCATTGTTCTCTTCTTCCTCTTCTTTCTTCTTTGGAGGCATTTTACTTGTGTCTTCTATATGGCCTGAATCAGCAATGTGTCCTTGATTAGAAGAGGATTTATGAATCAAGATATTCTCATCGAGACGAAGGTCTTCCTCGGTGAGGTGGGAAGAGAGAAATGGAATGGTTTGAGAGTAACCATCTCGAGAGTGGGTGATCCTGGGCTCAAGAGGGTCATGAGTCAAGGTTGGTCCACGTTGCGCATGGACCTGTGAAGACATACTTCTTGGAGGGTTCAACGGGAAATTCGCAAGGTCCGAATAATTATCCCCCCAATCAGTCATCTTCGATGTCAAAAGAACCGATTAGAACACGATATTTCAATGAGGCACTAGTTCTACGGTGCACGTAAATATGCGGAGTAAACTCACACAATACAAACACAATTCAAACCCTCAATTTCACCAACTCAACACATGATGACCGTAAGAGTTCGGCCAACTTATCTTGTCAATTTTAGTTGGTGAGAATACAATCTTGGAAAGATTAATGAGGTGTTAGGTGCCCGTATTTTCCTACAGACTGACCCGGTTCTTATGACTAGTTTGGCCTACTTTCAGCCAGTATAGGAGTAAGTACAAGCCGAAGCCCGTTCCTTGAGGACTAAAGCGCCCTCTAAACCTCCCACTCTGCTAAGGAAGTCCGAACTGTATAAATACGGCTACCCGTATTCCTCACTGAAAAGTAGCTAATCGCCTGAAAATAAAGAACCAGTAGTAAGTAAGAAATCCAGACTTGGCTCTATCCTAGGGTCGTCTCTCTCTCACTTGCAATTAAAACAAACAATGAGGGCTTTATGCATCCGAGAATAAGGGTTCTTTTTATTCCAATTATTTTAAATCGACCTGCTCAATTCAGTCCCAATTTTAGAATTAGGTTATCACTTGAAATTTATGTGAACACACAAGCACGTCTACTGTTCAGTCCCAATTTCCTTTCGACCTTAAGTTGTAAAACAAGAGGGGAATCGGAAATCAGAATGCAAAGGAGAAACTATGATGCATGCTCAGTAGAAGTTATACTTACAGTGAATTCCAGCACTCTTCATGCGTTATGCAGAACAGAATTTTTAAATGTTACACTAAATGCATGCAGATCGAGAAAAACCGCACCTAAACAATATACTATTAGCGGGGAAGAATTGATTGAATTTGAGCTAAGTAGTACGTGTCTATGTGCGTCTCATTATGAATCTTCTAAGATATGTGTGGCCTAACTTACGATGGGCACAAACAAATTTGATTCTAAGCTACCGTGTGCCTAATCCTTAGTTTCGCCACTCAAGTCGAGCCTCACCCTCACCAGAGAGTGAAACAGGTCTCGACACACCACAAATGTCCAAGTCTTTTTTACACACGCGAGCTCTCAAACAAGAGCCGCTATAAAGGAGCAAGCAGTCGGCGCGCGTCGCGTCCGTCGACCTCCGATGCACTCCAAGTCCACCGGGCCCTCACAAGGAAAATGAGATTTATATTAGAGAGATAAACAACAAGATATATACAAAAATATAAAGAGAAATAATTGCAAAAAATGGAATAAATACAAGTGACTCGGGGGTCAGACTACCCGAGTAAGTGAAATCTAAATCCAAATTTTTAAACTAATCCCTAAGCCGTTTGCCTCCCCGGCAACGGCGCCATCTGACGAGTCGGTAAATACGATGATTAATTCGTGTTCGTTGTAATATGTGTACTTAGCGATTCAGTCAGAACCGAGAGAAGATCTCCGTGAAGAGTGTCTCGGCTTAATTTATATCCCGGACAAGTCCGGGGTCGAACTCAGGGAGGCAAAGGAAAAACTTGGGTTTAATTTGAAAATAAAGATTTTAGATTTCCAGTGCGGTATTTTTTATATTTTTTATGCAACAAGAATACAAATGCAAGTGAATCAAGACACTTAGAAAACACAAACAAGGCCAAATTAATTTTATGGAAAAGAAGTCCAATTTAGCCAATTCATATTTTTCCTAGAATCCTAATCCAGTGATGAATGCAAAACATATTTTTTTAGAATTTTAGGGGTTAAAATGCAATAATGAAAATGCACACTTTTTATGGGTTTTTTCGCAATTTATCACACAAACAGAAAGTAAAAATTATGAAAAAAATTACTGGAACTAAAAGATGATGCAAGGAAGCTACAGTAATATTTTTGGAATTTTTTGACAAGTCACGAATTTTTTATGGATTTTTTAGTGAAAATAGAGTGACAGTGAGTAAATAATTTCTAATAAATCCAAATTATCAAATTAAGAAGAATGCGAATTATCCCAAAAAGATACTTTCATGTAGAATACAGGAGAATTGAAATTTCGCAAAAAGGATATATGTGGATTTAATTAAAAATCGAACACTAAATTCACTCTACAATTTATTCCAGGCACAAGACTTCTCCATTTTAAATGAAATTTCGATAGTTCGTTTATCACATTTCAAGGAATCATTCCTAATTTTTGTGGATTTTTTGGAGCAACCGTGTGTGACGTATAATTTTAAGAGTCCAGATTGGGTAAAATATGCAATAGTTCAGTTAACCAATTTTAATTAATTACCCACAACTCATAAAAATAAAAATAAATAATCACGTGACAGAGGATAAGTTGCTCAACATAATGACATTTTTATTGAGTAAAATGATGCAACATTGATGTCCAAATTAATATGCGAATACAGGGGTATCTGTGCAATTTTAGAAAACAATATATACAACAAAGTATGTACGGGGACCTTTTTGCAATTATAAAAACTGTACAAGAACTTTATGCAATTTTTACAATTAAAAATTGAAAACTCACCTTCTTCTTCTTCCTTGGGGATACGAATGGGGAAGATGAACCCAAATGGGTGCTGAGCGGCGGCGGCGGTGCGGCCGCGCGCGGCAGGCCGAGGGCGCGCGCGGCGACGCGCGGGTGGTAGGCGGCGGAGGGCCGCAGCGGGGCGGCGGCGTTGGCCGGCTGAAGGGGGTCGACGGTGGGTGCTGGAGGGGAAGCTGGAGGGGCCGCACGCGGGCTGCGGCGGGGCGGAATACGGGCAACGGCTGGTGCAGGCCCGCGACGCTCGCGCGGCCGCGGCTGTGCGGCTTGCGGCTGGCGGCCGGCGCAGGCCCGCGGGCGGCGGCTGGAAAGTGGGGAGGGGCGGCGGACGGCTCCTGCGCCTGCTGCCTCTTCCGATTTTTTATTTTTTTATTTTTTTTTTTTTGATTTTTTTTGAATGATTTTTTACTGATGTAATAAAGAAACTTTTTTTTGTTTTAATTTTTTTAAATTTTTTTAGTTTTTTTGTTAAGAAAGAGAATATGTTAAAAGAAAACAATAAGATGAGATGGTGATGGTGATGATGATAAAATAAAAAAATGATGGTGTGATGGTGGTGGTGGAAAGGATGATATGTTGTGTGCTAAAAAAATTGCAAAAATACCAAGATGATAACATTACCTACGATGAACGGGTGCGCCTATGAAGTGCTCACGAGAGCACGGTCTTCGCTCGAATCGTCGGCGTGCGATGAGCTCGAGCAGCGCGCGGTTGCGGCTGCGATGTTGGCCAAAAAACTAACGGATCACACCGGAGAGAGGGCCGTCGTCGCTCGACCGCGATTGCGTCGCTGTCACCGATTCAACTCTGGGAACTTAGCTCTCCTCACATAAAGATGGATCAAAGGCAAATTGAGGAGGATGGAATGTATATAAAGAGATGGAAAAAATGGAAGTTAGAATTAAGATGGAGTGGGATGGAGGTTAATAAAATGGTAGAGTTGAATTAGAAGTTAGAAAAATGGTGGGGTTGAATGGAGGTTGGTGGTAGAATGAGTTGAATGGTGGTTATTGTAGAGAATGTATAATAAATAAATAAATGAAATAAAGTTGGCTACTTTAATTACAATAGAATAAAAAAGAAGAAAATAAATAGTGGAGAATTTACAAGGGAAGACAAACAACATGTACATATATTTTTTTACTTTTCTAATATGTATTTTTTTTGCCTTTTTAATAAGAGATATTTACAACAGAAAAATACTATAAAATAATATAATTAAAATACAAAACAATCATGATATTTTTTTGTATTTTTAGTAATTATGAACGATACAATAAAAATTAAAGAAAGAATGAATATATACAAGGTATACAATGTACATCTAGGTCCCAAAACCCAACTTTTGCAAATGAGCTCCGATTTTAATGAAACCACTTCCGTTGGATAGATAATTTTCTAACTTGAACTTTAAAAGTGAGTTTGGTGAATTTGGAGTTCATACGGAGCGGGAATTTAGCTTGGAAGTTGGTCTTTACGGCTTTTTTCCCATTGGGATCTAGGAGTATTTATTTGAGGTAAATTTTGTTTTATATTTTTGTATTTTTATATACATTGATATGAACATGTTGGAGAAATAATTAGCCAAAAAGGAGTTGATATGAAATTATTAAAAATACATAAAGTTAAGGGCTATTTACATGTATAAAACTCCTTTGATTTTGCGGCTTTCTATTGTTAATTTATTTTGTACAATCTAATATACAATAATTCATGTATTTTATTTACAAGAGTCATTTGTTAATTTATTGATTTTATATACATTTATTAGAGAATTTACTCGTGGATTTTGCTAAGATCAAGATATTGAGATGATGAATCGTGGATTCATCAATACCCTTGCCATACTTCTTCAATTCTTGAAATTTTGTTGCATATTCTTCGATTGTCAGGGATGTAAACTCCTGACGCTTAGCATCCTTAGCATCCTCATGGATGTAATGCTGAGTGAAGCGTTCAACAAAATCATTCCACTTAATGACTGGAGCCTCCGAAAAGTAGATTCCCTTGCATCAAATCCACCACTCCTTTGCATTGTCTCATAAACGAAATGTCCCAAATATCACTTTTTTTCCTCAGGACAATCCGGCTCCTCAAAAGTCAGCTGAATCTCTCTTAGCCAATGTTCAGCTTTTTCTGGCTCATGCTCACCCTTGAAAGTGGGCGGATCATGCTGGATGAAGGTCTTTAGAGTCAGTCCACCCGAGTTAGACGTCTGACACTTCTGTTGCTGGGTCATTAGTGTCATTAACTCCAGCATCTGCCTCTGCATACCCATAACGGCCTCTTGGCTCGTCGATGAGTCACGGTCTCCAATGGCTTCAATTGCACGTCGAGGAGCCATCTGATTCAAAAATTGGTAAGGTCAATGAGTTGTGATACTAAATCTCTCTATATATATAAATCTTATATCACTAAGAATTGTGGATATCCAATGTCTAGAGGAACTCTAGCTCTGATACCATTTGTAATGGAACGGATCCTGACAATCGGTGAAAACATGCAATAGTTGATCACACGACCGAACTGTTACCAAAATAAAAATAAATGGCAACCAATGGTCGGGGAAAATATAAATTCTATAAAATACCCATACAAACTAGGATGCCCATTATTACAACTCTAAACTGGAAAAATAAAAAAACTATTCTAGGAATTAAATTAGCATCTCGATAGTTCATGTGGGCATACAGATATTCACTAGATCTTCACAAGCTAAATCGTACCATATTAGAAATCTCAATGAGTCTGTAGCATGATCCTGAGAATGCAGTCAACCCTGTTCGTCACCTGAAATAGACAAACATAAATTGGTATGAGCCTAATATCCAGTATGCATCGGGGTCCATGCATGGGGTATTCTAACGATCCTTGATCCATTATCATTCATGTACTTTAATTTTCATGTATACACATCATCACGTGCCTAGATATTTCCAATGCATGTCGAAGTTCGATCCCTATCATGTATAGTTTGGCTTCTTTCATAAACATGGATATGCAAGTAAAGTATGTAAATTGAATAAGTAAGTATGACAATCATTTATTTCTACTTGTGGGCATATTTCATAAAATACCAAACAAATTACATACTTATAAAACATATAAACCACTTTACATATTAGCCCCCGTGACTTTCATGGTTTAACTTTCTTAAACCAATTCTAGCATAAGATGTGATGATTCATTCTCGTATTAAATCATTTCTTGCATTTTTCGTGATGGTCTTCCCTTATAAACCATTCTCGTGCATAACATTCATTTACATATCTTGTTATACGTTTTCAACCGTAGGCACCTGCAGTCCATGGCATGACATGACAGTGTAGCTACAACTGTAGAGGACTTAGCTTTTGCCTCTGTGGTTCCTTGCAACCATACGCCCCTTGCGACGTTGCCCCTTGCGGCATTGCCTCTTGGCTAACATGACCCCTTGCGGTCATCCATATGACTGTTTATGAGTCTGTGCCCTAATCCACATCTCTTAATTATAATAAAATTCTCATGAACTTTTCTATAACATCCAAAATATCACTTAATTCTTAATAGAATATTAGCTTTATAAACTTTGATCCCGTGATGGTGATATAGTCGTAAAAATAGCATATTTTTAAGTTATTCCGAACACATCATTTTTTTACCGTGATGGATATGTATGCCTCTTTGCATGATTCGTGATCTTATTTTCCGTGCATTTAATAACATTAACAATACAATCTTAATAACGATTCTTCTTTAAGTTTATTGTTGTGAAAGGTACAATGTGACTTATATGTAACCTATTTAATCTATTATGTAACGTGTAAAGGAGTAAACTCGTAGTTCTCTACCATATCAAATTACTACTTAAGAAAATCACATATACGCATCAGTAACCCTACACTAATGTATCTCTTAATGAAGATGTGCTCTATTTTTTTAGATTCGGATGGCCTATCTAATGAGATTAAGGAGGTAATTAAATGATTTTACAAGCACCATATTATATTAGGAATAACATGGCATGACAAATTATCCAGTGGCTACTCAGAACTTCGGCCCACGTTTTCATGTAAATCCCTACGGTAAGTGCATAAAAGACAAATTAATAGCTCATATTACACCAATCAAAGTTGATGAATGGATCTATGTTAATGTATATTTATGTTAACAATGAGTCCTTGAATTCTGTCCAACGTGGTTATAACCCATAAAAGGCCATAAGAACAACAAGATATAACTTAAGATATGCTTGGAAAGGTAATTCATCGAATCATCATGATCCAGATTGATATACATATATAGTTATAAGGTTTGACAACTACATCGATACTACATGTACATCTTATCAATCTGTGATCCAATACCTATGTTAAGATGTCTTGCACAAAATCAAGTTACTCCATATACACCTTATCTAACGGATCCAGCATGAAAATTAGAAATAGCAATTCGGATGTGGTATTTGTTTATAAGTATAATCCTACACCAACCCATACTTCCATGTGTCTTCCCATATCAAACGATAATATACACATGTTATCCTACAAAACCGTTACATTACATTTACATATCGCAATCCGGATTTAATCATTATTCATACTTAAAAACTTAACCCGATACATACGATTAATATGTCTTCTTCCGGACATTATCAATAGTTATAAAAAAGAATCCTAGACCGACACATACCTTGATATAAAGCTTATCTCTACTCGTCGCGATTGTCGCGCCTTCTTTTGGTCATGGATCCGTGTTCTCCTCCTCTTCGGATTCGACGTCATCTTCTCCTATGACGAAGAGGGATGTTCGGTAAGATATCCCTTTCTCTCTCTCTCTCTCTCTCTCTCTAACTCTCTCTATCTCTTTCAAAAAGAAAGATAAAGTGACGTGAGGGGAAGAGAGCACGTGGGATTTTAAAGTTGATAATGAAGGGATTTAATGTATTAATTAAATCCATTTAATCTAAATCAATTCATTTGAATTTTATCTTCCTAAAGAATAGCATGTGGTTATGTAATGTCCTGAGCTTAGGTCTCTGGTCTGTTATCAAAGAAAACTGGCCTTGACAACTTGTTGGATATGGACCCATATGGGGTTCGTTGACAGCGACCCAAAATGCTTACGCCCAAGTTGTCAAGTAGTAGTCCCCACCACTTATAAACCATACCCACACTTCGTGAGTTTTAGGTATGGCACTATGTTTGGGGTTGGGGTGTTACAACCTCCCCACTTATATTTGCAACGTCCTCATTGCGACATGGCACATCACTTATTCTCAATGACAGTGACGGTTGCACGCTCCGGGTAGCCTTTTCCTCAAACCTCTTTGTAGGAGCGGCCCCACCTCTCGGGTAGCACTTTCCACTATCAAAGGGAACATGGCTCGGATACCATTTGTAACATCTCGAGCTTAGGTCCCCGGTCCGTTATCGAGGAAAACTGACCCTGACAACTTGTTGGATACGGACCCATATGGGTTTGTTGACAACCACCTAAAATGCAAGTTGTCAAGTAGTAGTCTCCACCACTTATAAACCACACCCACACTTCGTGAGTTTTTGGTATGGCGCTATGTTTGGGGTTAGGGTGTTACACACACACACACATACACACACACACACATATTATAGGTTGGGGAACCTACATCATGATGCAGGTAACTTACCTATATCAACCCCTTCTGCCCTCTATTTTTTGATTTTTTTTTAAATGAATTTGTGTGGATTTACTTAGAATATTAATTGGGATAATTACACCCATAACCCTGAGTAATTCCTCAATATCAATCATAACCCTGCATAATTGTGAATTACATGAGAAACCCTGAGTAATACTTAACTCTTACATGACATAACCCTGTGTCAAGATCCGTTTGAGTTGCCAGTTATTTTGATGGTTTCTGTTAAAAAATTACAAAAATACCCCTAATATCTATTCTAATTTGCAAAACATGCCAACACCTGCAGCTCCAACTCCATCCCCTCTCCCCTGACTACAGCCACCGCCAACACCCTCCTAGCGTGGCGCCAACCCGACCTCCATCGCCCCCCACCCACAGCCCCAACCGACAGTGCCAACCTCCGCGACGCGAACCCGACCTCCCCCCCTTCCCCCGCGACGCACCTCTGCTGCTGCAACTCCCCCCTTCCCCCGCGCCGCACCTCTGCCTCTGCACGACCCCCCTTCCACCGCGCGACCCTCCCCCCGGTGCCGCAACTCTGCAACGCCACCCCCCAACTCGCCCTGTGCCGCACCTCTGCAACCACCGCCCCCGTGCCGCACCTCTGCACCCCCCTCCCCCGCACGCCCGCAACACTGCTGCAACTCCCCCCTTCCCCCGCGTCGCACCTCTGTTGCTGTAACTCCCCCCCCCCTCCCCTACGCATACCTCTGCCGCAACTCCCCCCTTCCCCCACGTCGAACCTCTGCCTCTGCACGACCCCCCTTGCCCCGCACCGCACCTCTGCACGCCACGAGCCATTCTCTCCATTGAAGCCCCCCCTCCCCCCCCCCCCCGCCGAGTTCCTCCTTGGTGCCGAGCTACTGCTCGAAGGCCCCCGCCCGCCGACCTCCTTCTCGAGCCCCCACACCAGCGCCCGCCCCTGCCGCCGCCGCCGTGCCAAGCTCCCTCCCCCCAGCGTCGCCCCCAGCTCCTCCTCGAGCCACAACTCCGCGCCGCCCCACACTCCTCTGCTGCCCACACCCAACTCCAACACTCCCCTCCCGCACGTAGCTGCTCTAAGCCCTGCAGCCCCACGCTCTTCCCTGCACGAAGCTCGCGAGCCCCTCCCTCCCATTCCCCTGCTGCCCGTGCCCCAGTCACAACCCCCCTCCCCCCGTGATGAACTCCCCTGCTGCCCGTCCTCGAGGCCTCCCCCAGGGCCACCCCCAACTCCTCATCGAGCCCCAGCACCGCTCCGAGCCCACCACTCCGCCCCCAGCTCTTCATCGAGCTCCAGCGCCCAGCGACGAGCTTTGCCTCCCCACCGATCCGAGTTTCTCCCCTGCACGAAGCTCACAGCCCGCCTCCTGATTAGTATTTTCTTTGTTTATTTCTAACCATTGGATAGAGGATGAGTTAGATTAACTCATTTGTATGGTTGAGTTAAGATATTAAACTAACGGAAGGTTATGAGTGTAAGACGGAGTGACTATTTAAGGTTTCACATGTAATTCGCGATTATGCAGGGTTATGATTGTTATTGCAGAATTACGCAGGGTTATGGGTGTAATTATCCCATATTAATTTGACCATGTGTTTCAAATTTTAATGGAAAACAAATATTCTTAACATATCCATATGAAGGGATCAATTTCAACCATTCTAAGACCGTTAAATTTGGCAGTCTTGATGGAGGGGATAGAAGTCTCGAATTAAGTTGAAATTTGAATAATTGTATGGTGATATATAATGATCTAAATCATCATATGTTTCATTTAAAAAATAAAAAATGTAAGGGAGAAATGAGACAGGTGTAGGTTTCCGGTTGGTGGGGCTACTCTCGGACGAATTTTCAACGTTCTTGAGGAACCCGTTGATAATTTAAAGTTACCTATATCATGATGTAGGTTCCTGTTGAATTGCTTCTTTATCTCTGGAATTTGCTAATATTTATAATAGATAATTTATAAAGCTTTCGTTTATCTTTTTAACCTTATAATCATCTCATTTGAACGTCCGCAAAAAATAGTATGCTCGTTTTATTTTGATTTGGCCAATTTACGTGAAAGTTGAAAAGGTTTGATTTTTTACTTTCTAAGGATCCGCATAATTTGTTCACCTAAGATTGTCTTAATGTAAAGAGACACAATAAGTTAATTTAATTTAGATATTGACTTCAATATATATAGGTTTTATGGTAAATTATCATGACATCCCAATCGCTTAAATTTTCTTGTAAAACGATCCGGCAATTTCTTAATTTGATATCTATCACATATCACATATGAAGTCTAAAAATATATAAATTTAAATAAAGACTGATAAGGCGCAAGTAAAATTCATTTTAAAATAAAGTTATGCAAAATCACAAAAGTAGATTTTGATTTGCAAAGATTATATTTTGATCAAATATCATCTAAGAGTTATTAAATTTAGCCCATTGATATTATGTGAAATTTAAAATAATTAGTATACATATTGTACTTTTAGTTTATGAAAGTTTATCATTATGATTTTAACGGGTTACAATGCTTTGCTTTGAGAGGAAAATTTCAAAGTAACGTTGTAAAGGGACCAAATTCCATATATGTGGCAAAAATATTAAATTCCAAGAATAGTGTAGTACAATCGCATTTGATAAATGCACTGTACATATCACATTTAAAAAATGTAACAACAATAATACGAAACTTTGAAGTGTTTGCAAATATCAGGACACATATCGGATTTTAAAAATGTCTCTTTAAACATGTGTGCTATAAATATCGCCTTTAGAAAATGTCATATGCATAGCACATTTTGTGAATGCATTATTGCTACACTAATCAGAGAAGTAATTTTTCCTATAACCATTTTTATGGAATATGTTTTATTTTTAACATTACTCAGAAGTTTTCCTCTTGATTCGTTAATATCTCTTGTATTTTTGTTATATTTTTTATTACTATAGAGGTAATTTTTAGTTAATAAATATTTGAGAAAATAAGAGAAATCATAATTTTAAGCATGTATGTTCTAATTCAATTCAAAAAAAAATATGATCTGGAATCGCATTATATAATTCATCGTTTTGCCCTTCCATCAGAGTTGACGGATAAAATATATCTCATCCTTCCTTTGAATAAATCTTCTTTTTTATTTCAAATGAATGTTCCTTTGTTGTTTTACCTATGTCCTTTCTCAGATAAATACTCAAGAAATAATTTCTCCTAGCGACATGAGGACAGAAATGAACGTCAAGTACATGTATACAAAGTTTGGGAAGGGTCTTTATTGAATAAATAAACTGATTTTGTGCTAGAGGACATTTGCCCAAGAGAAACTTATTTTAGTGCAGAATGTTGGCAGTTCTTGAAGATTGGAATTTAAGAACACTTGAATGATTTTGATCATAAGATAGTATGAGTTTGTAAGTGTAGATTAAATGATGCTGAATAGATCATTCGAGCATATCATTGTCCTTAAAATAGATCTCCAAACATCATCTACAACCCGTGAAAAAAATTAGATAATAATGATCTTACGTTACATTTACCTAATATATAATGAGCTAAATATCTTAGTAAACACTTGCACTCATGCATTAACATGGTATTATTATAAGTATAAATAGTGAAGAATTCACATTTCGACCTATCCTTCTGCAACGCAAGTCGCAAACTGTCTAACTTCTCCTATTTTCTTCGACAAACCAATCTTCTTCCTTCGATTTCACCACCAACCTCTTCTCCTAACTACCCAAAATCACGCCAACCACTTAACCTCATCAAATTCTAACTCCTTCATCAAATGGCAGTGGTTGAAACCGGAGTTTAAGAAACAGGACCAGATCGACCGATTGGACTGGTTGGATCAGGAACCGACTTCGATCGGATCGGTTCAGTCGGTTTTGTGTAATTAATTTCAAAAAAAAGAATATAAAAAATCAGGTCCGACCGATGGTGGGATTGGATTGACCCAGATTGACCTAATTTTGATGGTTTGGTAAATTTTCGAAAAATAATGGTTTAAATAATAAAATAATGAGGTTTTAATCACTTGTGCCCTTCTTAACTTCTACGATGCAATACTTTATTAGAGTAATTTGTTAGAAGTAACTATAAATAAATGATTACAATATTATATTCATATATAATTGTAGAAAATGTAACTAACTTTTGTAGAGTTTTAATTTAAATAGGGAATCATGTTATTCTGTTGAAAGATTTGACATTTTAAAGATTATTTCATTGATATATAAATACATATTTACACACACACACACACACACACACATATATATATATATCTGATTTTACCGATTCAAAAAAATCAGTTTGACCGGTCTGACCAGTAAATTAAGCCTGGTCTGGTTTTTCAGTAAAAACCAATGATGACGTCATGTTGACATCATCATTGATCCAGCCGGTTTGGACCGACGGTCCGACCCGATTGGACCAAACCGAAGACTAACAGGTTAAATGTTCGGTCTGGTTTTTAAAACTTTGGAAGAAATCACCACCTAGGAACGACCTAATCACTTTCTTCCTCCATTAAAACCAAGCCCCATGCCATCTGAAACGGCTAGCTGCCATTCCAATGAGGAACCCCCTAGCTTCTCTACCATCCAGTGATAGTAAGGAGAATGTGAGACGAGTGACGACGGAGGGATAGACTCTGGCGAGATCCACAGAACATCTCACGCTGCACCCCACACCATGTGCTGCTCGAGCTTGGTTCCTAGCCAAAAAATCTTAAATGAAGACCCTTGGAGTTTCTGAAGCTCCAAATCAGCCAAGATTCATCATCTTCTTTCTTCCATCTCTAGGTAAGGATTCTAATCTCGATCTTCTCGTGATTTCTCCATTTTCTTCACATTATATCTCATCATCTTTTACTCGTCTGAACACATGTACATCATCGTCATATATCCATATTCCACACGTACCTTCTAGTAATCCCGTTACGCTTCATTACAATCGATTGCATGCTGGCCTTTTCTTCTTCCTGCAAGGAAGAAGAACCTGATTAGGGATCTTTTCTTTCATCATCGATCCGTTTCATCCCTAAAACCTCACCTTTATTTGGGTTTGGTGTCTAACCATTATAGGTGCTTGTTATCATCACTAATCAGAAGGAGATAACTAGCTCTGATCTTGAGATTTCTCGTCGAAAGAGCTTCATTGATTGAACCCTCTGATGAGTCCGAGAAGACCTTCTTTAATTTGTTGGAATTAATGCGTGAATAAAATAAATGTGTCGTCATTCGTTGTAGGAGGGTAATCATAGTCAATCAAGAAATAACCACTTAAATTAGCTAATCAAATTTTAATCGAAGCAATTTGTGTTTATATAGCATGGGTAAGCCCTAGGGTCTAACTCGCAGAGGGAAAGGAACAACCTAGGTTAATGTCTATCAATGTGATTTTCGAGGCAGATATTTTTGATATTTTTTAATGTGAGTTAAAATTGCAAACGCAAATATGGGCCAATTTTAAGGTCTAGAAAATTAAATCAACCAAATAATGTTCAAAATTTATGAAAAGTTGACCAAGATGTAAATAATTATGATGTGAATGCATTATATTTTTTTTGGAATTTTGTGATGCAAGATGAATATTTAATAAAATAAAGGGTGTAAATAATGTGAATCACAATAATTAATTATAATAAATATTAAACCCTATTATTTTTATGAAATAAAATTATTTACGATAGATCAACAATTGAACTATCCTAGAAAAAACCTAAACTCTAAAAATGTGGAGTCTAATATTTTAAAATTAAATATTGAAATAAATAAAATGATTTTTATAGAGCAAAATATGCATGCAAATATGATTATTTTTGGGCACAATGTCAATTACAACTAATTCTAATATTCATGAATTTTTAGTAATTTTTGGATTTATAGTTAATTTTGTATGAATTTCAGAGCATAAAGTGGGCAAATTATGCAAGATTCCATAATAATAATTATTATTAAATAACCACAGATCTCAAAAATCAAAATCAAGTGCCACAATTTAAAGAATTAATTAAAGAAAAATGTGTCATTTCTTTAATAATAAAAAGATCCAAAAATATTGCTTAAATCAAAGATAGAAGTCAAGGATCTGTCTTCAAAATTACAGTAATTAAAATAAAAAGAAAATGCAATGGATGGGACCTAAGTTGGATTACCTAAACCCCGTAGGGGGTCTTGAAAATTTAAAGGGGCACGTGCTGCCAGGGGTGCTTATGGAATTTGGTGAACCCTCAATGGGGGCTAACCACAATTTTCCTCCATTCGTGCATCCGAAGCACGTGAGGGGACCTTGGTCTTCGAAAACAGCAGAAGATAGGGGCGACGCACCTAGCGTCAGAGGCATGAGGTGCGGCGAGGCGTGGAGGCAGATCTTCCTCAAGACAAAGGTAGATGAATCCCACCCTGGTGGCTCTTGGATCAGCATCGAGGTTGACTGTCGATGAAGGTGGAGCTCTGGCCTGAGGTACACCTAGGAGTCGATGAAGTGCGAGGCTCCGCTGCTGAAGCCGGGTGTTGTATATCTTGGAGATATAGGCGGAGTGCGCGAAGTGGATGGTGCAATGGCTCGAAGGCATGGTGATGGCCAAACGCACTAATGGTGATGGTCGACACATGGCCAGCAGTCGTCGGGGCAAATGGAGGACGAAGGCGGTGAGGCAGAGATGCAGAGTTATCGATGAAGCGTGGTTGGGGATCGACGGTGTTGGGAGGTGGTCGAAGCAAGCAACAGACCTTGGGGTTAAACTGCGACGAGGTGCTCAACCTCAGATCTCGTCGCGGTGGAGGGGGGCTTTGCTAGATGTTGTCACTACCGGAGAAGCGCCACCCTTACATTGCGTGAATCGATGGATGGTTGGTTCTAGAGGGCGGTAGTGTTTTAATAGGGAGAGGGCATGATCAGAGAAGGAAGCGAATCGAAGGGGACGAGATATGATGGGGATCGGTGATGGAGATCGGACAAGGTTCAATTAGGGGAAGGCGGCGAGAGATCGAGGGGACAGAGAGGGAGAGATTCTCCGATAGGCATAGAGATCGTAGAGGAGGTCGTCGGCCAAAGATAGAAAGAGTGGTGATAGTGTAGGGGCTAGAAGAGGAAAGGCATGAAGGTGGCATGTATTGGGCATGTGCAGTGGAGGCACGTGACCAGCACGTGGCAATATTTTTAATTTTTTAATAAATAAACGAATTTTAAATGCAAAAATGAGTGACATTTGGTGGCTCCAAGGGCGGCCACATGTCAGCTCCAGAAAAATCAAAAAATAAAAAGAAAAGAAAAATAAAAAAGAAATAGCAAACGACCTCGAATTGAAAACTTTTCTCCATGAAAATTGCTCGCCTCGATGAGATCTACAACTTTCAAGAACAGTTTAAAACTAAAATAAGTCATTTGCATAAAATGATATTTTTGAGGTACTCTATGTCCATAGAATACCTGATTTTTGGGATTATATAATTTTTTGTCATTTTTAAAAGATAAAAATCAGGAAAAATATGATAAAATAAAATATAAATATTTGCACATTTATCTATTTCTGATCTTTATTAGTTAAGACAATGAAAAAATAAAATAGTATGAAAAAAACTTTTGTACAAACTATTAGTGAACACCCGAACTCGGTTAGTTTCTTTGATTTTGGTCTTATTTTAGATTTGAATTTTTACACATTTTAATAACACTTTTGTCAAATAAAATAAATAAAAAGAGTTAAATATGTGCAAAAAATAATAGGTTGAAATCGGGTAAAATATATAATATACAAAAGAGGCCCAAAACCCAACTTTCACATATGAGCTCCAATTCACTTGAACTTGATCTTGTTTTGAAGGTAAATGAATGTACGTTTGTTCAAAAGATGAGTAGGATCAAATCAGACATTGTATGAGGAAGATATCAATTTTTTAATCCGATCATCCTAGAATTAGGGTTTGAGTTTCTTTTCCAATTATTTCAGTTAGTGATTTTTTTATTTTTCCTTTATTCTTGTACACAATGGAGGTGGTTTTAGTTAATTTGGAGTTAGCATGAATTAGTTAAAAATAAGAAAAGTTAGTTTATTTTACATGTCAATTGGGCTGGGATTTTTGTCTTCTTATTTGATGCAATTACGAGTGATAATACGCAATTATTATTTATGCATGCATGAATGTTAATTATACAAGATAATGTATAAAATGCATATGAATTTTGGGGAACCAAGCTTAACTAATCTCTTTTAGAGTGGTGAATCACGAATTCATCACCCTCCAAGGATGATTTCTCCTTCCTCAACTCTCGAGCTTCATCTTCAGGTTCTCAAGAAGGTCACGGGACCTTCCGCATCCAAAACAGATCAAGTAGGAGCACGAGGAACTCCATAGAAGCTCTGCCTAACAGTCGCTACATGCAGAGGAGCGGAAGAAAATGGCAAGTTGCAGTTACCATCAGATCGATGCTAATTGGGTGTGATCCAACAGTTCTGAGGCTGCCATGACAGCATACACAAAGCGGCACTCCGAGCCTGCCTTGGAGTGCCCGAACCAGTGTCGAACCTTCCCCATGAGCCACGCTTCCCGAGCCTCGATGCACCACGCGAGCCTAGTTCCATGTGATGTGAGTCCCGTGATGTGGTGAATTGCAGCACCTAGGCCCATATCTTTCAGAATTACATTTAGGTACAATGTGTGTGAGGCACGTGCCTCTTAGTAAAATTGCAGATAAGCCCTTTTGACTTTGTAATTGCATTTATACCCTCATGTAGCCTTTTTGCACTATATACCCAGGTGTCTTTTATATTTGCATATCAATCCCTATCAATGAACTCTTTTATAATAAAAAGGTGAAGTTTTTATTGTAGTTTCTTTTTATTTATGTCCATATGTTGTTTATTTAATATATTGTGAACCATAGCTTTGAATTCAATGAAATTGGTGTCATTTTAAAGATATTTGTATTCGCTTTAATGTGTTGTTATTAATTTTCTAATTTAATATATTTTCACACATTAAATTTCAAATAATAAAAATCAATTTTCTAGTTCCTAAATTATTTTAAAGTTTTATCTTCATCTTGTTTATTGCTCCACTCAGATTAGCATTACAACATTTTGGATTGAATTAGGAGCTTTAAATAAATCATTGCTTTATTAGTTTCCTTATTAGATACTTATGTGAGGCATCATTTTTATACTGATCATGTTAGGTGTCTTAGAAGTTCTTTATTGACTTGGTTGATCAGTTTAACCTTTTATAAATTAGATTATGCATTGAATTGATATGTCATTAATTGTTCAAGTTATAACAATCAATTTCATCAGGAGCTTACTTGTGTGTTTGTGCTTCGTACTTTGTGTTGTATTATCATGATTATTTCGCCTTAATAAATTTGCTTACAATCTTTGAAGAATCACGCATCACATTTTTTTGCACTCTGATTAACCTAGGTTCACCATTTAATCACCTAATTATATATTTAATACTTAGGTAAATTCAATTAATTTCTTGTGTCATTGTGTTTGACCATGGACTTGCCTAGGATAAATTAAGTCAAGTCCTCCTCACAGAGATCTTTCGAATCGATTTTGATCGATTGTCAATTGGTTGTATTACAATGAGGCTTAATTAACTTATCTGATAAGCGATTAATCATGTTCCAATGAGATTAACCTATGTACATTATCCTCCTCTTATCATGAAGGGTGGTAGGACGAATCATTCTGTTGTTGTAGCCTCTGCTTAATCGCCTCATGGCGATGCTGCATGTCCTACATGGTATGGACATGGAAGGCTAACCATTTGCCATGTCCGGATCCATGAGAGGCGGCATGGTTCTGCATAAAAACCATAAAATTAGTACTTATCTTTACTTATAAGAGATATATGGACATGTATACTACTATTTTTATGCTATTCGTATCGTGTCAAAAGACTCTTGAACACTACCTTATACTTAGAATACCACTAAGGAATTACAAAAGTGGAATGGAATAAAGTATCACTACTCTGATACCAATCTATGATGTCCCTCCCCCTAGGACGCGAATATTTGGCATCCCAATCCACACAATACAAACCCGCACTTGAAAAACTGAACCAGAATAGAAAGCTTAACATAAAAAGAATAGTAGAAAACACAGTAAAGTTTTTCCATTAACATTTACAGATGCATCCACAAGTAACCAAGTCCACAAAATGTACACACATGTACTATTGAAATGTCCATACATATACCATACACATTTCCCAAAAGTACAAGTAAAGACAGCAAAACCTACAAAAGTGTACATACCCAATGTAACACCTGCAGCAAAAGAACTGAACATGCTAAACTGCTCACCGTTGCGACTACCCTTGAGGACCTGCCATATTCATGAAAGATACATTATGAGCAAAGTTTTCCATACAGTGCTAAACAACTAACCAAGAAAGAACCACTAGAAACTAGAGAGTGTACAAAAGCAGGTAATTGTGTAAAACCCAAACCACGCTCATTAACGGGTTTCTTAGCGGTTTTAAAGGGTGAAATTAAGTAATTTTAGTGTCATTGTAACCGCAATTCAACCAATTAAAATATTGATTCAAAAGATATTTTTTTTACTTGTACGGTGGTAAGCACAAGGTCGATCTACAGAGACACGGATAAATTTCGAAGATTAACTCAAACCACGAATACGATGCACAAAATCAAACATCCATTTCTTGCAATTTTTATTAGTTATCCATAATTTTTTTTAAACGCAATGGATTTCTTTTCTTCTTATGCAAACACGTGCTCATATGTGTAATAATAAATTTCTATGGTGGTTCAACAAACCTTAAACACAACGTGATGTGTGCATGTGAGAGAAGTAATCTAAATAGAAATGGAGTTTCTTTTATTTTTTTAAACAAAATATGAATACTTGCATGGAATTAAATGAAGTCCAAGTCTAACAACATGCAAACTCTTGTCACGTAGGAAATCAAACAAACATGCAAAAAGTTTTTCCAAATGTAATCTAAATGCAAAGCAAACTGCAGAATGAGAAGAAAATTAGGAACTGAGTGAGACGTTCACCATGGCTAGCTTACTGCCTTCTTGAACATGCTTGATGCCGGCGACTACTATTGGTTTCCCGCAACGACGCTCATCAGAATACACCGTGTTGTCACCACAGTGACACGAGAGCTGCTACAACGAGTAGTGAAAAGTGATGCGGACGTACAATAGCTGAATGTGTGGCGATGTCGCAGCTCCAGGAGAAACTTTGGAATTCTCTACTCCTTCTCATGCGAGAGCTCGCTCACGGCTCGGTCCTCTCTACCTCAACCTCGATCAATCCTCTTGTCCGGGTATGATATTGCGTTGCCGGAATTCCTGTGAAAATGGGGAAGAGAAGTCAGGGAATGGACCCGTTAAATGAAGAACAAGCAAACATTTATAGAATGGCGGGCGAGCGCAGATGTAGAATAAAAACTAATGCAGTAACCGTTGCAGATGTGCGAGAAGAAAGGGGGTTAAACAATTGCGCCAAACTGCAATGTTGATCGTGGTTGCCACGCAACCGTTGATGGAGAAAGAACATGCACGATATGGAGATGGGTCGGGTGCCTGTGCGCAAGAAAAAGGGATCGTGGGGTGTATGCTTTCAGTTGGAATGAGAGAGAGAAGCTTGACCGATTGATGATATCCAACGATGAAGGGAATGACTGATTGTTGCGTAAGAGAGAACGAAAGAAAGGAGGGGTGACTTCAGATGAAATGGAATTCGAGAATGGGGGGTCCACTTGATTTACAATGCACGTGAGTGTATGCATGGGATTTTTTATGAGTGGGAGAAATGCATGGCAAATCCATGCACGTGAGTGTATAAACCAATGTAACCACTTCCTAATAAGACAAAATGCTATTTTAGACTTTAGGATAATCCAATACCCTAAATAATATTATAATAGTCATGTTGTTGAGAAGGTTATTTGTATTGCTAACTTGCAAATACGACTCATTCTTTCTTAGAAATTTAGCACGTGCCACAAGGTACTTTGATATATTTTTAGCATTAATAAAGGTACATTTGGCTTATATTACGAGAATGAGATTTGGTCTCATCATACCCCCATGCTTAAGCTTTGCTAGTCCCTAGCAAGACAACCCAAGGAAGAATCCTACATGGGAGTTGGGACCAAGTTTTGTACAAAGAATAAGACAAGCTTGATTTAATCTTTGGATTCATAATGAGTGCGAGATTCACATAGTTTCAAGATTTCAGATACAACAGTCTCCAAGTTCCACGAACCTTTATGCAGGTTTGACTCCTTAGTCAATTCAGTCCATTCGATCAATAATCACATTCTCTTATGATATATGAGTTGAACTTGAACTTGTGAGTGTGAATAGGTAGCTCTTCCCACTTAGAGAGATAAAAACTTATGCAACCATGCCCAGCACCCTTGGATTCCCTTTCTAGCTACTCTTTCTTCTCGGAGCGGGGTATTTCCTTCTAAGTTCGGGTAAGTTGGCCAAAGAAGTAGATAGGAAGAAGTAGTTATTTGGAGTATGACCAGTGTAGCCATATCTCTCAATTTGAGCTTGGCCAATGTAGCCAAGTCTCACAGAAAAGAAATGTCGGCTTCATGCGGGTATAAAATCTTTTTCTTTTTTTCTTTTTTTCTTTTCTTTTCTTTTTTTTTGGCACGGCTTCATGTGGGAATAAAATCTTTTTCCCGCTCCTTTTGAATTTTCTTTTTATGTGGACAAGATATGAGCATTGTGCTCTATTTGGTGGAGGAGAAGAAGATTTTTGCCAACTGACCGTTCCTCGTCCGAAGCTTTATTTCAACCCACACTCTCTGATCCTCAGACATCCATGCCGCCAGATAGGGATCCATATAGATACCATTCATAATCACAATAGCTTTCACACATCCTATTTGAGTCGAGCTACGTGCATGTGAATTAAGTTCAAGTATATCAATCATCAAAGAGTATGTGATTCTTCTCAAAAATGAGCAACTTAGACACGAGGAGTCAAATCTACATAAAGACTGCGGACTTGGAAAATTAAGTCAAGAAGACCTGAAGAATCCGAATTCTCAAACCTATTGAGTCTCTCTGAATATTAGGTAGATTAAAGTCAAGATCAAACTCAATCTCCTTAGGCTTTGCCTCAAATCTTGGTCCAAAACTCTCACAAGGAAGAAAACACGAAGTTTTTTTTTAAAATTTTAGGTCTATCCATCTTTTTTTGGATTTTTTTTTCTTTTCCATTTTTTTAAACTTTTTGTTTATATTTCCTTTTTTTGTGATTTTTTTATGCATTTTTTAATATATACATATTTTTTATTTTAAGTTTTTTTTGTAAACATAATGATACATACATATATATATATACACACAAGAAAGGGATTATAAAAGGCTTAGGATATATATACACAGATAGAAGACCACCATACCCCCATGCTTAAATAAAACCATGTCCGCATGGTAGAAAACATGACCTCATTAAACATGAAGCTAGAAATGGAATATATATACACACATATATATATATATATATGTTTTTTTGTTTTTTTTTGTTTTGTTTTTTAAGGAAAAATGGAAAGAGGAATACCCCCGTGCTTATCAGATATTGTGTCACAAGAGAATGTAGTTAGCATGGAAGTAAAGAAAAAATGGCGAAGAGAATATACAATACATAAGAAAGATAGAGATGGGGTGCCTCTCATAAGCGCTTGTTTTACGCCTCAGCTTGGCGTTCAGGTTCAGAGATCCTGAAGAACTAAGGATTCTGCAACAGGAAGGGGGTCGTCGGGTTCAATGACAGGCTTGAGTCTCTGCCCATTTACCCGAAAAGAAGATGAAGTGGAGGGGTCAAAGATATCAATAGATCCATTATCATAGATATTCAAGATGGTGTAAGGACCTTTCCACTTGGAACAGAGTTTTCCATGGAAGAGTTTGAGCTTGGAATCAAATAACCAAACCTTTTGATTAACACCAAAAGATTTACGTGAGATGTGAGTGTCATGCCATCGTTTGATTTTGGCTTTATAAATCAAATCATTAGAATATGCCTTTTCTCGCAACTCTTCAAGCTCATTCAAATCCAAAAGCCTTTTCTTGCCAGCTTCATCATGATCCAAGTTACATTTTTGAATAGCCCATTCAGACTTATGGAGAATCTCTACTAGAAGATGGCATGGTTTCCCATACACTATACGAAATGGGCTCATACCAAGAGGAGTTCGAAAAGTTGTACGATATGCCCATAGTACGGTAGGAAGATGTTGAGACCAATCTTTCCGATCATACCGGACTATCTTCATCAAAATGGTCTTTATTTCTCTATTGGAAAGCTTAGACATGCCATTCGACTGGGGATGGTATGGTGTAGCGACTTTATGTTCAACTCCATTATTATACAGTAATCGTCGCACCGAGGCATTCAGAAAGTGAGTACCACCATCACTAATGACCACTTTTGGCAAACCAAAGCGCGAGAATATGTCATTGAGGAACTTAGTGACAATCGCGTTGTCAGCAGCGCGGGTGGGAATTGCCTCTACCCAGCAGGAGACGTAGTCTACTGCCAATAAGATGTACTGAAATCCCTAAGATACCGTGAAAGGTCCCATAAAATATATTCCCCAAGCATCAAAAACCTCGACCACGTGCACAGGAGTGAGGGGCATCATATCTCGTCTAGACAAGCCTCCAGTGGTCTGACAAACAGGGCATGCCTTCACAAAATTGTGGGCATCACGGAATAGGGTCGGCCAAAAGAAACCAGACTGTAAGATTTTGGCTGCAGTACGCTTTCCAGAGTGATGTCCTCCACACCCAAAGGTGTGGCAGTGGGTAAGCACACTAAGTTTCTCATACTCCGGAATATAGCGTCTCCAAATGCAATCAGCCCCTTCCTTAAAAAGGATGGGGTCCTCCCAGTGGTACCAACGGGAATCAGATTGAAATTTTTCTTTCATGGTCTTGGGCCAATGATCTGGAAGTCGATAAGTGACAAGGAAATTCACCATATCAGCATACCAAGGTAACCGACTGATGGTGAGAATGGACTCATCGGGAAATTGGGCAGTGATAGGAGTAGGGGTGGCATCAATGAAAGACTCATATGATGGGAGAGAAGGAAGCCGAGAGAGATGATCTGCCACCACGTTTTTTACTCCTGGCTTATCTTTTATTTCAATATCAAATTCCTGCAGGAGCAGGATCCATCTCAGAAGTCTTGGCTTAGAGTCTTTCTTTGTTAACTAGTACTTGAGGGCTGAATGATCAGAAAAAATGATAACATGAGCTCCTATCAAGTACGATCGAAACTTCTCCAAAGAGAAGACTACAGCCAACAGTTCCTTCTCAGTAACAGTATAATTACGTTGGGCCTCATCCAATGTCTTGCTGGCGTAGTGAATAGCAAATGGCTTGTCATCCTTCCTTTGTCCAAGAACCGCCCCGACTGCATATTCAGATGCATCACACATGATCTCAAAATCTAAAGTTCAATCGGGGGGTTGTAAACTTGGGGCCTCAGTGATGTCCTGCTTCAAAATCTCAAAGGACCGAAGTGCTTCTTTAGACATCTCAAAATCACGGTCCTTTTCCAACAGCTGAGTCAAGGGACGGGGCAATTTTTGCAAAATCTAATATAAAATGTCGATAAAAGCCAATGTGCCCTAAGAAGAGTCTGATTCCCTTGACGTTCGTAGGTGGAGGTAAGTGTGTAATGGTATCTACCTTGGACTGGTCAACCTCCATGCCTCTTTCGGACACAATGTGTCCCACCACTATCCCTTGCTTAACCATAAAATGTGATTTCTCCCAAGACAACACCAGATTAACATCAATGCATTTCTTTAAAACACTCTCCAAAAACTCTAGGGTCTCATCAAATGAGTCGCCGAAGACGGAAAAGTCATCCATAAAAATTTCCATAAAATCCCCCACCATGTCCGAAAAAATAGCCAGCATACATCTCTGGAATGTAGCTGGTGTGTTGCATAAGCCAAAAGGCATTCGTCGGAAGGCAAATGTCCTAAATGGACAGGTGAAGGTCGACTTCTCTTGGTCTCAGGAGTGACCGCGACCTGATTGTAACCCGAATATCCATCAAGAAAACAAAAGTATTTCTTTCCTGCCAATCTTTCGACAATCTGGTCGATGGAAGTAAGAGGAAAGTGATCTTTTCGAGTTGCTTTATTCAGCTTCCTGCAATCTACGCATACCCGCCAAGATGTGGCAACACGGGTTGAGATATCCTCCCCTCGGTCATTTTGGACCACAGTGAGGCCAACCTTCTTGGGAACCACATGAAGGGGGCTAACCCACTTACTATCCGAGATGGGGAAATTGATCCCTGCGCTCATCCATTTGCAGATTTCTACCTTAACGACTTCTCGTAAATTTGGATTCAATCGTCTCTGAGGCTCTCGAGAAGTTTTGGCATCATCTTCCAGGAAGATCTGGTGTGTACAGTAAGAAGGGCTAATTCCTCTTAGATCAAAGATAGTCCATCCAATAGCCCTCGAATTTCTCTTAAGAACCTCAACGAGTCTAGATTCCTGTGTATCGTCTAAATGGGCATTGATTATCACAGGAAGTGTATGATCTGAGCCAAGAAAGACATACTTTAGGTCCTTTGGGAGAGGTTTAAGTTCCACTTGGGGAGTAGTGCTGGGCTTATCAAACAGATCCGAGAAACCCAATTTTTCAGAAATAGGATGATTAGAATACACAACCTCTATGAGAGAGACAGGGGAAACAAGGGAAGAGGCATTAGGGATCAGGCACTGCAGTTCTCGAATCTCATCGGCCATGATCTCTATGCAACCTTCACTAGGTCCATATCAAGTTTCTGATTAATCAATAGTGAGGCTAGTGAAGGGTCAACCTGGACTGACGGAGCCAATGATGAAGGCTCATGGTGACTTGAGTGTGAAGATAACTGATTCTGTCTGTAATACTCCTTCAAAGTAAACATATCAACTACCTTCCTTGCAATGTGAGGAAGGTCACTATTAGAAAGAAATTGAGATAATGAATACCCCCGAGAAGGGCTTGTTATCTCAAAGGGTGGACTCATCATGGGCATGATCATAGACGAAAGAGCACACAACTCTGCATCTAACTCATCCCCAGCCATATCTAATTTGCAGAAAATCTCATCGTGAGAGATAGGAGTCGAGTCCAAACACTTAGACCAGTACTGTATGTTTTCTGCATGTCCAATTGCGTCAGCCAGAGAAATGGTGGCATCGAGTGGGTCAGATGCCACATGAGCAAGAATAATCTCAGTGTCCAAATAGGAACACTCCTCTATCCATCCACATTCATCGTCTTCAGTCTCATGACCAGTGGGGACAACAAGATCGACAGGAAAAATCTCACCATTGACCTTGAATTCAACTTTCCCAACTCAAAGTCGAAGTGAGCTTTGGCTGTAGATAGAAAGGGTCGACCCAAAATTATGGGTGTCTGGGTCAAGGTCTTAGTGGGGTCCATCTCCATAACTACGAAATCAACAGGGAACTGCTTCCCTTGGACCGTCACTATAACATCCTCCAAAAGTCCTTGTGGTCTCCTAACAGATCGATCTGCTATTTGTAAAATCGTTGAGACCGGTTTTAGCTTTCCAAAATCAAATTACCGCAAAATGGCAGTAGGGAGAAGGTTGATTGAGGCACCATTATCAAGGAGAGTGCGCTCGAAGGTCATATTACCAATGGTACATCGTACCAAAGGTGCCCCAGGGTCCTTCATCTTATGGGGGAGGAGTGAGGAGATGGCATTGGATGTAGCTCTAGGAAGCACATGTCGTTCCTCTTCTTACTCATTATTTTTCTTCTTCTTCTTAGATCGCCTCCGACACGTGCATTTTTCTTTCAAAAATTGTTAGTAGATGGGAACCTGCTCAAGCACCTTCAGTAGACAGGATCTCAATCACAATATTGGAGAAAAATTTCTCCAATTCTGGGTCAGTGGTGGATGATTTGGGATCTTTCCGTAAGCGAAGGGCCTCCGGAAAGGGGACGGAGATGACAGTGGGTGAAGGGGATTGTGGGGAAGTTGAGACCACTTGAGGGGGAGTGGAAGTGGTCGTGCCAGATAAGGGGTGCAAGTTATCCTCTTCATCAGATTTCTCTTCATTAGATTTCTCTTCATCACTTATCTCAAAATTACAAGGTTGAGTTGTGGGTGTAGACATGTACGGAGATGAGTCAACCACTTTTTTCCCTCGCCTGGTCAAGACTGCATGGGCAGACTCGTTACTGAAATTACCAGGGGTCTTGAATGTCACAAGACCTTTTTGTGGATGATTTAAGGTCCCTTGGGAAGTGCCTACTACAGAATTGGGATTCTGAAGGGCTTGTGGTGATAGCGTAGGAAAATAAGATCGGATATCTGCAAATTGCCTAGCATTCTCTTGATTATTCTTCTCCATATTAATCTTCAACTCTTGCATCATTTTCATGAGAGCACCAATGTCATTCGAAAGTGGTTGGTTGCTCATAGGAGAAGTTGGTTGTGTACTAGATGAGGCTAGAGCATGTGGCAAGTACAATGGTTGTGCTTGTGGTGGTGGTCGCGGTGGTGCAGTGATGTACCGACCTTGTTGATTGACCTGGATAGATTTTTGCGGGTTTGAAGTTCACCATGCAAAATTTGGATGGTTACGCCATCCAGGATTGTAAGTGGGGGGGGGTATTGTACTTCCTGAAGTCCCCGATCCCATGGCAACCGCATTGACATCAGGAGTAGGTTCTGTGACCCAAAATACCTGCTTTGGTTCTTGAACTTGGTCCAAATGTGTAGGAATGACAAACATCCTACTGACATTCTGTGTCACTTCTTTGGTCATATTCCTACTCATGTCATCAACCTTCTTGGTAAGGATTTCTAATTTATCCAACTTTTGAGCAATGAGTTGGAGGTCAATCATCGTACTTTTTGATCGAGTTTGGGTATCTTCAATTTGCTCAACAGGTTTCTTATGGCGGCTATATTGATTAAGGGATGCCTTATTCAATGAAGTCTCTGCCATTTCCTCATATAGTTTCCACACAAAAGTTTCTGATTTGAGGAGGAAACTACCTCTGCAAGTGCTATCCACAGCCACCTTAAAATTCTCATGCATGCTCTCATAAAAAACTGGACCAATTTCCATCTATCCATGTCATTATTTGGGCATTTACGCAATAGCTCCTGAAACCTATCCCAAGCCTCGTGAAAAGACTCATTTGGGCGCGTTGAAAAGAAGGAGATTGCGTATCGGAGTGCATTTGCTTTTCCAATCAGAAAGAACTTCTTAAGGAAGGCTGAATTCAATGCAGCCCATGTGGTGATTGGTTTCCCATAGCTCCGTAGCCAATTTCTCGCCTTGTCCTTCAAGGAGAATGGGAATGCCTTAAGATCCACAAGGTCTGGATTATTATTTTCAATATGCATGGTGTCACACACCGCAAGAAAATCCTGAATGTGTTGGTAAGGGTTCTCGACACTCTCCCCATGAAACTTGGGAAGCAAAGAAACTATAGACGACTTTATATTGATCTGGCGTACCGCTGCAGGCAACTGAATCCATGGAACTAAGATTTGTTGGGCAGGATTGTGTCTTTCCCCCATAGGTTGAGGGTTTTCCTCTTCATCCTCGACAATGCCCATTTGAGCTTCAATTCGAATTTGGCGATCATTGATTCTTTCAAGTTGGGCCATGATGATCGCCAAAGGGTCTGGATTTTTGCCTTGTTCAGCCATGATGGAAGACGAATAAGATAAGGGAATAGAAGAGAATGATCTGAGTGATGTCGGAGAAGAGGGAGGTGAAGAAGATAGTGATGTGGCAAGTGGAGGAATGTCAAGAGAAGAAAGGGAATGAGAAGAGTTGGGTCTTCTTCTCGAGAAGAAAGGATTTGAATTTAAAGGAACAGAAAGAGAAGGATTGAGATCGTCTCCCTTGCATGCACCTCCTATTCTATGCAATCAAACACAAAGCAAGGTCACTTTGATACGCACACTGGTGAAGCACTTTGTGGCTTAATCTTTTCAATTTTAGTCTTATAAACACGAAGTTGAACATCCAAGGGTTACACTCGTCCTTCCCTCAGGTCATCCAATGTACCTTGATAGAGTCACAAGGCATACCGATGGGGATTTTGGCTCTAGTGACCTTAAGGTGCGTCGTGCAACAAACAACCAAGTGTGCAATCCCACAAGTGCAAATACAAGTAATTAATTCAGACAACGGTGAGATTAATCAATTTTAACCTTATGTGACCACTTTGATTAAAAAATTGATTTTAATATTTACGTCCAATTGCTTTGAGTGATATTCAATCAAATCGAGTGAGGTGAATTTCCTTTTTCTAAAAAATGTTCTCAAGGGGGAGAAGACCACAGAGAATGATGCATGCAAGAAGGTTAGAATCGCGTACCTTTCACCAGCAATCTACGTGCAAGAATGCAACGTGAAAATATAAACCTATTCTAAATGCTACTACCAGGCAACTTCTAAAGAGCTCTTTTTTTGTTGTGATTTTAAATTTTTCAAATTTTTAAGTTTTGAAAATCGAGCACAAACAAATTACACTAAGGAAATTAAACCTAATGCAATCTAATGCAATGCAGAAACCTAGTAAAATTATTACAATAATGAGAGTCCAGTCTCTAGGTCACAACTCGGCCCGAAATGAATATAAAACAAAAAATGCTAAACTAAAGAGGATGAATCTCTCATATGAAAATTAAACGAGCTCCTCGTCCACGTATTTGCATCCTCCTTCATCTCACCAACTCGAGATTTGAGTTAGAGAAGAATCTCCCGAGCGCCCCGCGTAACAGAATGTGCGCGGTCACCTAAGAAAAGAGCAAGCCAATCAACCAGAACAAGACGCTAATATGTGAAAACAACAAATGTGCATAGAAAAAGTGAATCAATCAAAAATTCAAGTCGTATCCCCGACAACTGTGTCAAATGATTAACGAGTTTCTTAGTTGTTTTAATGGGTGAAATTAAGTAATTTTAGTGTCGTTGTAACCGCAATTCAACCAATTAAAATATTGATTCAAAAGATATTTTTTTACTTGTTCGGTGGTAAGCACAAGGTCGATCCACAGAGACACGGATAAATTTCGAAGATTAATTCAAATCACAAATACGATGCACAAAATCAAACATCCATTTCTTGCAATTTTTATTAATTATCCATAATTTTTTTTAAACGCAATGGATTTCTTTTCTTCTTATGCAAACATGTGCACATATGTGCAATAATAAATTTCTATGGAGGTTCAACAAACCTTAAACACAACGTGATGTGTGCATGTGAGAGAAGTAATCTAAATAGAAATGGAGTTTCTTTTATTTTTTTAAACAAAACATGAATACTTGCATGGAATTAAATGAAGTCCAAGTCCAACAACATGCAAATTCTTGTCACGGATGAAATCAAACAAACATGCAAAAAGTTTTTCCAAATGTAATCTAAATGCAAAGCAAACTGCAGAATGAGAAGAAAATTAGGAACTAAGTGAGACGTTCACCATGGCTAGCTTACTGCCTTCTTGAACATGCTTGATGCCGGCGACTACTATTGGTTTCCCGCCACGACGCTCATCAGAATATACCGTGTTGTCACTACAGTGACACGAGAGCTGCTACAACGAGTAGTGAAAAGTGACGCCGACGTACAATAGCTGAATGTGTGGCGATGTCGCAGCTCCAGGAGAAACTTTGGAATTCTCTACTCCTTCACATGCGAGAGCTCGCTCACGGCTCTGTCCTCTCTACCTCAACCTCGATCAATCCTCCTCCGGGTATGATATTGCATCGTCGGAATTCCTGTGAAAATGGGGAAGAGAAGTCAGGGAAAGGACCCGTTAAATGAAGAACAAGCAAACATTTATAGAATGGCGGGCGAGCGCGGATGTAGAATAAAAACTAATGCAGTAACCGCTGCAGATGTGCGAGAAGGACTGGGGTTAAACAATTGCGCCAAACTGCAATGTTGATCGTGGTTGCCACGCAACCGTTGATGGAGAAAGAACATGCACGATATGGAGATGGGTCGGGTGCCTGTGCGTAAGAAAAAGGGATCGTGGGGTGTATGCTTTCAGTTGGAATGAGAGAGAGAAGCTTGACCGATGGATGATATCCAACGATGAAGGGAATGACTGGTTGTTGCGTAAGAGAGAACGAAAGAAAGGAGGGGTGACTTCAGATGAAATGGAATTCGAGAATGGGGGGTCCACTTGATTTACAATGCACGTGAGTGTATGCATGGGATTTTTTATGAGTGGGAGAAATGCATGGCAAATCCATGCACGTGAGTGTATGAACCAATGTAACCACTTCCTAATAAGACAAAATGCTATTTTAGACTTTAGGATAATCCAATGCAGTGAGTGTATGCATGGGATTTTTTATGAATGGGAGAAATGCATGACAAATCCATGCACGTGAGTGTATGAACCAATGTAACCACTTCCTAATAAGACAAAATGCTATTTTAGACTTTAGGATAATCCAATACCGTAAATAATATTATAATAGTCATGTTGTTGAGAAGGTTATTTGGATTGCTAACTTGCAAATACGACTCATCCTTTCTTAGAAATTTAGCACGTGCCACAAGGTACTTTGATATATTTTTAGCATTAATAAAGGTACGTTTGGCTTATATTACGAGGATGAGATTTGATCTCATCACACACTAAAACTGATCAGAAAACTTAGATTGTTGATCCTTTTCCTTATCATTTTTATTATTCTTTCTCTTATGATACCAGTCTTAATCCAATTCATAAAATCTCACACTTTACAATTTGTTAAGTCAAACTCCACACTTTACCTTGTAGCAAGTCAAAAACCCCCACACTTTACCATGTGTCAACCTTCACCACAAGTATGTAACTGACCCCTAGAAGTCTAGTCTTGAAACCATCCCAAACCTTCTCCTTCAGAGAAACGACAAGAACTCCCTACTTAAGAATAATACTCATATACTAATCAATGTGACCTACACCAACCAATACTTAAGTAACAACCTTAAGTGAAAGAAGAGAATCACAAATAACCGACCATAACTGCTTGATATCGTACATCTGAAAATTGAATCTGACACATGGTGAAAAGGGTACACCAATGCGCTAAGTAGCATGTCCCCTGACTAACGACTTGTCGGGATTACAATCAACTAAGCTTCTACCCAGGGCCCCAAGGGTGCATGCCCCTCTCTTGGAGGAGCTACTCCAAGATACCCCCATGCTACTAAAAATTAGACATCTTCGACCGATGGTCCTGAGAGTTGAAACCCATATCTTAAGGTGTACATAAGATGCTCAAGCTCATTCTCACTGGACTTCACCGAATCCATTAACATCCTCTATCTTTGATTTAATATTAAACTAGACTAATTTCAATTGATTGTCCATTTATTACTATAATCCAATCATTCAACATATATATTAATGTTATATATTGTCTACATCATTCTCAGAACCAAAATCCATAAATTTTAAGGTCTAAATGGGTCCACTATCCCGAAATGATCAATCATCCAACTTTAATGATCGAACCGAAGTGATCAATCATAAAGCCAACCATGTTCTATCATTTTGGGCCAAATAATTGATAATAATGCATGATCAATCAACTAAAAATTATGATCAATCATATTAGTATCCAGAACCACTCTGGTGACAGCCCACGAAATCACTTTAATCGATGATCCGACTATACCATTATGTTCCTATACACAAACATCAAGAATATCTACTCGGATTGTGCATGGTGATGAATCTCCATTTTATCATCTTCCTTCTTTCATTTTGGTCTTAAATCCCTAGCCAAATGCATGTGTATATCATTAATTTATCAAAATAAATACTTGATAAATTGTACAAAATACTTTATAAAATATTGTATTGTTTAGTGTATTTAATCCTAAAATAAAAGAATAAAAAAGAAAAGAAAAAGAAATGGACCACCATAGGTGTTGAGTGACTCTAGACCCTGAAACCCAGTCATCATGATGATGGTCAAAAAAATAAAAAAAAGGGGAGATAGTGAAGATGAATTGTACAGAAAAGACATAAAACCCTAATTTTTAATTCATCCTTTTTTATGCCTATTTTATTATATTATTTTTACACCTCAAATAATAAAACTCTTAACATTAATATTATAATAAAAATACAATGAAAATATAAAATTGAATTCACATAAAAATAATGCACGGTGTGCCCGAGAAACAGAAAATAAAAAGCCATATTAAAAACTTCCCAGACCTGTATCTTCTCCATAGTGTATCAAAATGGACAAAATCAACTTTAATTGTGTATAACTTTTAATAGGATATTTAATGAATTTGGTTCATTTAATTTGGAGTTAAGATGAAAATTTTAGATTTTGGACCCTATTATGCAATAATACATGTATATTTTATTCAATAGATAAATTCTTTGAACTTTTTTCAAATTCTTTTATGTTTATAAAATTGTATATATTATTTAAAACATGTGTACATAATACGATTAAAATAAATTCATCAAAAAGAACATAAATAAATAATGCATAGTAATACATATGTAAAGTTTACATATATATACCTATAATATATATATATATATACATAATTAATTAATTGTACATATAAATTCAGAAAATATAACTAAATATCTAATTGTGTATTAAAATAAACCAAAAATATATAAAATATTTGTATAAAATAATAAAATATAAAAAAACAAAAATACCCAATTACAGGCACATGTACATATATTTTACCTATAAATATTAATTTGTAACAAAAAACCTCAAAAAAGAAATAAAGTAGGAATAAATACGGTAGAAAATTAAGATATTTTTCATGTTTTTACAAAAAAATAATAAAATTATTTGTTATTTTTATCAAATTTATAAATATTTTCCTTTAGACAATTTTCTACTTGGTCCACGTGGGCCAACCAAAAGCTTTCTTGCGTTGACCTGGCAGACCCCTGACTTCCTCCCTTTTTTCCTGCCCGATCTAAAGATCAAATGCCATTTACCTTGAACATCTTTTGAGCTTATGATCTCCAGGATTCCCGCCAGATCTTTAGGTTGCGATTGATCTTCCTTGATCCGATCTATGTCGTCGATCGAAGTCCATCCTCCATTCAGCATATAAATAAGTTCCTTCAGCTCCGCCGCCAAGTTTGATCCCCATTTGGTTACTCTTAGACCCTCAGGTCCTCCAGTTCTCTTAACCTTATTGATATCAAGCTAATGAGTGTATTTACAGTGAGGAGGAGTGGTCGGAGTGGGTGATTTATTCCATCACCAGAGGATCTCCGTCATCTTGTCTAGCCTCCTCGATTCCGATCGAGTCGAGGCCTCTTCCCTCGTTCCTAAGTATATCTTTAGTTCTAGATTCATTTCATCCATCAGTTTTAGGTTTAATCAATCGTTTAATGTCAAAATTAAAAACCCCTTCACCATGATCTGACTGTTACTTCAACCCGCTTTTCACCCCAAGTTGATCCCCTACATCTTCTCCATTGATTTCCCTCTTTTCCACCCCAGATCCATCGTGAATCCAGGAGTTGAGCTCCAGTCTGTCATCCCTTGCAGGAGCGCCATCGTCACCTCATCCCCAACTGTTGTCAGCTTCATCCAAGGGTCGAGGGAGTAGCCCTCGAGATGAGGAATACTTTTGTGTATGCTTGGACATCAATGCCAACGAAGACCTGGAGCATCTCTAGGTAGCTTGGAACCTTCAAAGCTCATCAGTCATCCTTGTCCTCGTCGGTGAACACCATCGCATGCGAAGGAGCATCAGGAACGCGTAGCCATTGGCAGAGCTCAAATCCACTACCGGAGGCCGGAGAACAAGCAGATCAAAGTCAGCCCCTATCATAGTTCATGGAGTTCTTCCAAGCCACTCGAGAGCCATTGGATCTTCGACCGAGCCCAGACCACCATCATTTTAGGCTAAGCGGTGTAGAGGCAGAGTCCTCAGATCAACCACATGGCACGTCTACAACGGTTGGATGAAACACTCATATGTGATAAAAATTACAACTATATCCCTATGTTTTTTGATATTTTGTAAAAGGTGTTGTAAATATTTAATTTAGTTGAAAACTTTGTGGATAAACTGTATGTACCCCCTGGAACATTTTGATATAGCATATTAGTCCAGTGCTAGGTCACCTCGCATGGACCCCTACAAGAGTAGACATTTTTCAAGCATATCCCCCAGGTCTTGTATTTATTATTTAGTACCTAAAATTCGAGTTGCATTGTTAACTTTGTGGTTGTTTTACAAACGCATGGACCCCCACAAGAGTAGACATTTTTCAAGCATACCCCCAGGTCTTGTATTTATTATTTAGTACCTAAAATTCGAGTTGCATTGTTAACTTTGTGGTTGTTTTACAAATATGCCATTGGAATATATTTTATTTGTAAATATACCCCTGTCAGCTTGATTTAGTTTCATTTATACATATTTTATTAAAAATAGCTCATATGCTCTAAAAAATTTGCAAAAATAGGCGTAAGTGCACGATTGGTTGCTTGGTCATTGTATATATTTTATTTGCCATTTTGCTTGCACTTACTATCTATTAAAAATCAAATAGAGCTTTTTTATTCCCTATTTGACTTAGAAAATACAAATAAATTATAAAATATTTTCTAAAAATTCCAAACAAAATCACCTATTCTTCATTAGCATATTTTATCACTGGTCCAAAATCACAAAAAAATCTCAAAAGAAAATCAAAAATTTAGAAAAACCCTTGCTAACCCAAAAAATATAAAATATTTTCTAAAATATAAAAAATATGTCTTCTAGTTTTTATTTTTATACTTATTTGTTCCTACAAATTATAATTAGTTTTGAGAAATTTTGAACCCTTTATTATTTTTAATTCTTAAATAATTTTGATCTAAATAAAAAGTCCCTATTTTAACTTATTTATAGAAATATAAAAATTAGAAAAAAAACCTTAAAAATCACAAAAATAGAATCATATTTGAAAAATATAAAAGTATTTTATTTTGAAATTTCTGGCTATATTTATCTATATTTATACTTATAATACCTTATATAGCCTATATATACCTATATATTATTATGTATAGTTTATATTAATATTAATTATTATAAATACCTTAAAATATATTAAAATCTTTGAAAAATAAAAAAGACTATTCTTCAAGGTATTTTCTGATTTTTGTACATTTATTATATATCTCTACTATATATTACTTATATTATATATATTACCTTATATACCTTTAGATATACTTTTATGTACATAACATATTATATATTCTTAAATTTAAAAATTAAAATCAAAAAATTATTGTATATATATATATTAAATGTATATTTTTTGACTAAAACCCACAACACATTCATTGATATTGAACATACTTATACATACATACATTCTTATATTATTTATTTATAAATAATATACATGTTACGTCCCTTGTTCTATGTGTTCAACACCCTACTCTACTTGTCACTATACACACATATTGTAGGGTTATAATAAATTTTGATTCAAACTTGCTTGTGATTGCTTAAATTATTATGTGGCTTAATTATTACTTTAATCATTGAGTCTTTGAGGGTTGTCATCGCAGCGACTGTTGGTCTCGCCTTGTATGGACCATAAGACAATTCCTCTCTTATTCCCAATTAATCAGTGAGACACGGATTGGCCGGAAAATCAGAAAATACAATGCAATAAGTTACCTATCACGTCCAAAACTATGACAAAACACCATAAAAACCTCAGCAATAGGTAGCGTGTATCCCTCGTAATCGAACGGTACAAAAACATTATGAATCTGGCAACAAAGAGAGGGTTAAGAACCATACCTCGGGGTCATCCCCTGAGACACTCCCTCACTCGGAACGAATGTACTACGATGTTGAACATATTTCTATGGCTACCGTGTGAATCTATACTTTGAAATCTTCGTGTCGATGCCCTCGGATCTTCGATTTTGTAACATCCAGATTCGCACAAACCTGAATCCCACCCAATTAAGTGTCTGATTAACCAATAAAGTTATTGGGCATTAGTAAATAACTTAAAACGATCAATTGATCGTGAATAAAAAGTTGTTCCGGCGAAATTAACTAAAAAATGACCACATTGTAATGTGTGTCCAAAAAAGTCATGACGTAAATTCAGAAACTGCAAGACAAATCGAGACTGTCATAAAATCTGATTCAACAAAACAAGACTAATGGAATTGATCGTTCATCAATCGATGATCGTTTGATATTTTAAATTCACAACATTTAAATCCAAACCAAAACCGTATCTTGAAAATTTTGGGTGTTCAAAACCCGATCAAAAGTATATCAGTATTATACTCATATTGATTGTCGTTCGGAGACGATCACAATGAGATAGTGTGCGTTGGAATCCGGCACAGAGGCGCTTATACGTGGGACTTTTTTTTTCCATATATATATATATATATATATATATATACACACACACACACACACACATACATAATAAATACATTTCATGTATATCTATAAGAATTTTATTTTATTTTTAGATATGTCATGGACGACATCCTTAGAGATGATGTCATCAATGACATCAATAAGGGAAATGTCAAAAAAAGTGGAAAGGAGGAAGTTTCTAGGAAACTTCCCCCTCCCCTCCTCTTTTCTCTATAAAACCAACGTGGGAGCCCTTTCCCTTTCCCCAATTTGTTTTCTTCCCATTTCCCTCCATTACTCCAATCCCCAACGTGAGAAGAGCTTCATCCCTCTTCTCTCTTCCATTTTCCCCTCACCAAAGCTATTCTGTTCCTTGCAAAGCTATTGTCCAGCAACTCTAATATCTGTTGTTAATGCTTCCAGCCACTGTTGAAGCCTCCAACCCAGTCTTCTTGCATGCTTGTGATCTCTATATTAGAGATCTAAGTTGAAGGTACAATCCTTAACCTCTCTTGCTGCCATGCATGTGATGATTGATTCTTGTAGAATCACAAACTTTTTTTACCATTTATGCATCCATACACATTGTGATCCTATAAAGATATTATTTTGATTTAACTTTAGTTATTGAGATATGCTTCCATGTATTTAGATTAAAATTTTGGGTGTTCTGCAAGGGGGTCTGGATTTGAGCGTTTCTTACTGTTTTTATGGTTTAAAAAAATCTTAAAACTATATTTAATATGGAGTTCATGCATTCATGTGTTACTTGTACAAGCAACCTTTATATTTTTTTGTTACATTAAATCTTCAAATTATCCTATGGAATATTGAGGTAGAAATGGCTCTATTTTTATAATCATCAGACCTATTCCTTAGAATTTCGATGTTGATTCACAATATGATAGTAATTTAGCTTAATTTATTAGGTTCGATGTGGTTGTCCTCTCTACTTGAAAATTTCTGATATCATATAAATCCAACATATTAATCGGATTGAGTGAAATGTTGAACGATTGATGAAGTGAATAAAATCCTAACATGATAGGACGAAAGTTTGTGAAACCTTGCATATTATATTCACGATCTGTAGCAGAAAAATCTGAATACAAGAATAATGGGATACATTAATTAATAACAAACCATCATCAACTGTTCATATCTCAATTTCTTCGAATAGTTGATGGATTCGAGAATTGCTTAGTCAATTTCGAGCATAACCTCATGATTGGAGAACATCTTTTGGGGGACACATTAAACAATGGTTTTAGAAATTAAAGACATTACTTATCACCACCAAGTCAATCTCCCAACCATCACTAATATTCACGCTTTTGCCAAGTGGAACATCGTCAATCTCGATTGTAATATAGTGCTGGAAGAGGGTCTACCACATCCTATCTCCCTATCAATAATAAAATGCCTATAGTTTGAATTAAGGACAGATCTAAATCAAGTAGCAATAAATAAGAAACAAGTAGCACTAATTAGGCATGACTTGTCATTAACATTCTTTCCCTCAAGCAAGCACAACTCCTCAAATTTGTTTTTTTTTTGTTTCTTGTCAGAGATCTACTTAAGGTCCTAATCTTAGCAACCCGAAGGAGTTGTCATTCATATCCGGAATCATATCTTGATTCGTTTGGGATTAAATTCACAAGTCTGTTTAGTAGACTACAAGAAGGATTGTATAGTTGATGCATATTTGAAGATCATCCGAGACAGTGAATATCTCAATAGTCAATATGTCGAATTAGTGGGTAAGTCATATTAAAGAAAAGGAGGGGATTATTTTTGTTGTGTGTGTATATATATACACCAATCTTTAAAAAAATATAATAAATGATTTCCTAAGATCACTAAGACTAATAATCTACAATCGAGTGATCCTTGAGTAAAACCTACTATACCACTAATGATAAGCTATGGTAAAATACCTATACCTGAAAAGTTAACCACAAGAGAGTTGAAAAAGATTTCATAATTAGGTTTGTTTTAGGATACCCATGCAGGGGATCCTCGATTTTTAGCTTTTCGTACAAGCTCGTTTGCCCATACAAGTAGGGCCAGTTTTTTTTTGAGCAACTTTTCCGGAGAGTCTCCCTCACCCGTCTCTGGGGCGTACTTTAGAGTAGACCTTTCCCTCTATTGGACCGCACTTCCAATTAGAGGGAGAGACGGAAGAGCCTCTATGAGGCTACCTCACCATTTGAGTTTTTGTTTACTTTTCGCCAGCAGACTTGGTGATGCTACATTCTAATCATCCATGTCTACATTTAGGTCATCTAGGGTTACATCTGTGACAGTTGCAGTTAAGGTTAGGAGAGTTTACAATCCAAAGTTGAGTTGATTGGAAGTGACTATAATAAAATTTGATTCGAAATCCCTATAAGCTAGTGAACATGTTGAGAACTTAGTTAGGATGCATTATAAAATACTGCATGCCTATAGAGGCACCCCAACCCTAAGGCACTCCCCACGTCTTAGAGTCATAGTGTGAGGTCGCGCACTGACCAAGACCATAGACTACCCACTAGACTTGAGAATTAAATAAATCAATAAACCTTTTCAATCTTATCTTTACCATCATCAAAATCCACAAACAAGATATCTGAATAATATGAGAATATATATATATATATATATATATATATACATACATACACACACTTATGAGCAAACAATACAATATAAAAATATTTTATATGGGAAATGTTGGAATAAAGGATAAATAGGGGGAGGTGCATTCAAGCCACTTGGAAACCTTTTTACATTGCAAGTAGAAATAAATTTTAGATGTTTATGTCTTTCTACTTGTTTCTTTTGTATCCATATTAAATGTCTGCTTATTTTATAATATGAATCATCGGTGCAGCAACGCTCGTTGATACCTCTTCTTCCTAACATGTTTTGGTAGGCAAGGAGCTTGCTGCTTAGTAGCTGTTGATGACTTCAGAAGATCATATATATACTAGATGGTACGGTCTCTTTTGGTCCAGCTTCTTTTGTTGCAGCTTTTGTACTATTATATTATAGATGTTATTTCCTCTTTAATATGATGTTGGGATATGTGAATGTACCGTCAGCTTCATGTACATATTGTAAATTTATATATGAAAATTAATGAAAAGAAAAGTCGGTGGCTCTAGTTGGTGTGTTGTTCTATGGTGATACAATGTTACTTGACTGTGAATGTCATATGTAGCTTCAACGCGAAAATTTTCCCTCAAAATTTCACTTAGTGCGATGTCATGTGAATAAAATAATGTGAATGCGGCATAAACGGGCACCCGAATCCAAGGAGTTCACAGTTTGGTATCAGAGTTGTGGTACCCCGATATGCACATTCGTAGTATTACAATTATGATTGCATTAAGTTTCCGAATAACGACAATCTTTCGACTTATCGTGAGTCTAAGAAGGGAAATATGACATTCGTATTCAATCACCACAAATATCACCAATTTCATTAATTTTCATATTATATCCTAAGAAGAGAAAAATCATAAATGATATGTATCTACGAATAACACTTTTATGACTAAATATGATTCTCATGCAGAGCCATGGCATCTCGACCAGGCCAGGAGAGGATTGACCAGCTAGCACGTATACTGACTGCTCTCACCAATCTTCAGCAGCAGGCTGCTATGAGAGGCCAGCAGGACCAGATTCTAGCACAGTAGAGTGAGATCGCAGATCGACAGACTGATATAGAGATGAGATTTGGGAGCTGTCAGATTTCACTTACCGTCCATCTCAGGATGGGACCAGACAGGACCAGCCTCAGTCAGTCGAGGTGCAGAAGCCTCATTTCGATGATTGACTTGAGAAGATACCAGAGCATGGAGCTAAGGATGCAGACTTTGACAGGGAGCAGGATCCTGTTGGTTGTGCAGATGAGGATGCGCACAAGTACTCTGCTATCCACAGGCACCAGTCGGTTTTCACTTATTACCAACAGGGCAATGTGCCCATGTTCGAGGGCACCAGTACGTCAGATGTTGCTGAGAAGTGGATCAAGGGGGTGATGAAGGTGATGAAGATGATTAGCATGCCACGAGACACGTGGCTATCTTTCGTGGAGTACTCACTGACAGATTTTGTTGAGAGATGGTGGGATGTAGTAGTTTCTGAGTTGGACCGTGAGCCTACGTGGGATGATTTTGAGATGTGATTCAGATCCCACTTCTTTTCTATGAAGTGGAAGGAGTCCCAACGTCATTTGTTACAGAGCTTCGTCAGGGACGGATGACAGTCGGATATTACTTTGTTTGATACACAGAGATGTCACGACACACACCAGCAGCTGGCGCATTTCCAAAGGAAAATCTGGAAAAGTTTATTAGAGGCATGAGGGAAGAGGTACAGGAGAAGTTGGCTGGATTACGCATCACTTCCATCTCCGAGGCTACTGATGCAGCGGAGAAGTTTGAGGACATTTCTGAGAGATGATTCGGGAGTTCGTCTAGAGAAGCACATAGACCACAGTAATCTTTTGGGTCAATTCATCGACCATTTCAGCAATAGAGGTTAGCCAGACGATTCTGACCTACAGGTTCGTATTCTCAAGCAGTGCTCGCTCTTCTCCATCGACTACTTTAGGAGGAGCACTTGTCAGACATGGCACAGATTCTGCTCGACCATCTAGGTCGCAGCAAGTAGACAGACCACCAGCAGGACCAGCTCAGAGCACATACATGACCACTCCATCTACTCGGCCAGTTCGTTGCCACTTGTACCATAAGTGGGGATATTACCGACATCAGTGTCCCCATAGATCTGGTGAGCCACAGCCACAACCTTCATAGCCGCAGCCTCAGGCACAACGTTTAGGTAGTTTCTGTGGCAGGAATTCCAACTTCATGAAGCAGCAGAGATAGACACAGAGTGTTGCAGGTTCCAGAACTGCACCAACTAGACAGGGTCAGCTACACGCAGTGATCGAGGAGAAGGCATGTTTAGCAGCTACTGTGGTGAAAGGTATGGTCTCAGTCTTGGGCCGACCTTTCCATGTTTTGTTTAATTCTGGAGTGACACATACTTTCTTTGCTTCAAGGCTACTAGCTTCTTTAGGTAGAGTCGCAGAGACTCTCTCTTTTCCATATCACATCCGAGGGGCAGGTGGCCAATTGTTCATCATTTCCTTGATAGTCAAGCATTTTCCCGTACTAATTGGCAGTCACGAGATGATCGCAGATTGTCTACTCCTACAGCTTGATGAGTTCGACTTGATTTTGGGTATGGATTGATTATCCGCTCATCATGCACTTGTTGATTGCTTTAGAATAGTTGTCTTCAAGATTCCAAATTTACCTGAGTTCACTTTTAAGGGTACTATACATGACTCCACCATGGAGTACATTTCAGTGTATCGAGCTCAACGACTAGTTGATGAGGGTTGTGATTTCTCTCTAGCATTTGTTCGAGAGGTAGCTGATCATTAGCCGATGGCACATGATATCCGTATAGTAGTAGACTACCCAGATGTGTTTCCTGATGAGCTATCAGGATTACCTCTTGAGAGAGATATTGAGTTTCTAGATCACATTGCTACCAGATACACAGCTGATCTCGATGTCTCCTTACAGCATGGCACCAGTTGAGTTGAGAGAGCTGAAGATGTAGTTGCAGGAGTTACTTGACTTAGGATTCGTAAGGCCAAGAACTTCACCTTAGGGTGCTACAGTGTTATTCGTCAAGAAAAAGGAAGGATCCATGAGATTATGCATCGATTACATGCAGCTAAATAAGAGAACGGTGAATAACCATTATCCTTTGCCACACATCAATGATTTGTTTGATCAGCTCTAGGGATCTTTGATGTTTTCGAAGATCGATCTTCGTTTAGGCTATCATCAGCTGAGGATTAGAGAGTCTGATATTTCGAAGATAGCCTTCAGGACTCTCTATGAACACTACGAGTTTTGGTGATTTTATTTGGGCTCACCAATGCACCCGCAGCATTCATGGATACGATGAACCGGATCTTTCATCCAAATTTAGACAAATTTGTGGTGGTGTTCATTGATGATGTGCTCATATACTTACGGAATGAATGGGATCATGTGAATGATCTACGAACTATCTTGGATACATTGCAGGAGCACAAGTTATATGCCAAATTGAGCAAGTGTGAGTTCTGGTTATCCCATGTCTCATTTCTTGGGCATGTCATTTCTGGAACAGGCATCATAGTTGATCCTACGAAAATTGATGCAGTTATGTCTTGGGAGCAGCCCAAGACAGTTACACAGATTCAGAGCTTCCTTGGGCTAGCGGGATATTACAAACCTTTGTCAACGGATTTGCACGCATTTTTCGCCCTTTGACATGATTGTCGTAGAAGGGAGTTCCATTCATTTATGATGATTCATGTGGGCAAGCCTTCAGGACACTGAAGGATAGAATGACTACAACGCCTATTCTTGCTCTTCCTTCAGGTACTCAGGATTATGCAGTATACATTGATGCATCTGAAGAAGGTTTAGGAGCAGTACTGATGCAACGCATGAGCGGAATTACCCTACGCATGACTTGGAGTTGGCGGCAGTTGTCTTCACTTTGAAGATCTGACGCTACTATCTATATGGAGAGAATTTCGAGATCTTCACATATCACAAGAGCTTGAAGTACATCTTTGATCAGAAGGAACTGAATATGAGGGAGCATAGGTGGCTTGAGCTATTGAAGGACTACGACTGTACGATCTCTTACCATCCCGGTAAGGGAAACGTGGTAGCAGATGCGCTTAGCAGGAGAGCTCATACAGAGGGTATAGTAAACTGTCTATATACATGGGATATGCTCGCAGCTTTGACTAATTGGCATCCATAGGAGAGTGCATCCATTTCTACTGTCATGCCTCCACAATTCATAAGTTTGTGGGATCGCATCGTTGAAGCCCAGAAGATAGATCCTTGGATCCGAGATAGATACATGCACATCGTCAAGGATGAGGTTGATGACTTTGTTGTAGCGAAGTATATTTTATGGAAGGCGGGATGGGTTGTTATGCGAAACGATGAGCAATTGCGTAGAGACATACTTAATGAGGCACATAGTTCATGGTGTTCTATCCATCCATGCAGCACAAAGATGTATTGTGATACGTGTCGATATTTCTGGTGGGATGGAATGAAGCGCGATGTGGCTCAGCATGTTAGTAGATACATGACCTATCAGATGGTCAAGACCGAGCACAGGAGACCACCACGATTACTGCAATCTCTCCCCATTCCCGAGTGGAAGTGGGAGAGCCTTTCTATGGATTTTGTCACAGGTCTTCCGAAAACACTAGATGGCCATGATTCTATTTGGATCGTTGTTGATAGGTTGACCAAGTCAGCCCATTTCATACCTATCAACACGACTTACACTCCATCCAGATTGTCCAAGCTATATGTGCAGAATTTCATCAGACTTCACGGTATACCACGAGAGGTAGTGTCTGACAGAGATTTAAGATTTACATCACACTATTGGCATCAGCTCATGTCAACACTACAGACAGAGCTGGAGATGAGCTAGGCTTACCATCCACAGACCGATGGTCAAAGTGAACACATCATTCATACGCTTGAGGATTTGCTTCACGCATTCCATTTGAAGTGGAAGGGATCATGGAAGGACCGTCTGCCTTTGGTTGAATTCACATACAATAGCAGCTATCATTCCAGTATCGGCATGGTACCATTCGAAGCCCTATATGGGAGGAGATGCCTTACACCTCTCAGTTGGCATGAGGTAGGTGATCATGCTCTCTATTCCGTAGATCTTCTAGAGGAGACTGTGAGGATTTCTGATCTTGTGAGATGAAGGCATTCTGACAGCACAAAGCCGCCAGAAGAGCTATGCAGACTGTCGAAGAAGAGATTTGGAGTTTCAGGTATTCAATCTTCTTCTCTTTATTTTGTTACAAATTCAATTTAATCTCACATATTAATGACATTCCTATAAATTACAGGTAGGAGATTGGGTATTTCTCCGAGTATCTCCCATGAAGGGAATACATAGATTAGGTGTTCGTGGCAAGCTGGCGCCACGATACGTTGGTCCATTCAAGATTCTAGCTCGTGTGGGGAAGGTGGCCTACCGAGTAGCCCTTCCTCCACATCTATCAGCTATTCACGATGTCTTCCATGTATCCAACTTGAAAAAGTATGTGCACGATCCTCGGTACGTCATCAGCTACGAGAATCTTGACGTGGAGTCATACTTGATATATGAGGAGAGGCATGTTCAGATACTTTACAGTGCTGTGAAGAAGCTTTATAACAAAGAAATTCCATTGGTCAAGGTGTTGTGGCACCGACACGACGTCGAAGAGGCAACATGGAAGATTGAAGCTAACATGTGGACACTATATCCATTGATTTTCTAAGGTAATTAGCAAAACGAGCTTTTGTAACTAGATATACGTTAAAATATATGGCTTGTTTTCTCTTTGAGGTTTTTATGGGTTCAAAATCCTTTGAGATTTTTATGGCCATATGAAATCCAAACAAAACACCTAATGACCTTGACTCGAGTCTTGCGGACGAGACTCCCTTTGAGGTTTTTATATCTGTAACATCTGAATTCGCACGAACCCGAATCCGACCCGATTAAGTGTTTGAAACCAATAAAGTTATTGGGCAGTATTAAATAACTTAAAACAATTAATTGATCGTGAATAAAAAGTTGTTCGGGCGAAATAAAGAAAAAAAATCGATCGCATCATAATACATGTCTGAAAAAGTCACGACGTAAATTCAAAAATCGCGAAACAAACCGAGACCGTCATAAAATCCGATTCGACCAAACAAGACCAATGGAATTGACCGTTCGTCAATTGAAGATCATTTGATATTTTAAATTCACAACATTTAAATCCAAATCAAAGTTGTATCTCAAAAATTTCGGGTATTCAAAACCCGATCGGAAGTATGTCAATATTATACTCATATTGATTGTTGTTTGGAGACGATCACAACAAGATATTGTGCGTCGAAATCCGGCACCCGAGGCGCTTATACGGGACTTTTGTTTTCCATATATATACACACATATAATAAAGACATTTCATGTATATCTATAAGAATTTTATTTTATTTTTAGTGATGTCATGAATGGCATTCTTAGATATGATGTGTCATCAATGACATCGGCAAGGGAGATGTCAAAAAATATAGAAAGTGGAAAGGATCCTCCCCTCTTTTCTCTATAAAACCAATTGGGGAGCCCTTTCCCTTTCTCCAATCTTTTTCTTCCCATTTCCCTCCATTACTCCAATCCCCAATGTGAGAAGAGCTTCATCCCTCTTCTCTCTTCCATTTTCCCCTCACCAAAGCTCTTATTTTCCTTGCAAAGCTGTTGTCCAACAACTCTAATAGATGTTGTTGATACTTCCAGCCACTGTTGAAGCCTCCAACCCAGTCCTCTTGCATGCTTGTGATCTCTATATTAGAGATCTAAGTTAAAGGTACAATCTTAGCCTCTCTTGCTGCCATGCATGTGTTGATTGATCCTTGTAGAATCACAGTTTTTTTTACCATTTATGTATCCATACACATTGTGATCCTATAAAGATATTATTTTGGTTTAACTTTAGTTATTGGGATGTGCTTACATGTATTTAGATTAGAAATTTTGGGTGTTCTCCAAGGGAGTCTAGATTTGAGAGTTTCTTACTGTTGAGTTGTTATTCTTACTGTTTTTGTGGTTTAATAAAATTATTACAACTATATTTAAGATGGAGTCCATGCATTCCTGTGTTACTTGTACAAGCAACCTTTATATTTTTTTGTTACATTAAATCTTCAAATCACCCTATGGATTTTTGAGGTAGAAATAGTTCTATTTTTTTAATCATCAGAATTGTTCCTTAGATTTTCGATGTTGATTCACAATATGATAGTAATTTAGCTTAATTTATTAGGTTCGATGTGGTTGTCCTCTCTACTTGGAAATTGTTGATATCATATAAATCCAACTTATCAATTAGATTGAGTGAAATGTTAAACGATTGATGAAGTGAACAAAATCTTGACATAATAGGATGAAAGTTTGTGAAAACTTGCATATTATATTCACGATCTGTAGCAGAAAATGTGAATACAAGAATAATGGGATCCATTAATTAATTACAAACCATCATCAACTGTTCATATCTCAATTTCTTTGAATAGTTGATGAATTCGAGAACTGATTAGTCCAAATTTCGAGCATAACCTCATGATTGGAGAACATCTTCTGGGGGACACATTAAACAATGGTTTTAGGAATTAAAGACAATACTTATCACCACCATGTCGATCTCCCAACCATCACTAATATTCACCCTTTTGCCAAGTGGAACAACATCAATCTTAATTGTAATATAGTGCTGAAAGAGGGCCTATCACATCCAATCTCCCTATCAATAATAAAATGCCTATAGTTTGCAATTAAGGATAGTTCTGAATCAAATAACAATAAATAAGAAACAAGTATCACTAATTAGGCATGACTTGACATTAACATTCTTTCCCTCAAGCAAGCACATCTCCTTACATTTGTTTTTTTTGTGTTTCTTATCAGAGATCTACTTAAGGTCCTAATCTTAGCAAACAGAAGGAGTTGTCATCCATATCCGGAATCATATCTTGATTCATATGGGATTAAGGTCACAAGTCCGGTTAGTAGATTACAAGAAAAATTGTATGGTTGATGCATATTTGAAGATCATCCGAGACAGTGAATATCTCAATAGTCAATATGTCGAATTAGTGGGTAAGTCATATTAAAGACATGGGGGGGATTATTGTTGTTGTGAGTGTGATTATTGTTGTTGTGAGTGTGTGTGTGTGTGTATACCAATCTTTTAAAAAATATAATAAATGATTTTCTAAGATCACTAAGACTAATTATTTACAATCGAGCGATCCTTGAGTAAAACCTACTATACCACTAATGATCAGCTATAGCAAAATACATATATCTGAAAAGTTAACCACAAGAGAGTTGAAAAAGATTTCATAATCAGGTAAGTAAATTGGTTGATGAACCAATTATAATTAAGATTAATTGTGCCGATCATGGTGATCTTTACACCTGATCGTACAAGGGTGCGGTGACCCTCATCCGGGCGGGAGATCAGAAGCCAGTTAGGGCAGCGGCCGCTTAGTGCGTGGGTCTAGGATCCCAGTCCTTGTTACGATTTTTTTATGCAAGCTCGCAGTATTTTTGCGTCTCGTTGGGATCCCTACTTTTGACCAGTTCCGCTGATCCTTTGTTTTAGGATACCCATGAGGGAGATCCTCGATTTTCAGTTTTTCGTACGAGCTCGTTTGCCCATACTAGTCGGGTCGGTTTTTATAGCGACTTTTCCGGAGAGACTCTCTCACCCGTCTCTGGGGCGTAGTTTTGGAGTAGACCTTTCCCTCTATTTGACCGCACTTCCAATTAGAGGACGAGACGGAAGAGCCCTTATGAGGCTACCTCACCGCTTGAGTTTTTGTTTACTTTTCGCCAGAAGACTTGACGATGCTACATTCTAATCATCCATGTCTACATCTAGGCCATCTAGGTTACACCTGTGACAGTTGCAGTTAAGGTTCAGAGAATTTACAATCAAAGTTGAGTTGGTTGGAAGTGACTATAATAAAATTTAATTTGAAATCCCTATAAGCTAGTGGGCGTGTTGGGAACTTAGTTAAGGTGCATTATACAATACCGCATGCCTACGGAGGCACCCCAATCCTAAGACACTCCCCATATCTTAGAATACTTAGAGTCATAGGTGAGATCGCACTCTGACAAAGACCACAGACTATCCACTAGACTTGAGAACTAAATAAATCAATAAACCTTTTCAATCTTACCTTTCCCATCGTCAAAATCCACAAACATGGTATCTGAATAATATGAGAATATATAAATACATACACACACTTATGAGCAATCAATTATAATATAAAAGTATTTTATATGGCAAAAGCTGGAATAAAGGATAAACAAGAGGAGGTGCATTCAAGCCACTTGGAAACCTTTTTACATTGCAAGTAGAAATAAATTTTAGATGTTTATGTATTTTTACTTGTTTCTTTTATATCCACATTAAATACCTGCTTATTTTATAATATGAATCATCGGTGTACCAGTGCTCGTTGATACCTCTCCTTCCTAACATGTTTTGGCATGTAAAGAGCCGATTGCTTATTAGTTGTTGATGACCTCAGAAGATCGTGTATATATTAGACAGTACGATCTCTTTTGGTTCAGCTTCTTTTGTTGCAGCTTTTGTACTGTTATATTATAGATGTTATTTTTTTCTTCACTCTGATGTTAGGATATGTGAATGTACCGTCAGTTTCATTTACATGTTGTAAATTTATATATAAAAATTAATGAAATGAAAAATTTGTGGCTCTTGTTGGTGTGTTGTTCTGTGGTGATACAATGTTACTTGATTGTGAATGTCATAAGTAGCTTCAACGCAAAAAAAAAGTCCCCAAAATTTAACTTAGTGCGATGTCATGTGAATGAATAATACGAATGCGGCGTAAACGGACACCCGGATCTGAGGGGATTCACAGATTGGTCGTCGAACCTTTCTCCGGTGGCGGCGCTCTGACAAGGTTAAGTCAAACCACTTGAGCTCGCCCTTTTAAACAAGCTTGTGCCTAATTGGATCCGAATCTGGATTTGAAAACCTTAAACCGTTCATATGTTCCCTGTAACTTCCTCATAAGGACTTTGATCTCGATGTTCTTGGTCACATTGGAAAGGTCTTGACTAGTACTACAAGATAGAGTAATCATCGGTCTCATTTGGACACTAGATCAGGTTTGAAGCCTAGAATTTGTAATTTCTATACTTAGAGGTCTTACATATATGTACATATATACATATGAGACTCGTCTGTTTAGGATTTTCTTCGATTTTCTTCTTTTTTTTGTTGACTCGATTATGCTTATTGAGTCTCCGAGATTAGGAAATACTTGGGCTTGCATCTCATGTATTTGTTATTCTTTTGGTCAGTACAAGTACATCCTTCCAGATTTTAGATTTTTGTACCCCAGGTAGTTATTTATTGGGAGCTAGCTCGTTTGTGAATAAAGGTCTCGTAGATTGCTGATGTCTTTTAGTGTATGGTTTCATCTCCAAAGTCTATACTATACCTTCACCCATGCAATATTTTCCAAAGCCGACTTGGGAAAGATTTGTAGGTGGCTTGGTTGATTATTGGAGACTGCTTCATGGTCCTTGTCACGAGCTTTCACTATTTTTATTTTAATTACGCAATGTTAACAATGCACATGCAAAATGATAGGAAAAATGTGGGTGTTTTACTTGATTTGGAGCTCAGTTTACGACTTTTAGGTAGATGAATCACATATTCATCATTCCACATGATTTATAATCCAAGCTTGTCCGAATGCATTTATTATTGAATTAAGCTTAGCCCTTTTATTATTGGACTAGATTTTATTTTGGAAGCACAAATCCACCTAGTAAGTCCACAAGTTGTTGTCTTATGGAGTCCAGCCCATATATTTACTTACATATTCTTATGTCTTCTACAGAATAGTGCATAGCAAATAAATCAAAACTAATATCTATGAATAGTATTAACATGTATGGATATTATTTAGAGTAGAGATCTAAGTAATATTTTGCTTCAACATATGATAATGTGATCCTTCGTTTCTTGAGTATTCTTACGTTGACAAAAAAAATTATATTCTACTATGATATGATAAGTATATTTTGATACACATTCATCTTGTAGGATATAGTTTTTGTTATTTAGCATTTGAACTCACTCGTTATAATGTGACATAATTTAAGGAAAAAACCGATATATGAAGAGATACTCGCAGATTACTTGAGAGAGTAACCACATTGAGAGGTGGCTATCTCTTTTATTTTTAGTTATATTATACAAGTTTATTTCACTTATCTTTATTCGGTTGCACATCTCATTATATGCAAATGCCATTTTCTTTAATTTATGCATGCTATTGTGCATTGAACTTGAGAGATTCTCAATTATTATTTTGGATCGATCTAAACTTGTGATTACCATGCACTCATTTGATATATTTGATCTTGGTTAAGTTGAGATAACACCATTGAAATCATGATTTAAAAAATTGGATCGGACTGGTTGGATCGGGAACCGGCCCCGACTTGGTTGATTCGACCAATTTTATGTAATTAATTTTTAAAAAAATAAAATAAAAAATCGGGTCTGACCGATGGTCGGACCGAGTTGGACCGGTAGATCTGAATTGACCCGGCTTGATGGTTTAGTATATTTTCAAAAAGATAAAGGTTTAAATAATGAAATAATAAGACTTTTATGACTTGTATCCTTCTTACCTTCTACAATTTCAGTTATGTCCCTCTCTTTTTTGGAATATAACTTGTGTCACTGATTTCTTAGAGTAATTTTCTAAAAACAACTACAAATAAAATATTACAATATTATATTCATATATAATGCTAGAAAATGTGACTACCTTTTGTAGAATTTTACTTGAAATAAACAATCATATTATTTTATTGAAAATTTGACATTTTAAACGGTTTCATTGATATATATAAAAAATATTTACATATATGTATTCGATTTTATCGTTCAAAAAAATTGTTCGACCAGTCGAACCAGTAAATTAAGCCCGGTCCAGGTTTTTTCGAGTCTATAGGAATGATGAAGTCATGCTGACATCAACACCGACCCGACCGGTTTGGACCGATGGTCCGACCCAGTTGGACCAAATCAAAGATTGACCGGTTCAATGTCCAGTCCGATTTTTAAAACCTTGATTGAAATGATACAAGTATTGTCTTGGGCATCGAGTCAAATCGGACTAAGCCCATATACTTGCATAGAAAAGTCACTTGATCTACATGATTTAAATCCAAGCCGATCCCAATTACTAGCAGGTTCGGCTTAGCCCACTTTTGTGGGTTAGGTTTCACTTGGGAAGCATAAACATACCCATCAAATCCATGAACTATTGACCTATGAAGTTCAAGCCCATACGTTTACCCCGTGTTGTTATTTCTTATATATAGCGGTATATAGAAAATAATTCAAAACCAACATGCATGAATGAATTAATTGTGAAAGTGAAGGTTGCCAAAATAAGTATATTTATTTTCCAAACAAAATCTATTGTTTACAACGAAAATGGAGTAAATAACACTAGCAGCCAATCAAGATGGTCGAAATAGAAAAGATATTATACTCTTTTATTTAATTAATGTTAAAAATCTATTTAAAGATGTATGTTCGATTTATAATTAATTTTAAAAATAAATTATACCAAACTAATTCAGGCTTGAAGTTCACAATTTAATACTCAAGCATGGGTCCATTTTTAGTCTCCTTTTTTAAATTGGTTGAAATGCAAAAGTTCAGCACATTTAAGTCCTATACCTATGAGTCGAATATGTATCATGTCCAATGTTTAGACTTAAGTAAGAGAAGTAGTAGATATGTTTAAAAAGCATCCTTTCATCAAATGCACCACATCATGCAAAGATAAATTGTTGGCAATGCATGAGGTAAGCATGGATCAAATTAAATAATGTCATTTATATCGTGAGACATCTTTTCAGTTCATTTTCTTTCAATTCTAAAGGAGGATTGAAATGGACATGGGATGTCACAGACAAGAGAATTGTGTTAGTATTACAGACAGGGAAGCAATACTATCCCTAATACTTGGATAACATTCAACTTTTTTAAATGGTAAAATCTAAAAACGGACTTCAACTATGCGTTAATTCCCAATTAAAGCATCAACTTCTAAGGGCGTGTTCGGTTGGAGAATAGGCCCTGGAATAAAGGGTCAATTCTCCTACCGATACGGTTCCAGTGGTACGATTATTCCCTATTATTCAATCTTATTTCACTCTTATTCCTATATTTATCCCACCTTACCTACCTTTATTTCACCTTATTCTCCTTATTCTTATCTTCCGGCCGAACAAAGAATAGACCCTTATTCTCCTTACAGGAATAAGGATGGGGAATAAGTAGAATAAGGGTCTATTCTTTGTTCGGTTGGAGGATAGGAATAAGAAGAATAAGGTGAAATAAAGGTAGATAAGGTGGGATAAATATAGGAATAAGAGTGAAATAAGATGGAATAATAGGGAATAGTCGTACCACTGGAAACTGTGTCGGGAGGAGAATTGGCCCCTTATTCTAAGGCTTATTCTCCTACCAAACTGGGCTTAAGTATAACAAAGAGGACGCAGTCTTTTTTTTGTCTTAGATGCAGGTTTCCGTAAGCTCCACGACCATTGTATATCGACTTAAACCCTAAAGTTAGACATTTCAGACCATTAATTGTTACGTTCGAACCTTAATTGACCATCGATGTATAATTGAAGCTCTTTTATAATTTATCCATTTTTTTTAAAAAAAAACCCGTAATATAGGAGTGGGCCCCGTCCCGTGGCCGAGCATTCGGCCCAGACCTCTCCCCCCGCGATAGCCCTATCTCTCCAGCCCCCAAACCCTTGATAGAAAAACCCCTCCAGATCCCAGGATTGGATTGGCAACACTGTGTCAGCTCCCAACCCTTATCCACGTCTCCACCAAACGGCAGGCGACGCATCTTGGGAGATAGATGGCGTGCTCCGCTCCCTCCATCGTCTCCTCTCTCCCCCGCGCATCCTCCTCCCTCGCTCCTCCGCCGCCGACTCGTCTCTCCTCCCACTCCCTCATCGTCCCCCGCAGCTTCCACGGCCTCCGCAAGAGCCCCTTCCAGCCCCGCTCGTCCCGCATCTCCCCCGCTCGCTCCTCCCGCAGGAGCTTCGTCGTCAATGCGGTAAACCCCACGTTTAGATCTGCTCTCGATTCCGAGGATCTATCTTGTTTTTATCTTGGGAATTAGGGTTTATGCGTGTTTTTCTGCAGAGCCAGCTGCCTTTGGTTGGGAACAAGGCCCCGGACTTCGATGCAGAGGCTGTCTTCGATCAGGAGTTCATAAATGTATGCTTTCCTGTCTCAGATGGACTTTTAGATCCTGGGGAAATTGTCTGCCTTATTCGGTTGTGCCCTTGATGATGATTTCGAACTTTTTTCTCTCATGTTCTAAGGCTCTGCTATTAGATAAGTTTACATTTTAAGGAAGTCGCCATATTCTATCTGCATTCGATTCAATTGGACTCCTTCCGTATCCCCTATGTAGCCATCCAACCAATTCTTAGTTTGTTCTGTCAGTCATCTCATGATTCTCATCAATTTCTGCTATCGGAACATCATGATTGGCCAATTGTTAATAATTATGCTAAGAAACACTGAGATTGAGATCACTACTACACATGATTTCTGTTTTCTTCGTATCCAATTCCAAACATGTTATAAAATTTTGCTGTTGGAGCATTGGTGTGCATTGTAATTTATTCCCTTTTCTTAAATAATTTCTACTTTGGTCTTATCTTCCGATTTCGCTTCAGTTGCCTATGCTAGATTCTTGGCATCTTCATTGTCAGTAAATTAAAATACTATATGGTTGCAGGTGAAGCTTTCTGATTATCTTGGAAAGAAGTATGTTATTTTGTTCTTCTACCCGTTGGATTTCACATTTGTATGCCCCACAGGTGAGGTCTTCTTTGCTTGTAATTAGTACTTTGTTTCTTTTTGATGTGATTTCTAGAAACTAATACTTGCTTTCTTGATGCAGAAATCACTGCATTTAGTGATCGGTATGCGGAGTTTGAGGCATTGAACACAGAAGTCTTGGGTGTTTCAGTAGATAGTGTGGTAAGCTAAGCTTTTTATTTGCCGAATTGCTCATAGTTTGTTGGATGCTCTGTAACTTTAATATCATCATCTTTTTCTTTTCTTAATATTTTTTAATCCATATGAAGAGATAATCTAGTCTTAATTTGTCAGCACAAATACAAATGAAAAACTGCAGATAACATTTGCAGCTCATGTCTACGTTAACCACCTTGTATTACTTTTTATTAGTGGCATTTCTACTAGTTTCTCTACTTGTTCAAAGATCAAACATGATTGCTTCATGTTCTAAGCTTTTCTTCTATCGCCTCAATTTTCAATTTCGCTTCCACCAATAGCTAAACTAAGCCAACAGTTATTTTTTTGCTTAAGGAAAACATATTGAAATTAGACTTCTTAAACACGTCCTTTGGTTGTGAAAGATCCCCATCACCAACAAAGAGCCATTTATGAATATTATGTTCACCAATGTGTTGTTTCTCATTCATCAAGATAAAGGGGCTTCATGATGCATCGTGATTCGTGAAAAGGAGCCAAAAAAGTATTACTCCCGAGTTTTCTCTTGTCAGCAGCTTTTTACTTGTGTCCTTTCATGTTTTAGATGAATATCCGTGAAATATCTTCATCAACCATACTTTTTAAAAATTCCATCAATCATAGAAGTTGGCAACAAATTTGAGAGGTTCTCCCTGCTCCCACATGTGGGATTAAGGCCTGTCAAAAGTTTTGACAAATTTAATACTCAATGATTATGGCATTTTTCTTCTACCTCTGGCGGATATTTCGATTGAGATTACACAATGTTTAGGAATACCTCTTTATAAACCACATATGCCTATGTGGTAGGTGGGCCGAACTATATTCTCTATGCAGTGCATTATATGGTCTACACTGCATATATGGTCTGCATAATCGCATATTCGGTCGCATAATTGGCATATTCAATCTGTATTCGAGATAGAATTTATGTATAACCTAGGCTTTAATATTGATTTTTATTAGTAAATTTAATATCTTGTGTTGAAGAGAATAATGCTTACATAGATGGCATGGCTACTTTGTACTTTATTATCAAAATTTATCTTAATTGCACAAGCTTACCTTAACTCTTTTTTTTTGAATCTCGGGGAATTGTCTTTACAAAAAATGAAATAGTAATAATGAATTGCTATTTATTTTAGTTTTAAAAAATAAACCACACAAAACTGCTTATTACCCGCGCATATTGCATAGTCGCAATGCAGTGACCTATCCAAAGGAATCTGCATGCTGCATTTCTGAACATTGCCTAGATGGTATTTATCCATTTATGGAGACACCTTTTACTCCATTCTTTGATTTTTTTTCATTGGTTTTTTAATGAACTAATTCTGTAAGTTGTGTCTGTAGTTTTCCCACCTTGCTTGGGTTCAAACAGATAGGAAATCTGGGGGTCTTGGAGACTTAAAATACCCACTGGTTTCTGATGTTACCAAATCAATCTCTTCAGCATACAACGTCTTGATTCCCGACCAGGTACTTCTTCCTACTTTTTGCCCCATTGGCATTGATACTATACCATTTATTTACAACACCAGACATTATTAATTTGTTCCTAGTACTAAACTTCCAAATTTATTTCTTCTGTTTGACAGGGAATTGCACTACGAGGGCTCTTCATCATCGACAAGGAAGGAATCATTCAGCACTCCACCATTAACAACCTTGCAATTGGCCGCAGCGTGGACGAAACAAAGAGAACACTTCAGGTAAACCAACTCCTCTCCTCCCCAGCAAAGCTCAGGACCTGCATAATATTTGTGATTTCTTCACGTGAATTCGCTGTTGGCCTACCTTGACGTAATGTCAACTCCATGCTCAATATGATATTTAAGTGGTGTAATTCTTGGAGAGAGTTACAAATGAGTCCTTTTAGCATTAAGCATTGTAAATTGTTTCCACAGGCATTGCAGTATGTCCAAGAGAACCCTGATGAGGTGTGCCCAGCAGGGTGGAAACCTGGTGAGAAGTCCATGAAACCAGACCCTAAGCTCAGCAAACAGTACTTCGAAGCCATATGATCGGTGTAACTTGTTCTTATTCTTTCCCGAGTCGCCGATGGGAAAAAATAAAAAGAGGAATGAATTCCATGCCCCTGCATGGGTCGTCATGATGTTGAGAGCTGTAGTTTTTGTTAGTATCAAGACTAAGAGTAATTAATTTTGGAGGTGAAGGGTGAGATTATCTGTTGGATCTTTTGTGTTAGTTCTTGTTGTGGGTTTGGAGCACTGGCAGTAGATCCCTTGTTTTTACCCCCAATGCACCCAATGCACGTCGGCCATGTGGCGTCGTCATTTACAATTGAATACCGGTGATGACAAATATTTTCCTAGGTTCCTACTTGGTTAACTCAAAAGCAAAGTTAAACTTGCATTTTCAGGGATATAAGTTAATGGAGATGCTCGTAAACTCACTTGAGGTTCATGTATTCTTAATGATCTTGATTAGATATAAGATTTACATTACCAAGATGACAATCTCATTCCTTATAATCATTCCATAAACTCATTTGATGTACTCATATTTAGCAATCGACCGTGTTCTAAAAGAAAGATCCCCACACGTATTTGTTAGAAAGATCATGGAATCAAGTTTTCCCTTTGATCAGACACATATCATTTCCATAATATACTCATTTCAAACTTGTACATGATTTATCATCATAGGTGGAACTCTCCTACCTCGAATTGACTGCCTTCTAAAGATTGTTGCCCCATCAAATATAGTTGTACTAGTAGACTAAATGTTTAAACCTGGAGATCATGACATTAACCATGGACGTTTAATGAGATATATGCGCACATAGATTTATGTATGGATCATAGTGATGTAGTTTACTTTCAAGTAAACCTTCACCCCAAGGAATATTCTCGTGTATTCCCCTTAATAAGATCTCGTATTAAATTAACTATAGTAAGATGTTTCCACCCTATTGGCTTGACACGATAGCCCTTGATTCATCTAACTACTTTTCTATTGTACTTTGCATAGTTCTCAAAGATAAACATTCTACATGTTAGGGTTGTTCAAATTTTCGGATCAAATGGGTACCCAACCCAACTCGTCAATTTTGATCCTAAACTTACGGGTACCATAAGAAAAAATTCGGATCGGGTACCCACAGTTATTTGACCCGCTCACCTTTCTTGACCCGGTGGAAATTCCAACTGGGTACCCAATTGGGATATCTCTGCCTCAGCCCATTTCCTCTCTTCCCTCCGCATCCATCCGCAGCGACTTCTCTGCCAGCAAGCCCCCAACCATCACTATGGGGTCGCTTCTTCTACGGAGATTCCCCTTTCCTCACCTCTAAGTCCTCTTGCAAGCTTGTCGTCGCCAATGGCAATGCCATCAGCCTCAAAATCGGGTTGGATTGCCATTATGGTCCCCTCGGGGGCTTCTCAGTGATCGATCTCACCATGAGCAGTGTAGGATGAGACGGTGGGTCCACTTCTCTATTTAGGCGCAACAGCTCTCCGATGGGATTCTCTCTAATCTCACGATGGACAATGGTATCTCTCTCTCATTGGTGAATTTAGATCAAGCTCCTTCAATCGTGGTTTGATTTCGTGGGAGTTCAAGCATTTTGCATGCAAGCCTTCACTCGTGTTTTTTTCGCCCATGGATTTTCCACCGGTGGAAAATCCCAGATGCAGAATGAAGAGGCAAGATTTGAAAGTAATCTCTTCCATGATACAAGAAAAATCTATTAATCAGAGAATGATGCAATCTTGTGTAGCCTGTTATAATGTTATTTAATATTAATGGCTTGTGTCCGCTGCTCTCAATTGTTTGACGAGATGTAAACTAGTGAACTCCCCATAGATTGATACTTTCTAAATTGTTTTTTTTAATCTATTCATTTGATGTTTAGATAGAAACTTGCTATATTGTAACATCGTTGTAGTTATTAGTTAGTGTAAATTATCGTGAATTAGAATTAGAATTTGTTTAAGTGATTGTGCATCTAGAGTTGGTTGACTTGAGTAAATTTTTTTTATCAATGCAACCACTGAATGCAGCAACTTTCTTGTCTCCAGACCAATTAGCATTGATTGGGCACTATATATGTTGCTTTGAGTTGCAGTTATATAAGACATTAGGAGTTGGACTCAAACCGGCTTCAGATTTAGATGCTCAACTTGTGCTTCACTGGATACATTTTTTTATTTTTAGCAATGTTTGTTTTGGGATCAATACGACGAGATGATGAATACATTAATTTTTTTATGAATACTGCATATTTTTTATCGTAAGCGATGTTTTATTCGAGAAGTATGATTGGAATATGAGAAAGTTTTATTCATAATATCGATTTTTATTCATTTTGATACACGATTTGTATTCCTAATTGATTTTTTATCGAAGGTATTTTGATTTCATATAATAAAAAGTTACAGTAAATTTGTAACTTTATTGTTGGCTTTGAGTAACTTTATTACATGTATCAGTAAGTTTTATATATATGTTAGTAAGAAATTCCATATAACTTGTACTAGTAACTATCGGATAATGACCAGTAACAATTAATATACGCTTTGGTAACATTGTAAACCATTACTAGTATTTTATTAACTTGCATATATAACAAGTAATATTTACACTATCCATCAGTAACTTTTTAGCATGTAGAAGTAACTTTATAATAATAACAAGTAACTCTGGTAACATTGTAACTTCATTACTGGCTGTCAGTAACTATATTTTAACAACCAGTAAGTTTATAAATACAACACATTACAAGTTACTTGTCATATAACAAACGTTACTAACAATTCATTAAAAGTTACTTGTCATTGAATGATTCTTACTGAAGCGAGTATATTGCTGAGTTACCATTCTTTTTACAATTCTTACTATTCTCGGATATAAAATAGTACTGAAGATATACTACTACTAACAAGATATAATGTTACTGAAGATATAAGATATTTTATGTTACTACTACTAACAAAATTGTTACTTTTAATGTGTTACTTTGAAGATATACTGACTATAATGCTGAGTTACTAACAATTCATTACAAGTTACTTGTCATATAACAAACGTTACTAACATTTCATTACAAGTTACTTGTCATTGAATGATTCTTACTGAAGCGACTATATTGCTGAGTTACTAACAATAATTACAAGTTACTTGTCATATAATAAATGTTACTAACAAATCATTACAAGTTACTTGTCATTCAATGATTCTTACTGAAGTGGGTATATTGCTGAATTACTTTTCTTTATACAATTCTTACTATTCACGGATATAAATTAACTTATTGTTTCTTGCAGAACAATGCACAATTTGGTGTCTTGAAGAAGCTGCTGTTATGCCGAGGAGCGAGAGCAAAACAACATCATCTAAATGAACTAGAAGACAGTTGACATTTGGATGTTCACCATATAACTATAATTAAGTAATCTATGTGTGGCTTTTGGTAACACTTGACGTATTACAAGTAATTAAATAGGCTACATAAGTAAAGAAGGTGTGATTCAATAGTAATTCAAAACAAAGAATAAAACAAGTCAGATATATAGAAGCATCAGTAACATATAATAAATTGTAGGTAAAAGAAGGTAATGGAACAAGTAAGTTGGATAAGTATAAAAAAATCACGTAACCAGTAACTTATGTATTGCTATCAGTAACACTCGATACATTATAAGTAATTAAAAATGTTATATAAGTAAATAAGAGGTACTTCAGTAAGACTCAAAGTATTAAGTAACTATAACATTAGTAACAATCAAAATGACTTCAGTAAAATGGATATTTGTAATCAGTACTTATTGTATGGACATTAGTAATTCACATACTTAATTATTGATCCCACAACAATAGTTACTTGAGAACTGAATATGTATTACTTGAGTAACATGAATGAATTACTGATCTCTGTACAATGTAATATTACAGATGTAAAATAACTATAAATTCAGTAACAATCATAATACGTTCAGTAATAATGCGTTCAGTAATATGTATAAATTCAGTAACAATCATAATGCGTTCAGTAATTTATCTTTTCTAATCCAAACGTGGAATGTTCATTCCATAAATAGAATATATGCCGACAATAATTTAAATACGTATTTTTTAACTTACTAAAACCGACCACCTATTTTTAAGGAAATGATTTAATTCGAATTCTTATTATGTTAATAATGCATGCACATTGTTATTGCCAAAACCGTCCCCTTCCAAATAGAACCGACACATACACGTGGCGAGCCCACGTTTGGTGCTCACCACGACCCAAATCGGCACAGTGCCCTCTGGATATGCCCTATATATATATATATGAGTGATCCTATGAGAGCAAAAAATTGTGAGAGCATGAGAGCAAGAAATGTGTATGCCCCCTAGAAAGAGCAAGAGAGAGGAAATAGAATCATGTGATCGCATAAGATCATTTCTTGCTCTCATGCTCTCACATTTTTTTCTCTCATAGGATCACTTCTATATAGGAGTGATCCTATGAGAGTAAAAAATTATGAGAGCATGAGAGGAATGATTCTGGACCACATGATTTCTATTTCTCTCTCTCTTGGTCTTCTCTCTCCTAGGTGAATCATGTGGTCCAGAATCATCCCTCTCATGCTCTCACAACTTTTTGCTCTAATAGGATCACTCCTCCTCCTCTCTCTCTCTATATGTATATATAGAGGTAGAGAGGAGGAGTGATCCTATGAGAGAAAAAAGTTGTGAGAGCATAAGAGGAATGATAGTAGACCACATGATCATGTTTTCTCTCTCATGGTCTTCTCTCTCCTGGGTGAATCATGTGGTACAGAATCACCCCTCTCATGCTCTCCCAACTTTTTACTCTCATAGGATTACTCCTATATATAGGATAAAATGGGGCTGCCCCCATGGGGGAGCTAACTTGGCTCATCCCGCACCATTTCGTCCACTTTTTTTTATTTTTTTTGAAAAATTCTTCTGTGAATTTTCATCAATATATCTTTATATTATATCATTAAAATTTCACGCGAAATAGAGACTCCTACGGCCTCCATCCAGAAGGGTCGTTTTTAGCAATTCTGTTACCGTTAAAAAATTACTGTCTGGATGGAGGCCATAGGAGTCTCTGTTTCGCACGAAATTTGAATAGCATAATATAGGAATATAGTGATGAATATTCACGGAAGAAATTTTCAAAAAAAATAAAAAATGGGCGAAACGGTGCAGGGGGAGCCAAGTTAGCTCCCCCAGGGGCAACCCCATTTAACCCATATATATAGGGTTAAATGGGGCTGCCCCTTGGGAGTAGCCAACTTGGCTACTCCCATCCCTATTTTTCCCTCATTTTTTTATTTCTTTGGAAAATAAAAATTTGTAAATTCATCATTATATCCCTCTAACATTCTATTAAAATTTCATCAGAAACAGAGACTCCTACGGCCTCCATCCAAACATGGTTGATTTAAAAAATCCTGCGACCGTTAAAAAAATAACGTCTGGATGGAGGGCCTATGAGTCTCTGTTTCTGACGAAATTTTAATAGAATGTTAGAGGGACATAGTGATGAATGTACAAATTTTTATTTTCCAAAGAAATAAAAAATGAAGGGAAAATAGGGGTGGGAGTAGCCAAGTTGGCTACTCCAGGGGGCAACCCCATTTTACCCACATATATATATATATAGAGAGAGAGAGGAGTGATCATTTGAGAGCTAAAACCGGTGAAAGCATGAGAGCATGCATTTTCGATCACATGATCCAACCAGAAAAGAGAAGAACATGAGAGAGAAAACGAAATCATGTGGTCTAGAAATGCATGCTCCCATGCTCTCACATTTTTTGCTCTGATAGGATCACTTCTCTCTCTCTCTCTATATATATATATATATATCAGTATATGTCTATTATCATATCCACTTTTTAACGTACATAAATATCTAATTTTTATTTTTAAGGATATATATACACACACCCATTGATCTAAGTATTGGTTGTAGATTCATTTATGCGTGTTAGCCCCTAACACAACGATACAATTGGATAATATGTATTTGGTCTCAAACGGATATGCATATGTATTTTTATTTTTTGGTGAGCATGGATATGCATACATGTTCTAATTTTTTGTGTGGCTGTGTGTGTCTATATATATATATATATATGTATATATATATAGGGTTTAAATGGGGCCCCCTTGGGGGAGCTAACTTGGCTCCCCCGCCCCATTTCATCCCGTTTTTTTTATCTTTTTTGAAAATTTCTTCTTTGGAGCTTCATCACTATATCCCTATATTATGTCATTAAAATTTCATGCGAAACAGAGACTCTTAAAGCCTCCATCCATACAATCATTTTTTAATGGTACCAGAATTGCTAAAAACGACTCGTCTAGATGGAGGCCGTAGGAATCTCTGTTTCACACGAAATTTTAATTACATAATATAAGGATATATTGATGAAAATCCACGAAAGAAATTTTCAAAAAAAATAAAAAAATCCAGATGAAATAGAACGGGGAGCTAACATGGGCAACCCCATTTTACCCTTTACTAGGATGTTACCCGCGCTTTGCGGTGGAACATAGTTGGGATGATCTCATTCACAATAAACTATGAATTTCTGATATTTCATTTTAAAAATGTACTAAAATGGATATTAAAAAGTATAATTTAATCTAAAAAGATTCAGTAATACCATATTATCATAAATCCTAACCAAACTAACATATTTACACAATTATATTGTATAGTGATTACATTGATACAAATGTTGATATAATTAGATTGTTATAAATTCTATCAAACTAACATAATTTTACAATTGTTGTGATAATTGTACAATTGTTTTGGACTGCTGACAAATCGATATGACAGTAAGTAATTGTTAAATAGTAATTATCAAAAAGATGAAATATGTTTTTTTAATAGTGTTATTGTTGAGTGCATTGTAGGAAGATCAGACACTCTATTAGTACATAATTAATAACTTATTTTATAAAAAGTCCGGCGTGATCATTATTGCATGTTGTTATATTTAGTAAGAAATTAATACATTAAACAATTAAATAATCTAATACTCATAATATTTACGTCGTCAGTGAACTTGGTAACATGTAATGGACCCTGAGGAGAGTGATGTAGGAAAGATCCTCACTGCCCATTGCAACCTGAACGATGTCGACGTTGATGGTCACGTAGACGACTATGAAATTAATACATTGAACAATGAAATAATCTAATACTCAGAATATTTACGTCGTCATTGAACTTAGTAACATGTAATGGACCTCAAGAAGAGTGATGTAGGAAGGATCCTCACCGCCCATTGCAACCTGAATGGCATCGATGTTGATGGTCGCGTAGACGACTATGCTGCCACCCGTTGGGTGGGTCATGCTTTCTTGCAGCATCAGCTCCACGTTCATGGAGTTGCTTTATGCATGCATGTATGAAGACACGTTTATCAATACATATGTAGAACTCATACACACATATACACACATGTAGATAAGTATATCAATGCATGTGAGAAGTCAATTATTTGTAGGTGTATTTGTTGAAACGAAACATTTGAAATAAAACAAACTGAACATGAAATAAGGTTGTAATTTCATTCTTAAATGAATCGGACCCTAGAACATGAATTCGTTTGAAACCATTCGATTTGATATATGAACTGCCGTATATTTATCTACAAAATTTTTGTAATTTTTATGCATTACATGGTATGAGTCTATTACTTTATATTTGTATCAAAGATAAATTTATAAAAATAAAGTCTTGAATTTAGAATGTTCGTTGTAAAAAAGTTTCAATGTGCTTTAAAACTAACTAATATTTCAAACTATAAATAAAATGAATCGAATACAAAATTAAATAAAACATGTTTAAACTTCTATTCAAATTAGGATTCAAAACTTCAGTTACTAATCGAATTTGCATACGGATTAGAATACCCTCGATTTGATTAGCATCCTTGTTCCCATGTAATTTGTTGATTAGAAAAAACACACACTTTGTTGTTATATCTCCTATAATTAGCAGAGCAAGATGAAAACAGATTGAAAGGAACATCTCCTTCCAAATTTGTATATAGGATTCGTTTTGATCATAGATATTTTGTTGATTAACCCAAGTTAATGATTTACAAATCTTATTAGCAATAGAATGTGCCATATACTCACACTAATGCGGAAAAGAGAGATGTATTTCTTCTGACGTGATCTGTTCGTGATGTGCAGCAATCTCATGCAGAGAGTTGTCGTATCGAGCTGAAGGAAGAGATCAAAAGGTCAATGGGCAACAATTGATCTATCTGTTGTTCATCAATATCCGATTTTGGTACCTGTGATCTTCGCTTCTCATCAGTGAGGAGCTCGAAGATCTGCAGGAGGAAAATCTGTAGCCAGACGGTGGAGACCAATGCGAGGATCACACCATTTGAATGCCCAGGTTCGGTGTTTTTCCTCGTCGTGATCCTTATGGTCTTGTCCAGCGAGTCATAGAGGAGCGTCCATGGTTGCGTGAGGGAGGACGGGGTGTTGTTGTTAAAACATGTCCCGATCATCCTTTGCAAGAGCGTCATGATGTTCTTCCTCGCTTCCGACGTAGGCGGTTGAAGTTGTAAGCGACGATCCTTGTTCGCATGTAACACACAATTTATTGTTATATCTCCTATAATTAGCAGGATGAAAACAAATTGAAAGAAACATCTCCTTCCAAATTTGCAAATTTGTATATAGGATCCGTTTTGGTCATAATATTCTGTTGATTAGCAGGAGTTAATGATTTACAGATCTTATTTCTAATAGAACGTGCCATATACTGACATTGATGCAGAAAAGAAAGATGCAGTTCTTATGATGCGATCCGTTCGCAATGTGCGCGATCTCATGCAGAGAATTGCCGCATCGAGCTCCAGGAAGAGATCAGAAGGTCAATTGGCAACAACTGATTTATCTGTTGTTTACCAGCACTATGTTATTAAATTCATAATCCTATCAGATTTTGGTGCCTTCAATCTTTACTTCTCATCGAGTGAGGAGCTCGAAGACCTACAGGAGGGAAAACGGTAGCCAGGCGGTGGAGACCGATGCGAGGATCACACCATTTGACTGCCCAGTTTGGGTGTTTTTCCTCGTCGTCATCCTTATGGTCTCATCCAGCGAGTCGGAGAGGGGCGTCCATGGTTGTGCGAGGGAGGACGGGGTGGTGTTGTTAAAACATGTCCTTGCCATCATCTGCGAGAGCCTCATGATGTTCTTCCTCGCCTCCGGTGTAGGTGGCCGAAGTCGTAGGCGATGTTAGAGCTGAAGATGTAGAAGCCGAAGAGGAGGTGGACCGCCACGCTGAGAAGCAGTTCGACGGTCGTGGGGGTGTGGGGGGAGCTTCGGAGCTTTGAGGGAGTCAGGTTGGGGTATTGAATGAGAAGGAATTGTGCACCTTAGATGGATTCCAGTTGGATAAAGCTTTGGAGTCGAGATGAAGTTCGAACAGAGAGCACCTTCTGCTAGAGAAGAAAACCGACAACTACTATGCAAAGAAAATGTGACTTCACACTTAGAAGGAATTGTTCACAATGGAAGTCCAGCTGTCAGAAGGCTGAATTGACAACATGAGGACATTGTAAAATGCATGAGGCGGCAATGAGTAAGAAGCGGAAAGGACGTGCAAGGATCGTGGAGCTATCCACGTGTCATGCAGTGGGTGAAAAACCCACTTTTAAAGAAGGTATATAGATTTAATCAGGATAAAACTAATAATTATTTTTTTAGAAAAAAGAGCCCGGAAGAATATCTGTAAAAGTGCATACACGTTTAGATCCGGACCCGATTCTGCATCCACCATCCTCGTCCCACGCTGTTTCCGAGTCGTTGGCAGCAGCAGCGGCGGAGGACGCTCGCGGAGCAGCGAATAGATAGGTACGTTCGGCGAGTGGCGGAGGTGTGTTGGCTCCTCTTCCTCTCCCTCCCCCTCTCCTTCCGCTCCTCCTCTCTCAACTAGATCTCCATCTATCTCGAGGTTTTCATAACTCCCGTTTTTCTTGCATTTTGTTTCCCTCTCTTCCTTTTCGTCTTCTCCTTCCTATTTACTTTTTTGTTTCGGTCGTATGTACATTTGGTCTTGGTGTATGCTGCCCACTATCAATCTTCGCATCCTGTGAAACAAAAGAGCTACCAGGAATAAATTTATTTATGATTTTATCATACATGTTTTTGTTTTAAATTTGAAAAATCACGAAACTGCAATCTTGACATATAAAGCTCAATAATTGCGTGCATACCACAATGGACGAACACCCCATACCGATTTACTTGATTATTTGTTCTCCAGGACTTCCATCTGATCCGTGCAGCGTCTCTGGAGTAATCTCTGACGTTTGTTGATTTGGGATAGATGCCTCGGTAGGTTGTTTGCTTTTCACGATTTCAAAAAGATTGTGGAATCTTGGCCGGACCAGTAGGACTTGTTCAGTTACTTTTCTTTATATGTTTCAGATACTATTGTGATTACTGTGACACATATTTGACGCACGACTCTGTAAGTTCTTTCTTCTTCTTTTTATTTCCCTTGACTGGGACTAACATTTATGTTGTGTTGCTGAGTTCATATATACGCATTCATCAGGAGGTCATATGACGCTTCTCGTGATATTTTAACTATTTTTTGCTTGGTTGTTTAGGAGAAATGTTGCGCCCATTATGGAATTTTCCCAATTTTCTAACATTTCATGTCTGTTTTTCCTTTTTTAGTTTCCCAAGTGGTAGTGCCTTGAGAGGACCCTTGCTTCCCCAATTTCGTAAGCATTGCATTATGTCGAATCCCAAAGTTTTATGCCCCAAGTTGTATGTTATATTGGCGCTTTGCTGTAAAGGCAAGCCAGTGTGTGGCAAATGAAGTAACCAAGCAGGATTGCACATGTAGTTGTGTTTTGAGTTCATGTTAAATATACAAGTGCTTTATAAGTTATCGTTTATTAAGGTGGTGGGAACCATACATCTTAATGGTATATATGTGCATCACATGGAAACTTAATTAGTGTGAATTTTGGTCAATGACACAAGAGATTGGAGAGTGAGGATAAGGGCGACTTCGTCTAGTGATGGCTGGTGTGTGGTGGCTTCGACAAGGAAGGAAGGATCGAGGTCAGGATCTCTCTTCTGGTCATGGGGTGGTGGGACGAAAGATCGGTAGGAGACCATTGGTGGCCATCTGGCATCCTGTTAGGTTGATTGGTGATGATTGTGGTAGGGTGCTACCTCCAGCAAAGACGAGTGGTTGCTTCAAAAGCATTGAGTTTTGGTACATTGCCGGTGTTTGTCGTAATGCAGTCACATGTTTCTCTTGTGGAAGAATTGCCCCATCGTCATAGGTGGTGTCTTTGCTTCGTGGAGGTCTGATAGGAGAAAGATAGTGCTAGCAGTCAATGGAAGGATGTAGCTTGCAGCTATATGGTCCATCATCATCCACTTAAGGGGGTTCTCGTGGGTATCTGCCCCCATCCTGAGCACTACCCGCAGGCTACGATGGCAGACATTGGCATCAAGATTTGTCCTTTGTTTGTGGGTGACGTCATTCTCTTAGAAGATTCCATCATCTTCACGCAACGTCTCTCCGATGAAGAAGTGCGGTCACCTGATGCGTGGGTGTTTGCTAGAGCTTAAGGTTGAGGTCGGTGGTCTGGCGACAACCACCTTATGTGATGGAGCTTCATATGCCATGTACTACAAGGTCCTAACTGTTGAAAGGTGTTCTCTGCGTGCTAGGATTTAAAAAAGTGGAAGCTTTGATGGTGGAGTATGGAAAGGTCTTCTCCATTATCAACGATGGCTTCTCAAAGGGACCTTCCTAGTTATGTCTGAGGACTAGTAGGTCGATTATTCGGTGTGGAGGTTGAAATGACCAACACCACCGTGAGAGACGGAGTTGGTGGGGGGGGGGTTGGATTGCCTTCGGTTTCCATGGAAGCGGAAGCGATGCGTCGGTTATGGTTCTCATGTTGAAATCTCGGGAGAAGGATCCTTCTTGATTTGGAAGTCCTTGTAAGGCCCATCATTTTCGCTAAAACTGGATAATTCGTTGGACCCGGGTTTCGGCTCTCATGGATTAGGATGTTGCCGTTTCGGATCCGGTTTGAGCTACTCCATTCTCATCTTTCCATGCGGCTCCTACAAGGCAACACCCATTGGGCTCGAATATCTTCGGCTTGATCTATAAGGGTCTAATTGGGAACCCCCATCTTCAAAGGTTGTCCCTGGCATTGGTGCTGTATCGGGGGGGAGATCCTTGGATGCTACTGACGATGGTGGTGCCCCTAGGGCTGCGACATGCTTGTTCGAGGTTCAGAATGTAGTGGTGCAAGAATCACAGGGGCCTCTTTCTCCTAGGCTTTTGCATCCCTTGCATTTTGGGAAGAGATACTTGCGGTGGACCTCGAACAACATCGACGACGGTTGAGACTAGCAGTCTACACTTCTCTGATCCATTGAAAGGGGATTTTGGGGCCACATTCTGACATCAGAACTAGGAAAGAATGTTGATGCCCCCAAGGGGCTGATTTTGGAGATGTTGGCAGTGCTAACCGCTGTTGTAAAAGTCTGCCGACTAAGTCGACTAGTCGGTCCAACCAAGTTAACCCGACTAATCAGGTCGACTAGTCGACCAACTACTCGACCGACTTTTACATAGAGCTTTTTATATTTTTATGTTTTTCTTTTTTTTAAAGCAAACTTATTCTAATATGCTTAATGTTATTTAAAATTGATTACTTCTTTTGTGTCATTATGATAGTATAGAAAATGTACAAATATATGCAAATATATAAGAATATATGTATAAAAATGATTTATATATTTAAAATAATTGAAAATAAAACTGACTAATGGTCGACTAACTCGATTAGTCGTCTGTTTGTCGATTATCCTTAGTTAGTGACCCCGTCGACCGAGTACCGACTACCGATTTCTGCAACCTTGGTGCTAACGTACTGGTGAATCGGTGATGCCTGAGGACAAGCCTGGACGTAGAGGGGTTGTTTTGGTGGGTGCGTCTATGTTGCTGGAGAAATACTTGAGGGAGATGTCCAATATGCAACTGTTGAGTGGACCGTCATTTGATGGAATACTTGAGAGTTGCTCTGCTATGTGGAGTAAAGTTTGTGTCTGAATAAAGACTATTATTCTAGGAATGTAAGAGGCCTTGGGGGGCCAAATAAGAGGTTTTCGGCGGGGGACCTCTGTTTGAATGCGAAGGCAATATTATGATGTTGCAGGAGAGTATCTCAAGGAATGGTGGGGATTTGGCTATCCATTGGTGGTACGACTCTATCAAAGTTTCGGGATCTTGACTCAGTTGGGTCGCTTAGGGGGGGTAGTGGTTGCAATGGTGATTAAATTGATTTGGAAGAAGATGCAACTGAAGGTTGACACTCTATTTTAGTCGTGCTCCAACAAAAGGAGGATAGTTTGAAGATTGTTGTGACCAATGTTTATGGGTCCTGCATTGATGGCGACACTACATATTTGCTTGATGACCCCCGAATTGTGAGATTGAAGTGCCACTCCTCCCCCTAGGGGGGATTTCAATGTGATGCTACATCCGACGATCGACCACATATGCATAGAGGACCTGATGGTGGATCCCAAGATCTCTCTCTTTATAAGTGAGTATAAACTGGACATTGTGGATGCTGGTGGGTGTCGCTACACATAGAGAAACTCCGAATCAAGATCATGGCATTGTCCGTTTCTTGTCATCCGCAGAGGCGACTCAATTTTTCCTCTAGCTCGTGCCTAGGCTTTACCACACGCCCACTGATCACATCCCCTTCCATGGTCCTTAGGGTAGGAGATGTGCCTGAGGACATTTTTCAAATTCGAGCGAGCCGGACTTCTCGAGGAGGGATTCCGTGATTTAGTTGGAGCATTTTGGCGTGATTGTCATCTAGAGGGGTCACTTGCGGCTTGTCTGGCACTAAAATTATCCCTGCTTCATAGACACCTTATGGAGTAGAGGCATTCGTGAGCAACATCACAACAATTTGAATATTGCATAGGAGAGATTGTCCATTTGGATGCTATAGAGAATGAATGAGAGCTGATCACTGAAGAATTGGATCTGAGGATCAAGCAGTTGCATGAGGTACTCTTGGAGGACCGACAACAATGGCTTAGGAAAGGGGATAATAACACACGTTTCTTCATTTTGTGGCCAATGACAGACAATGCATGAATCACATCCATTGTATTGCCATGGATATGATAATGGTAAATGGAGATTTGGAATTTAGACGTGCGCTCTGGAACCACTATCATGTTTTAGTAGAAGGGTTCCGGGTACTAGATGGGGTTGGCATGGTAGGGGTGTAAAATTGTTCTCGCCATCTCAGGAAAATGCACTGCTGACCCCTTTCATTGACCCATCGGTTTTCCAATTACACCTCTTTTCTTCTCCCCCGAGCCGCCTTATCGTTTGCGCTTCTCCTACGCTCGGCTAAGTCGGCGAACCTTCGCGCCAAATATCTAAATAATCAAGCTTTCTCAGTAGCGAAAGCGCTTCGCCTGCTCTTGCTCCAGATGGCTTCTCGATCAATTTCTACAGGGAATTATGGGACATAATCAAGGAGGAGATAATTGTGGTACTACAAGAATTCCGGGAGGGCAATTCGGTCTTTGAAGTATGAAGCAAGCACTGTTATTTCCGCTACCAAAGCGAGAGATTTCGACCAGAGTGGAAAACATCAGGCCCATATCTCTTTCAAATGAGATTTATCTTATTATCGCCAAAGTCCTTGCCAATCGCTTACTTGGTGTTCTAAATGATATCATTTCTCCTGAACAATTACTTTTTATGCTTGGGAGACTAATGTCGGACGAATGGGTGCTTGAATTCAAGATGATGCTTGATAGGAAGATGAATTATGAGAGAGGGTTGCTGTAGAAGGTGGATTTCTCCAATGTTTATGAGTGTGTGGATCGACGCTTTCTCTAGGCATCACTGGAGAAGAGGCGGTTCCCTGGCGTATGGATCACATGGATTAAGAGGTGTATTACAATGATATCTTATGAGGTTCTTGTGAACGGTAGGTGAAGGGAGGTTTCTTCAAACCCCATCGCAGAGTTCGCCAGGGATGCCGCCTTGCTATCTCAAGGATGATATATATATATATATATACATATTCTCCAATGTGCGAACAACATGGGCTATCTCAAGGATGATATGTATGCATATTCTCCAATGTGCGAACGACACTATGATCTTCCTTGGTGGGTGGTTGGACCATGTGCCACGAGCATTATGGACATTTTGGTGATATCTTGAGGTTACAACTCAATAGAGAGAAGTCTACATTTATTCCTTTTGGGTTTAGCCATGAGTAGATCCAGGAGATCTGCATCTTTTTATGCTATCCAAGTGGGACATGCCAGTTACCTACATAAGTCTCTTACTGGCTGCATGTCACCTTCATTTGAATGACTGCAGGTTGGTTCTTGACAGATTGGAATGAAAGTTGACGGGCTAGAAGGCATAAATGCTCTTTAGAGGTAGGAAACTGATTTTACTCAAAACATGTTCTTTCTGCTCTTCCCATTTTTTTCTGCTCCACTAGGGGGTAGGGGTAGATTGAGGCTTTGATGTAATAACCTTTTCTAGTTGGAGGGTAAACATGAAAGAGGGGGAATACATCTCATTGATTGGGAGGTAGAGACACGTTCTAAGAAAGTTGGTGGTTTAGGGGTTTGAAAGCTTGAATGCATAAATAAGGGTAACTTGACCAAATGGGCGCTCAGGGTGAAAAAGAGGATATGGTCTATAGAATGATGCGAAGCATTTATGGTATACGAAGCCCTCTAGTCGGGGTTGCTATTCGGTTTCCATTCTCTCTTTGGCAAGCATCACCCATATTCTCCTTGAATTGGGAGAGTTGATATGTTCATTAGTGGGTAGTGGTGACCTATTTCAGTTTTGGCTGGGATGATTGGACATGTTGGGAGAAAACATTGAGATAATCATTCCATGAACCCTAGGCTCTCTTATATAGGGGAGTATCCTATGTGTAAATTACAGAAGTCATACATAAGAAGAGAAAAATATAGAACGATACATAAAACATACATATATCTCTACACTCCCCCTCAAGGTGGAGCATATATGTCAATCATGCTCAGCTTGGACGAGTATTTCTGATAAGGCCCTCTGAGTAAGGCCTTGGTGAAGATATCTGCAGTCTGGTCCCCTGAGCTGACATGAGATGTAGAAATAAAGCCCTTCTAAATCATATCTCGTATATAGTGACAATCAACCTCAATGTGCTTGGTGCGTTCATGAAATGCTGGATTATTTGCAATGAATTTAACAGTCTGATTGTCACATTCCAGTGCCATAGGAAGAGGAACCTCTATATGTAAATCTGCAAGCAAAGCTCGAATCCACATCATTTCTGTACTAACCTGGGCCATTCCCCTATATTCAGACTCAACACTGGATCTGGCTACAACAATTTGCTTCTTGCTTCTCAATGAGACAAGAGAATCTCCAATGTACACAACAAATCCAGTTGTAGACTTCCTATCCTTTGGGCAGTCTGCATAATCTGCATCCACGCATGCTGAGATGGTGACCTCCTTGCCTTTGTTAAACAGTAGACCTGCACCAGGAGATGATTTAAAATACATGAGTATCATCTGTATAGCATCCATATGAACCTGACGTGGTTGCTCCATGAACTGGCTCACCCGACTAACAGTGAATGAGATGTCGGGTCTGGTTATGTTAACATAAAGGAGCTTTCCTACCAACTCTCCGTATCTCTACCTGCCAACCTCATCAGTGTCATCTCATATAGTTTCATGCTTGGATCCATAGGTGTAGTGGCCGGTCGACATCCAAGTATTCCGCTGTCACTTAGTAAATCAGTAACGTATTTCCTCTGGGTCATCACAAGCCCTGTTGATTTCTGGCAAACTTCAGTCCTAAAAAACATCTAAGAGTTCCAAGATCCTTGTGACAAATTCATGACCCAGAAGTTCTTTCGTCCTCTTGATTCCTTGTATGTCATCTCCTGTAATGAGAATATCATCAACATACACCATGATAGCAATCATACCTCCGGATGTTCTCTGTACAAAAAGAGAATGATCTGCATTCGAACGTTTGTACCCATGTTTCTCAAATAAGTGTGAAAGCTTCTGGAACCAAGCTCTAGGGCTTTGCTTAAGGCCATAGATCGTCTTATGAAGTCTACACACCTGTGAACAGTCCCCCTCAACAGCAAAATCAGGTGGCTATTGCATGTAGACTTCTTCTTTAAGATCACCATAAAGGAATGCATTCTTGACGTCTAATTGAAACAACGGCCATCTCGAATCACAACAACAGAGAGAAGAACCGGTAAGGTAAAATGACGAACTACTGGGGAAAATTTATCAAGATAATCCACTCCGTAAGTCTGAGTAAATCCGCGTGCAACCAGGCATGCCTTGTATCGGTCAATGCTACCATATGCATTTTGCTTAACTATAAACACCCATTTACAACTAACAGGGGAGGCACAAGTAGGAGCTGGTACAAGACTCCAAGTGCCTCTCGACTGAAGAGTAGCCATCTCTTCTTCCATAGGCAAGCGCCACCGACTGTCCTTAAAGCCTCCTGATAATTCCGTGGAGTACCCATGGCTGATAATGCATCTGCAAAAGATTTGAAGTTTCCAATCAAGCAATCAAAGGATACCACTGATGCTATATGACGCACAACTACGCTTCTGCTTCCGAAGAGCAATGGGTAAGTCCAAATTTGCATCATTCAAATCTGTCCCATCTATGGAGTCCTGCTCAAGTAGACCGTTAGAGCCATCATTAGAATATTTGTTATAAGAACATACCTTATGTATGCTCGATGATGAGCGTTGACCATGAGCAGAAGCAGGTCGGCGGGTATAGTGGTGTGGCAATGGGGAACTGGGACCGGATAGGCGGTGGAGGTGGCATAGATAATGGTGAGGACGATGGTGAGGGAGGAGGAGGTGGTGGTGGTAGGGTGGTAGGTGCTGCTGGTGGTGGTGACATGTATATGTTATCATCAGTATCTGAAGGTGTCAACCGATCTCCTGTAGGTGAAAAAAACATTACAGACACAAAAAAGTTGACATCGGCACTGACGTAGTACTTTCTGCGCAAGGGATCATAACACTTGTACCCTTTTTGTGTCATAGAGTACCCAACAAATACACATTTGATTGCTCTAGGAGAGAGCTTGTCAACGCCTGGAGACAACTGGTGGACAAAGGTGATGGAGCCAAACACACGAGGAGTGAGAACAATTCCTTGTCAGGAAATGCAAAAGAGAAAGGAATTTGTACCTCACGTACCCTAGAGTCTTTCTAAATTAGCTTCTCGATCCTGTAAACATTGTTATTACCTCGTTTTCATGAACTTGCTAACTCTTACCCTATGAACCATGCGGTTGACTTCCATCATGTTTGCGTTAAAATAAACCATATTCCGTCAAGAAGATGTTTTTATTAACCTTATTATTTATCATATTTACAAATGTATACCCTTCTCTCCCCATCTTCCTCGTCACCTTTTCTTCCTCTCTCTCCTCGTGCTGCCCCAACCTCCACCTCCCTCCGACCCCCTACCTTACGCTGCCCATGACCTCTGCCCACTCCCCCGTGCCGCCCATGGAAGAGTTCCTTTTAGTGAACCATGAGAATTTTGAGTAGTTCTTCTACAGTGAGTTTGGTTAAGTCTTTGGTTTTTTTATAGTTGTGCCTTTGAGCCTTCATTCCTTGAAGAGCGAGTCCATGAGTTTTATCGACATTCTCTGCAGTCAAATACTCCTTTCTAATCCCTTAAGAGGGTTCATGATGTTGGTAAATCTTGTACTCAGATCCTTGATGGAGTCACCTTGCCGTATCGCGAAGGATTCGTACTCCTCTATAAGAAGTCCGATTCTTTGGTTTCTTTATTTCATTCATACCTTCATGGGTAACTTCCAAACATCTCTGTATATAACATGTTGATCCCATTGAGATACCTTGTTGAATGCGTTAGTCAATAAAGTGCAACATGATATGCTCATTATCTTTACAATTTTTGAAGATAATTTTTCCATCCGCTGCGTTATAGTCTTCGATCTCCTTATCGATGTTTGACATCTTAAATTCTATTTCTATCACCTTTTATAGTAATAGATCATGCTTTGTTGTTATGAGGTAGACCATCATCCTTTTACGGTGATTATATCATGTGCAATTGAAGGAGGTCAATTTGTTGAGTGTCCTCTAGTACGAGTCAAGCTAGACCATAATCGTCGGTGTACAATTCTTATGCCTTGTTCACCACACCTGTCTTTAATACCAAATGAATAGGCACTATGAAGGAGCAGGTAAAAAGTGCTTTGCGGAAATAATAACAAATTTAAATGTGCCAGACAATCATGAGAAAAACAACCACACAGGAAACCACCATTCAGGTAGATTTATATAGGCTTTCCATACCAAAGTGATATACCATGCCTAAGCTTGGAACACTTAGCACTAACAACTAACAAGCACTACTTTTGGTACAATCCAAAAGCGTATTACAATTCTAGCGTTCAACTCTCCAAAGGTTTTTTTCTTCTTAGGAAGAATGGATTTCTTGAAGAGCACGTCTTAGCCAAAACAAAATAGTTCTTATAATCCTAGGAAACCTTCAAATGTAGAAGAAGTATAATCACAAATTAAACGAAGCATAATTTCAAGCTTGTAAAAATTGACCGACTAGGCTAACTAGTCGGCCCGACTAATGGCCGACTAAATCCGATTAGTCAACTTACTGTTGATTAATCCTTAGTCAGTGACACTGCCGATCGAGTACCGACTATCGCTTTCTGCAACCTTGCATAATTTAAGGCAAAATGAAGCTTTGAATGAGTTGAGAAGCATTTTGAGAATGAAGTTTGGAGCTCGTTTGCATTTTATATAAGAACTCACTAAGAAATGGCTTGAAATGTGAGCGAGTTGAGATATGATGTTTAGGGTCTTGAGGGTCTTTTTATAGGTGTAAATGACCAATAAAAATAACAAAGATTCCTGAATTAGCAACCCTGAATGGCTAAAGAAAATTTTTTGAAACGCTTAAGATGTACCGATATAATTTCAAGATGTACTGGTGCATGTGTGGCCAATGACAAGTTATGTAACGATGTAAGAATAGATACACAGTTATACAAAATTTGACTACCAAATATTGTATAGTGAAATGTCCCAAGTTCGAACAATTTACTGGTACAAGTATTTGGTTTACTGATATATATGAAAGTGTACTGGTGTACATCAAAGTTTGCTGGTGAAACAAATTGACTGTGAATGAATTCGAACTAGAAAGATACATATATCCGTATGAAAAGTATACTGACATACACTTAAGACAGTAATTGAAGCTGACTAAGATGACCTGTTGTATGATATGAGTTGAATGCCCTGGTAAACACAATGACACAATCCTGTGATTGTGCCCAACAAATGTGATTTTTTTAAGGTATTAACAACATTCAATTATTTCTAATGCAAGGAAAGGAAAGTCTTCATGAAGGTCTTGAGAGCATGCAAAGCTGTCCATCAGGTCCACACTCGTTGTGGTGTCCAGTTACATCTTTAATTAAGCTTTAAGGCCCCGCACCTTTATAGGCAAACTTAGCTTCGTGTATTTAGTTCACAATACTCTGAAACTTAACTTAGCACATAAAACATTTATCAAAAAAGGTACTATTACTAAAATAAGGGTCCCAACACTGATCTTATCAGATAAAGAGTGCAACCACTCTTGACCAACGCAATTTGAGACTACTTTACCATTGACATAGCCCGGATATTGAAAGGTGCACAATCTGGAGATGAGGCGAGTTTATTGGAAGTAAAGAGAGGAGAGCTAAATACATGATGATGACATAGGATTTTGGCAGAAAATGAGCATGATGAGGAGAGGAGCGCATGCCAATCTGCATGAGGGAGAAGAAGGGAGTTGAGAATGGGAATGGAAGTTAAAAGAGGATAAAGAATTTGAAGGAGATGATGTATATCAAATCCAAAGGCTAACTAAGATTTATATGTCATTGTTTCATTACACACGACGGTGCCTTTAAATCGAGAGCCAATACCATTTAAGAAGAATATCTCTTTGTTCAAAATGCAACTCTTTCATAAAGGACACCTCCCAAGGATACATTGGATTCACAACAGCAACAACTACAAAGCCTTTTCCCGCAATTAAGTAGGGTCGGCTACATGGATTCTTTGCCTCCATTCAGATCTATCTTGGGTCAATCCCGGGCTTATATCCACAAAACTAAGATCCTGTCGTATGGTCTCTTTCCAACACTTCTTGGGCCATCCTCGCCCTCTCTTAGCTGGCTCAACATCCCAACACTCGTATCTCCTAACTGGTGCATCAACTGATCTTCTTTGCAAATGACCAAACCATCTTAAACGGTTTTCTCGCATCTTATCCGCGATCGGAGCCACACCAATTTTTTTTCTGATTGCATCATTCCGAATCCGATCTTTACATGTGTGTTCACACATCCACCTTAGCATTTTCATTTATGTTACAACCATTTTCTGCACATGTCTATAGTTCACAGGCCAACATTCAGATCCATAGATCATAGCAGGTCTCACGGCTGCTTTGTAAATTTTCCTTTAATTTTTAAAGGAATTTTCTTATCACAGAGAACAACAGAGGCTCCTCTCCTCTTTAGACAGCCTGTATATATTCTTGTAGAGATATTTCTATGTTCTGATGTACCGTTTCTGTTATTTTACTTTTCTGATGCGGATTGGTTTTCGGCGACGGCGAAAAATAAAATATTTGACGGTGGATTTTGGTGGAAAAGAAAATGGAGGGATTGAGAAGAGAATGGAGGGGTTGAGAGAAGAAGCTCGTCGGGAACACAAGGGGTTTGGAGGAGAGAAACGTGAAGACCACGTGGGGAGAGAGAGAGACAAGAGGAGAGAGATAAAATCTCAATTTTTCATATCAACTGAACTTACTAAACAACTAGTCTATCATCCCTTTATATAGGAGGGATGAGATTACAAAAATGGAAACTCAAATTCAAACTAATTATCCTAATTTGACTCTAACCGACTAATTTGAAATTCAAATTGAAACTAGCTACTTTAGAGATCACACATGATCTCTTATTTTAAAATAAAATTACGATGACTCAAAATAAACGTAAATAAAATTAATGGATAAAAAGTAGATAAAAATGCGGCCCTATTTCTCCAGTTCACGCTGCATCAATTCTCCTCTGCTTAAAAAAATTCGTCTCCCGACGAATTGCTTGATCTTCGGGCTGTTGATGGAGAATTTCCTCATGGCTTGTTGGTCGAATCTCCCAATTTCGCTCCGACGAACGATGGTGTTTCGTCGCTTGTCGGCGTGAATGTTTGGATGGATCGTCAGATCGTGAGGACGATCTGTAGGCCATGCTCTGATACCAATTGATGCGGATTGGTTTTCGACGATGACGAAAAATAAAATATTTGACGGTGGATTTTGGTGGAGAAGAAAATGGAGGGATTGAGAAGAGAATGGAGGGGTGGAGAGAAGAAGCTCGTCGGGAACACGAGGGGTTTGGAGGAGAGAAACGTGAAGACCACGTGGGGAGAGAGACACGAGAGGAGAGAGATAAAATCTCAATTTTTCATATCAACTGAACTTACTAAACAACCAGTCTATCATCCCTTTATATAGGAGGGATGAGATTACAAAAATAGAAACTCAAATTCAAATTAATTATCCTAATTTGACTCTAACCGACTAATTTGAAATTCAAATTGAAACTAACTACTTTAGAGATCACACACGATCTCTTATTTTAAAATAAAATTACGATGACTCAAAATAAACGTAAATAAAATTAACGGATAAAAAGCAGATAAAAATGCGGCCTTATTTCTCCAGTTCACGCTGCATCAATTTCTCATGTCTATCTTATGTAATTTACCCATAGGTCTCTCTTATATATAAGAGAGCCTAGGGTTCCTGTAATAAACATATTATCTTTTTCTCCCAACATGGTATCAGAGCGGCGGTCCTAGACCGGAGCTCTTGTATCCTAACCCTAGCCCCATCTTAAAGCCCACACGCCCCCTTCTCCCTCTACGTGCGTCGCCTCTCCCTCACAGGCGCGCGGCCCTGCAACGCTCCCATCCCCGCCGCGTACCGCAACAGCGGGCCCCCAGCCTCTCGCTCCTCTGCGCAACGTGCCCCTCCGCCACATGCCACTTATCCCGCGCCTCCAGCCGACAGCCCCGCATCGCCTTGCATTACTTGTGCGAGGCTTGTACGGTTTGACCCTGTCCATCTACGCGTGATCCATCATCTCATTTCGCACAGTCTTCGTCTCATTAATGGGGTTGGTTGCAATTTGGGTCCACACGTGCAACCAAATCCCCTCATGTCCGTGTAGACAAATATCTTCGCAAGTCTTCCATTCCTAGTTTTTCTCCATCGACGACATATCAGAAAGTAAGGTTGATGTTCCATCTACCGGCGCATTTAGAGGTCCAGCGCCTATTGTTAAAATGGACGGAACCAACTATGAGCTCTAGGCTATGCAGTTCATGAGCCTTATGAAGTCGAGTGGTAAGAAGCATATTCTTACTGAGGATGAGCCATTGGAGAAGACTGGAGTAAATGCCTCATGGGAGGCTGACAATGCTTATGTCAAAGTTTGGCTCTCTAGTACATTGACGACTGAGATCGCCTATGATGTACTACATACATCAGCCTACTGCTAAGGCGATGAGGGATATCCTCGTAGCAACATATTCTCAGGCGAGGAACGAAACGGAGATCCTCCAACTTCAGCATGATATATTCACAGTGAAACAGAATGGACGCCCTCTTCATTCATTGTATACCTCATTACGTGGGATGTTTGAGAAACTCCATAGTTTTATGGCTCTAACGACGACTCCAGAGCAACAGAAGATGATGCAAAATGAATATTCGGCGACGGAAAATAAAATATTTTGATGGTGGAATTGTTGGTGGAGAAAAAATAGAGGGCTTGAGGAGAGAAGCTCGTCGGAAAAACGAGAAATTTTGGAGAAGAGAATCGCGGAGATCGCGTAGGGGAGGAGAGAGACGAGAGAGGAATAAATTGGAGGGGTTGAGAGGAGAAGCTCGTCAGGAACACGAGGGGATGGAGAAAAAAACGTGAAGACCACGTGAGGTGAGAGAGAGAGAGGGGAGAGAGAGATAGAGAATAAAATCTCAATTTTTCATATCACTGAACTTACTAAACAACTAGTCTATCATCCCTTTATATAGGAGGGATGAGATTAGAAAAATAGAAACTCAAATTCAAATTCAAACTAATTATCCTAATTTGACTCTAACCGACTAATTTGAAATTCAAATTGAAACTAACTACTTTAGAGATCACACACGATCTCTTATTTTAAAATAAAATTACGATGACTCAAAATAAACGTAAATAAAATTAACGGATAAAAAGTAGATAAAAATGCGGCCCTATTTCTCCAGTTCACACTGCATCAATTCTCCTCCGCTTGAAAAATTCGTCTCCCGACGAATGACGGTCTTTCGTCGCATGTCAGCGCGAACGTCTGGACGGATTGTTAGATCGTGAGGACGATCTGTAGGCCATGCTCTGATACCAATTGATGCAAAATGAATATTTGGCGACGGAAAATAAAATATTTGATGGTGGAATTTTTGGTGGAGAAAAAATAGAGGGCTTGAGGAGAGAAGCTCGTCAGAAAAACGAGGGATTTTGGAGAAGAGAATCGTGGATATCGCGTAGGGGAGGAGAGAGACGAGAGAGGAATAAATTGGAGGGGTTGAGAGGAGAAGCTCGTCAGGAACACGAGGGGAGGGAGAAAAGAAACGTGAAGATCACGTGAGGGGAGAGAGAGAGGGGAGAGAGAGAGAATAAAATCTCAATTTTTCATATCACTGAATTTACTAAACAACTAGTCTATCATCCCTTTATATAGGAGGGATGAGATTACAAAAATAGAAACTCAAATTCAAATTTAAACTAATTATCCTAATTTGACTCTAACCGACTAATTTGAAATTCAAATTGAAACTAACTCCTTTAGAGATCACACACGATCTCTTATTTTAAAATAAAATTACGATCACTCAAAATAAACGTAAATAAAATTAACGGATAAAAAGTAGATAAAAATGCGGCCCTATTTCTCCAGTTCACGCTGCATCAGAAGACATACATGAATGCTACCATGTTCGGTGTATTCTAGCAACCCTTGATCCGGAGTATGATGCTGCTCGTTCCCAGATTCTTGCGGATGTGATGCAAACGAGGAATTTCCAACGGTAGAAAAAAATATAATTTTTGGTGGAAGAAATTTAGAGGGGTTGAGAAGAGAAATTGGAGGGGTTGAGAGGAAGAAAAACTCGTCGGAACGAGGGGTTTGGAGAAGATAACTCGTCGGGAATGCGAGGGGTTGAAGGAGAAGACCGCGGAGATCGCGTGGAGGGAGAGAGAGACGGAGAGGGGATAGAGATAACAATCTCAATTTTTACTTCATAATTGACTGTCTAAAACAATGTCCTACCCTCTCTTTATATAGGAGAGAGGGTTTACAAAAATAGTAAATAAATCAAATTAACAACTAATTTAATCCTAATTGACCTCTAACTACCTTAATTGGATCCTAAATTATTTAATTGACCCAAATTACATTTAAACTCTACGAAATAAACGTTGAGATCACAAACGATCTCAATTATTTAATTAGACCCATACGACCGCTAAAAACGTAAATAAAATTGATAATTATTTAATTAAATAAATGTGGCCCCATAATTTGGGGTCACGCTGCATCAACTCTCCGCCGCTTTGAAAAATTCGTCTCCCGACGAATTGCTCAAAGTAGGTGCGTCGTCGGAGAATTCACCTTTGAGCCGTGGTTTCAATTTTCTCCAATTAGATCCCTTTCAATGTTACGTTTATAGTTTCTCAATGTTACAGCCTTCTTCTTTAAATATTTCCGCAGCTGAGGGCATGGACGTAATTTTCGTACCCCTTCATTGTTCCTTGCTTTTTTATCACCTTTAGCCTTTCTGCAAATAGGGGCCCTATGGGGTTTTCTTTTGCAATATTCCCAAATCTCTTTCCAATCCCTCAATTCCAGGGATTCGTTTCCTGGAGACCACGTTAGGGCGCCTTTCGTCCTCAACAAAAGGCGGCGGCATGGGGGTTTTGCAGGGAAGGCTGGCGAACGGACTGGGAGGTACGGCACTGGGGGGCGGCGGGAGCCGGTCGGAGCCTCGCGCAGGAGGCGCGCAGGCCTGGAGCGGTGGGGCGATGGCTTCGGGTCGGAGCTGCTCGGGGCGAGTTGGCGGCGCTGGCGCTGGAGAGGTGTGCGGCGGGGAGAGGTTGGATGCGGGAAGAGGAGAGGGGGGGGGGCGGGGTCGGGAGGAGAGGAAGGGGAGGAGAGGGGGTGGCTGGCGGAGGGGCGGGGCTACGGGCGCTGGCGGGCCGAGTTGGGGTGCCGCCGTGTCGGGGGTAGGCGCGGTAACCGTTGCGGTTGGAGAGGACTGGCGCGGCGGCCTGGCGAGTAGAGGGCCGAGGGAAAGGGGAGCCGTGGAGCCAGGGGAAGGGGCGTGAGGGAGAGGGAGGCTCCTGGGATCCGTGGGGAAGCAGGAGGAGGCGGGGGGGCCTGGAGAGATGGCGGCTGTGCGGGGACAGGGAATTGGCGAGGGGGGGCGTGGGGTTGATTGGGATTCGGTTTGGGCCGGTTAGGGGAAAATCGACGGCTGCGAGGGCCTGGGTGGCCTGGGGTGGCTCCAGTTGCGTGAAAACGATCGGGGGGCATGGCGGAGGGGAGCCCGAGAGCGGAATCTGTTCCGGAGCGGTCAGGACAGCCATGATTTTGCCGTTTTTGTCCTCCGAAATGATTTGGACAGTGGCCGATTCGTCTTCCCCAGCAATGTATTCGGTATATGGAACCGTACTTTCATCAAATACTGGTCCCGTATCATCATCATATGGTTGTACAGGAGTTATATCAAGTAAATCTTCATCCGTAGTGAAAATACCTTCGTCTTTTGTCTTGAAATCGGGTTGAACAGCGGTGGCACAGATCTGATTTTGGTCGTTGGCGGTCGTCTCGTCGTCGATTAGAGTGTCCAACCATGCGTGCACCTTGATGCATGATATAAGACGCTGATGGAACTTCTTTGAGCGATGAGATGGGCGGCGGAGACCGAACTTCGCACACCAATAGTCGATCGGATCGTCGAATCGTAGAAACGATTCGAAATCCATGCTCTGATACCAATTGATGCGGATTGGTTTTCGGCGACGGCGGAAAATAAAATATTTGACGGTGGGTTTTGGTGGAGAAGAAAATGGAGGGATTGAGAAGAGAATGGAGGGGTTGAGAGAAGAAGCTCGTCAGGAACATGAGGGGATGGAGAAAAGAAACGTGAAGACCACGTGAGGGGAGAGAGAGAGGGGAGAGAGAGAGAGAGAAGAAAATGGAGGGGTTGAGAGGAGAAGCTCGTCAGGAACACGAGGGGATGGAGAAAAGAAACGTGAAGACCACGTAGGGGAGAGAGAGAGAGGAGAGAGAGATAGAGAATAAAATCTCAATTTTTCATATCAACTGAACTAATCTTTACAATAGGCTACCAACCTCTTTATATAGTAGAGGTGGAATTACAAAAATAGAAAGCAAATCAAATTAACAACTAATTTAATCCTAATTGACCTCTAACTACCTTAATTGGACCCTAAATTATTTAATTGACCCAAATTACATTTAAACTCTACGAAATAAACGTTGAGATCACAAACGATCTCAATTATTTAATTAGACCCATACGACCGCTAAAAACGTAAATAAAATTGATAATTATTTAATTAAATAAATGTGGCCCCATAATTTGGGGTCACGCTGCATCAACTAATCTTTACAATAGGCTACCAACCTCTTTATATAGTAGAGGTGGAATTACAAAAATAGAAAGCAAATCAAATTTAAAATCCCACTCGATCCTAATTGGCTCTAATTGATTTGAATTAAAATTCAAATCGACTCTATCCTAATTTGACTCTAATTTAAAATTGAAAATCAAATTTAAACTGACTAATTAATTTCGAGATCACATACGATCTCTTTATTTAAATAAAAATGCGACGATTCGAATAAACGTAAATAAAAACATCAAGCCCTATATTTTAATTTTGTGCTGCATCAACTCTCCTCCGCTTAAAAAAATTCGTCTCCCGACGAATTGCTTGATCTTCGGGTTGTTGATGGAGAATTTTCTCATGGCTTGTTGGTCGAATCTCCCAATTTCGCTCCGACGAACGATGGTGTTTCGTCGCGTGTCGGCGCGAATGTCTGGATGGATCGTCAGATCGTGAGGACGATCTGTAGGCCATGCTCTGATACCAATTGATGCGGACGAGGAAATTCCAACGGTAGAAAAAATATAATTTTTGGTGGAAGAAATTTAGAGGGGTTGAGAAGAGAAATTGGAGGGGTTGAGAGGAAGAAAAACTCGTCGGAACGAGGGGTTTGGAGAAGATAACTCGCCGGGAATGCGAGGGGTTGAAGGAGAAGACCGCGGAGATCGCGTGGAGGGAGAGAGAGACGGAGAGGGGATAGAGATAACAATCTCAATTTTTACTTCATAATTGACTGTCTAAAACAATGGCCTACCCTCTCTTTATATAGGAGAGAGGGTTTACAAAAATAGTAAATAAATCAAATTAACAACTAATTTAATCCTAATTGACCTCTAACTACCTTAATTGGACCTTAAATTATTTAATTGACCCAAATTACATTTAAACTCTACGAAATAAACGTTGAGATCACAGACGATCTCAATTATTTAATTAGACCCATACGACCGCTAAAAACGTAAATAAAATTGATAATTATTTAATTAAATAAATGTGGCCCCATAATTTGGGGTCACGCTGCATCAGGATGCCACTATTCCTCCAATGGAGGAAGCATTCCGTAGATTTAGCAGGATTACTGTTCGATCTGTCACCGCTAGCCAGTCTTCTTTGGCTATGGCAACCTCTCGAGGTCGAGGAGGACCTTCGTTTTCTCGTGGACGTGGACCTCGTGGTAGAGGAGGTCGCCTTCGTCAACCATGTACGTATTGTCATCGACCAGGCCATACAGAGGACACATGCTATTCCAATCATGGTTTTCCGGCTTCAGCCCGTGTTGCAGAGCAGGTTGAGCCTCATGTTGCTGCTTCTTTTAATCATAGATTTGATGGCTTTATTGCTAGATTACAAGATATCATGCCCTCTGCTTTTTCTTCCTCTTTTGGTGGTCAAACAGATGTTGCTGCCTCTGCGTCTGCCAGTACGTCTCCCACGGCCAGTACCTCAGGTAATATTTTTGTTCTTACATTCTGTCATGGCTCTGAGATTACTAAGTGGATTATGGATTCTGGTGCTACACACCATTTATGCAGAGATAGAGACCAACTTATATCTTATAGACAGGTTCCACCAAGAAGAACTGTTGTTATTGCAGATGGGACACATTCCCCAATCACTGATCAAGGGGCGATGTGTTTAACACCTTCCATGCGTCTACGGAACGTGTTATATGCCTCCGATTTCTCTATGAATTTGTTATCAATTAGTCAGATTACAAAAGATTTGCACTGCAGAGCTATTTTTGACCCTCGTCTCTTGTTTTTCAGGACATCCTTACGGGCAAAGTGATTGGGTGTGGCCGTGAGCAGGGTGGTCTTTATCGTCTTGTTCGGACTCCCTATGCTAGTGCTTCATCTTTTGCAACGGGACCTGTTTCTCTTTATATCTGGCATCTGCGGTTTGGTCACCTCCATCTTCAGAAGCTGTGTCATATGTTGCCTTAGATTTCACCAGGGTCTTCTTTCCAGTGTGCGGCATGTCAGTTGGGAAAGCATCATCGTTCTGTTTTTCCTAGTCATCAGAGTCGGAGCAGTAGCTCCCTTTTTGATTTATTGCATATCGACATTTGGGGTCCGAGTCGTGTTCCTGATCACTAGGGACACCGTTTTTATCTGATTGCAGTGGATGATTTTTCTCGCTTGTCTTGGGTATTTCTTCTGAAAAAATAAATCTGAAGCTGGGGATGTAATAAAAATTTTATCAATGAAGTGCAGAATGTTTTCTCTACCTCCGTGAAAATTGTGCGAACGGATAATGCTTTGGAATTCTGTACTCGTGATTTGTCCCACTTTCTTTCATCCTGTGGTATTATCCATCAAACATCTTGTGCTTACACTTCTCAACAGAATGGTGTTGCAGAAAGGAAACATCGTCATTTACTTGATGTCGCTCGGACTCTTCTCATTCAGAGTCGTGTCCCACATTCATTCTGGGGTGATGCCGTTCTAACAACATGCTACTTGGTCAACCGCATGCCGTCGTCTGTTTTAGGTGAGAAAATTCCTTACACTATCGCTTTACCTTAGAGAATTGTTCTCACTCACTCCTCGTGTGTTTGGTTCTATGGCTTTTGTCCACCAGTTGCCTCCAGGTTTTGACAAGCTCTCTCCTAGAGCTGTTAAATGTGTGTTTGTTGGGTACTCGAGGACCCAAAAGGGATATATGAGTTATGATCTGTTGCGCAGGAAATACTATATCATTGCATATGTCACATTCTTTGAGTCTGTCATGTATTTCTCACCTACATGTGACAGGTTGGCTTCGTCAGAGTCTGAAGGGGGGGTCTACATGCCTCCACCACCTGTGAGTCAGTCACCACCACCCCCTCCACCGCCACCTCCTCCACCACTTCCTATTGTTCCACCATTACCTAAATTCTATACCCGTCGGACTGTTTCTGCTCATGATCCGCGCCCATCGGTCCCATGCCCAGGTTTTTTCTGATAACAATGTTTTTAACGATGGGTCTGGAGATTTATCTGTGCAGAGATCATTGCAGGGGGGTTTCTCACAGATGTAGGAGGTGCCCAATGATCTGGATCTACCTATTGTTGTCAAGCTGAAGTGGTTGTGCGCTTCTTATCCCTTTGCTTCTCATGTTTCCTTTCACTGCCTAACCTGGGACTTTCAGAGATTTGCAGTGGCTCTATCTGCCGTGAACATTCCACGAAATTATAAGGATGCATTAAAGGATGGCCGCTGGCGTTTAGCAATGGAAGAAGAAATGGTTGCACTACGATAATGTGGTACCTAGAGTCTGGTATCACCACTTCCTGGAGCGTCCATTGTCAGTTGCAAGTGGGTATTTACTGTAAAATATCATGCAGATGGCAGCCTAGATCGCTACAAGGCACGATTAGTAGCACGAGGATTTACTCATACTTACGGAATGGATTACTTGGATACTTTTTCTCCAATGGCTCGACACTCTACTTTCCGTGTACTTCTTACAGTTGCTGTGGCACGTGATTGACCTCTATTTCAACTAGATGTTAAAAATGCCTTTTTGTATGGTGATCTACATGAGGAGGTTTACATGTAGCAGCCACCTGAGTTTGCTGCCAAGGGGGAGTGTCAGCAGGTGTATAGGTTGCATAAGGCAATATATGGCCAAGCAAAGTCCAAGGACATGATTTCAAAAGCTCTCAGATCTGATTGAAAGACAATGTTTCAAGAGGTCAAATGCAAACCATTCCTCTTTGTGCAGAAAACACATAGAGGTACCGTTGTCATTATGGTATATGTAGATGGCATACTTATTACATGAGATGATGTGCAAGGGGTCAAGATGGCAAAAGAATTTCTGGGCTGTCACTTTGTTACCAAGGATCTTGGTACTCTAAGGTACTTCTTAGGGTTGGAATTTGCCAGGAATGCGCACGGTCTTGTGATGACCCAAAGGAAATGAAGTTATATGATGATGATACAGAGGAGGTTGTCAGAAGAAGATATAGAGAGATGGTTGGAATGCTCCTCTATATCACTATTACTAGAACCGATATCTCCTTTGCAGTGAGTCGAGTGAGTCAGTCCATGGAGCAGCCCTGACAGGTTCATATGGATGCTATATACATGATTTTGAGATATTTAAAATCTTCTCCAGGTACATGATTATTATTCAAGAAGGGAGCCACTCTTTCCGTGTTTGCATGTGCGGATGCAGACTATGCAGGATGCCCCAAGGACAGAAAGTCGATTTCAGACTTTGCTGTGTTTGTGGGCAGTTCTCTTGTGTCTTGGAGAAGTAAGAAGCAAACGATGATGGCTAGATCAAGTGCTGAATCAGAATACAAGGCTATGGCTCAAGCAAGCACATAAATGATGTGTGTGCGAGCAGTATTAGCAGATCTGCACATAGACGTACCTCTCCCCATGCAGCTACAATGTGATAATCAGGCTGCTTTATTCATTGCAAACAATCTTGCACTCCATGAAAGAACCAAGCATATTGAGGTGGATTGCCATTATACCAGAAATATGATCCATAAGGGTTTGATTCTACCTCTCATGTCAGTTCAGGAGAACAAATAGCAGATATCTTTACGAAGGCATTGTTAAGGGCACCATTTCAGAAGTGTTCATCCAAGCTGAGCATGATTGATATCTATGTTCCATCTTGAGGGGGAGTGTAGAGATATTTCTATGTTCTGATGTACCGTTTCTGTTATTTTACTTTTCACATGTCTATCTTATGTAATTTACCCATAGGTCTCTTTTCTATCTAAGAGAGCCTTGGGTTCCTGGAATAAACATATTGTCTTTTTCTCCCAACAATTCTATTAGTAACATCTTCATCAATTTTCCCATCATGTTACAAAATAGATCCCAGATATCTAAAAGAATATCTCTTTCGAATGTTATCATCACCAATCTTCACCTCGATTCCTTTACCATTGTTTCCATCAAAGGTGCACTCCATATATTCCGTCTTAGCCTTACTTATACGAAATCCTTTACTCTACAACTCATGTCTCCATACCTCAAGCTTGTCATTTACTCCATCTCTAGTCTCGTCAATCAATACAATATCATCAACAAATAACATACACCAAGGTAACTCATCCTGAATGTGACTTGTCAACTCGTCCATAATCAAAGTAAAAAGAAATGGACTCAAAGCTGAACCTTGATGTAAACCAATGTTGATGTCAAAATAGCCAGTCTTCCCAGACAGGGTCCTTACACAAGATAAAGCCTATCATACATGTCCTTTATGAGATTAATGTATATGAGAGGTACTTGTCTCTTCTACGAAATTCTCTACAATATCTCTCGTGGGACATAATCATAAGTCTTCTCCAAATCAATAAAGATCATATGGAGGTTCTTCCTTTTACCTCTATAAATCTCCATTGTTCTCCTAAGCAAATGGATGGCTTCAATAGTTGAGGGACCTAACATGAATCCGAATTGGTTTTCTTTTACGTTGGAAACATGCTTCAACCTTCTTTCAATCACATGTTCCCAAATTTTCATAGTGTATCTCATCAGCTTGATATGTCTGTAATTTGAGTAATTTTGAATGTCTCATTTATTCTTATAAAGAGGCACCACGATATTCCTCCAATCTTCAGGCATTTTCTTGCTTCACCAAATAACATTGAATAGATTTGTAAGCTAAGTCAAACCGTGCTCACCTAAAACTCTCCATACTTCTACAGGGCTGTCATCCTATCCTACATCTTTCCCGGGACTCATAACCTTCAAAGCCTCCTCTACTTCCTTTCTTTGTATCCGTCTATAGCTTGCACGATTCAAGTAACTTTCACTACTGGCTAGATCACCCAAAGTGATCTCTGTATTTCCCTCCCCAATGAAAAGTTTATGGAAGTACTGCTCCCATCTAGTCTCTATATCTTTCTGAGTAACATGCACATGACCTTCCTCGTCCTTAATGCATCTCACTTGAGAAAGGTCTTTGGTCTTTCTTTCTCTTGCTTTGGCCAACCTGAGTATATCCTTTTGACCCTTCTTAGAGTCGAGAGTTTTATACAAAACTTCATAAGCTTTGGACTTAGCTTCGCTTACAACCTTCTTTGCTTCCTTCTTCGCTATTTTTTAGTTTGTGATAATTTCCTCCGTTCTATCCTTAGACATAGCTTTAAATCATGCTCTTTTAATTTTTAGCTTCTCTTGCACCCCTTCACTCCACCACCACACCTCCTTTTGACCTGGGGCTCCTCCCTTTGACTCGCTTAGCATCCCTTTGGCTACCTTTCGGATACAAGATGCTACTGCCTCCCACATCTCGTTTGCACTTCCGCTACAATCCCACGATAAGTCTTCTAAAACCTTCTCCCTGAAGCTCGACTGCTTCAGTGGAAGATTCCACCATCTAGTTCAAGTGATCTTAGGAACCCTCATTTTCTTTACCAGCCCTTTTGTTTGTACATCCAAGACTAACAAGCGATGTTGGGTTGTCAAACTCTCTTCTGGGATTACTTTACAGTCTTTACAATACAACCGATCTCTTCTCCTCAACGCAAAGTAATCTATCTCTGTTCTAGTTGGCCCACTCTTGTAAGTAATTAAATGCTCCCCCCTCTTCTTGAAGAGAGTGTTTGCTATGAAAAGATCATATGTCGTTACAAAATCCAGGATGACTTTTCCCTCTTCATTTCTATCCCCAAAACCATGTCCTCCATGAACATTAGCATACCCTAAAGTATCTTTTGTTAAGATAAATATCTTTCTTTGTCTAGTTTATGTGATCATATTTTCTCTGGGTACTTATCTTGTAATTAACCCAAGAGCTATTCTCCTATATAAGAGAGCCCTCAGTCTATTCTAATGCATGAACCATTTTTCTCTCAACATGGTATCAGAGCAACGGTCCTAGATCGGGGTTCCTGTATCCCACCCCCAAAAAAACCCTAACCCTACACCTGCCGCCCCCAACCCCTCCTTCGGCGGCGCCCATTAGCCCCTCCGGCGCGCACACCAACCTCTTCGGCACCGCCCACCAGCCACTTCGGCGCCGCCCCCAGCCCCTCAAGCGCGTACCTGAAGCCTACAGGGGACCCCCGCCCCCTCCCAGCGCTGCAGCGACACCCCCCCTTGCCGCCAGGGGCTACGTAGCCCACCGGGGCTTCTCCCCGCGTCGTCGTAAGCGACGCCAGGCGCAGCCCGGTGTTCCAGCAGTCAGTCCAGACTGCAGTAGTGCACGCTAGGGCATTTTTCTTGGGCCGGAGACCTCACGTGTGAAGTAGGGATGGTTGTATGAGTCTACACATACAACCTGCCCTTCCTATGATTATGTAGACAACCTTATGTGATTTATCCCTCAGTCGTTCCGTGTTTTTGGCTCTTTTTCTACCATGTCAGAGAACAAGGGTGACGTTTTCTCCTCGTCTGGTGCCTTCAAAGGCCCGACCCCTATAGTGAAGATGGATGGGACCAGCTATGAGCTTTGGTCCATGCAGTTTCGTACCCTTATGCAGTGCCACAATTAAGAGCACATTCTGACTGATTCCGAGCCGACGGACAAGACTGGGGCGAATGCATCGTGGAAACAAGATGATGCCTACACGCTTATTTGGCTCTCTAGGACACTGACAATGGAGATTGCTAATGATATTGTGAATCAGCCAAGTGCAAAGGCTATATGGGACATACTGGCGGACACATATGGGCAGTCAAAAAATGAAAGCAAGATTCTTCAGTTGCAGTTCGACATTTTCTCGATCAAACAGAATGGTCGACTGCTCCATGCACATTTCTCACCTACGAGGCATGTTTGAGCGTTTACACAGCTTCATGCCAACTACCACCAGCACTGAGCAACAACAGGTCTATCGAAATTGCCACAATGACATGAGTGTTCTTGTCTTCTCTTGATCCTGAGTACAATGTCGCTCGTACTCAACTACTGACTGGAGAGACCATTCCACCAATGGAAGAGGTCTACAAGCGATTGAGCAGGATTACTACTACATCTGCGACTACAGTACAGACTACTCCTTCTGCTATGGCTGCTACTCGAGGCAGAGGAGGGCCGTCCCACTTTCGGGGTCGTGGACCACGTGGTAGAGTGGGAGGCCGACATCGTGGTCCCTGTTCGCATTGCCATCGTCCAGGTCACTCTGAGGAGACATGTTTTCAGAAGCATGGCTATCCAGTATCTGCACGTGTTGCTGAGCACACTGAGGCTTTCTCTGCGCCTTCTACAGATACTCATTTTGATGATATTGTCTCTAGACTTCGTGAGATGATGACCACTCCTACGTCTTCGTCTCCAGGTTTCACAGGTGCAACAGCTTCTGCAAGGGCTTCTTCTAGTTCATCAGGTACTCATTATGCGTTTACCAAAACTATATGTTCGGACCTAACAGACTGGATCGTAGATTCTGGGACATCCCATCATATGTGTGACGACATGATGTAGTTTACTTCATACAGAGCAATATCACCTAGCAGATCGATTGTCATTGCCAATGGGGTTCGCTTACCTATTGTTGGTCAGGGGGAGATTACTCTAGCTCCTTCTCTGTGCCTTCAGTGTCTTATTTGCTGCTGATTTTCAGATGAACCTTTTGTCCATTAGTCAGCTTACGAAAGATTTACATTGTCGTGTCATCTTTGATCCCTCTTCTTTTGTGTTTCAGGACATACTGACTGGCAGGGTGATTGGTCATGGCCGTGAGCAGAGAGGCTTGCATAAGCTTGCTGTACCACCATGTGCTGGCATTGCTACTATTCCCTCTGGATCAGTTTCACCCTTCATATGGTATCTCCGTTTTGGCCACCTTCCTCTACAGAAGATGTGTCATGTGCTACCACAGATCTCTCCCCGTACCACGTTGGATTGTGAAGCCTGTCAGCTTGGGAAGCATCATCGCTCATCATTTCTGAGTCGTCCGAGTCATCGCAGTAGTCGGTCCTTTAAGTTGTTTCATTTTGATATTTTGGGTCCGAGTCGTGTCCCTGATCATCAGGGGCATCAGTTTTATATGGTTGATGTTGATGATTATTCTAGATTGTCTTGGGTGTTCTTGTTAAGACTTAAGTCTAAAGCAGGTGCCATCATTAGAACCTTTTTTATTGAAGTCAAGAATATTTTTCTGCCAATGTCAAATTCATTCGTATAGATAATGCATTGGAATTCTCAACACTTTATTTGTCTGAATTTCTCAGTTCACTCGGAATTGTCCATCAAACTTCCTGCAGTTACACTTCACAACAGAATGGTGTGACTGAACGCAAACATCGTCACCTTCTTGATGTCACACGTACATTGTTGATACAAAGTCGTACCCCTCACTCTTTCTGGGGGGATGCTGTTCTCACTACCTGTTATCTGGTGAATCGCATGCCATCTACAGTTCTTGGAGAGAAGGTTCCCTTGATCGCGTTTCCCGAGAAGGAACTGTTCTTTCTCATACCCGAAGTTTTTGGTTCTGTGGCTCTTGTCCACAATTTCACTCCTGGTCGTGACAAGCTCTCACGAAGAGCTCTCAAATGTGTCTTTGTTGGATATTCTCGTACTAAAAAAGGGTATAAATGTTTTGATAATGTGGGCAAAAGGTATTATGTGAATGCTGATGTTACTTTCTTTGAATCCATTATGCATTTCTCTCCTACAGGTGACAAGTTATCCAATAACAATTCTGAGGAGGATGTTGTTCCTCCTCCGTCTCTTCCACCATATGAGCCAAGTGTCGCACCTCAGCAGCCACCACCTCCACCATCACATCCTCCACCGCTACCACCTCGATCTCCAGCTATCCAGCTGAGATTCTTACCTCTTGTTTACACTCGCAGGTCTTCTACTAGCTCCTCTACTCATATGCCGTCCACATCATCTAGCACGCCTCAAGTATGTCATGGTAACATTATTTCTACTGATGGTACTGGAGATCTAAATGATACACAGGACGACTTGGGTCCCGAAGACAGAATGGATGCTGATCTAGACATTCTTATTGCCCTGAGGAAGCCTTGACGTAAGTGTGCCACATACCCACTTGCTGCACATGTTTCTTTGGATCACCTTTCAGACGAGTACATGAGGTTTGTAGTAGGACTCTCTGCGGTTACTATACCACGCACATATATGGAAGCGTTACAGGACAACATGTGGCACAATTCCATGGAAGAAGAGATGGCATCTCTAAGATCACGAGGGACGTGGAGTGTTGTCCATGCACCACAAGGTGCGTTGATTGTAAGTTACAAATGGGTATTTTCCGTCAAGCAAAATGCAAATGGCAGTGTGGATTGATACAAGGCAAGGCTTGTGGCACGAGGTTTCACCCAAACCTCTGGGGTGTATTATCAGGACACTTTTTCTCCAGTGGCGAGACATCCGACACTACAAATTCTTCTTTCTGTTGCAATTTCACGAGATTGGCCGTTATATCAGCTTGATGTGAAGAATGCCTTTTTATACGGGGACCTTCAGGAGGAAGTTTACATGCAACAACCACCTGGGTTTGCTGTTGAGGGGGAGTCCCAGAAGGTGTGAGACTACACAAGGCAATATATGGCGTTAAGCAGAGTCCAAGAGCTTGGTACCAAAAGTTATTGGAGTTGATTGAGCACAACGAGTTTGTGAGGTCCATTGCAGACCACTCACTTTTTGTTCAGAAGACACAGAAAGGTACGGTTGCTATACTTGTTTATGTAGATGACATTATTGTTACCGGAGACGATGCCCAAGGCATTCGGATAGCCACGGAGTTCCTAGGTCAACAGTTTGTGACTAAGGACCTTGACACTCTACATTACTTCCTGGAGTTAGAGTTTGCCAGGAACCAGCGTGGTCTAGTCATGACTCAAAGGAAGTTTGTGATGGATCTCCTTTCTGAGTGAGGTATGACAGGATGCAAACCTGCTACTACTCCTATGGATCCAAATGTGAATTTGTATGATAATGATACTGAGGAAGTAGATATTAGGAGATATAGAGAACTGGTTGGGAAGCTTTTATATGCTACTATCATCAGACAAGATATTATATTTGCAGTAAGCAAAGTTAGCCAATTCATGGAGTAGCCCAGAAAGGTACATATGGATGCTATCTATATGATCTTGAGATATTTAAAGAACTCACCTGGTTCGGGTCTCTTATTCAGTAGGGATGCATCCCTTGAGGTGACAGCTTGTGCAGACGCTGAATATGTAGGTTGCCCCATAGACAGAAAGTCTACTACAAGCTTTACGGTTTTTGTTGGGAACTCACTTGTCTCATGGAAAAGCAAGAAGTAGACAGTGGTATCTAGATCTAGTGCATAGTCCGAATACACGGCCATGGCACAAGGGAGTGCCGAAATGATGTGGGTTAGATCTATGTTGACTGATCTTACCATTGAAGTTCCTCCTTCTATGCAACTTTTATGTGATAATCAAGCTGCATTGTTTATTTCCAATAATCCTACTTTTCATGAGCGAACGAAGCATATTGAGGTGGACTGTCATTACACTCGGGACATGATACAGAAAGGGCTCATATCTACCTCTCATGTTTCAACAGGAGACCAGACGGCAACCATCTTCACCAAGGCTCTATCTCGAAGTCCATTTCAGATGTGTTGTTCCAAGCTGAGCATGATTGATATATATGCTCTAGATTGAGGGGGAGTGTTAAGATAAACATCTTTCTCTGTCTAGTTTATGTAATCATATTTTCTCTGGGTACTTATCTTGTAATTAACCCAAGGGGCTAGGGCTATTCTCCTATATAAGAGAGCCCTAGGTCTATTCTAATGCATGAATCATTTTTCTCCCATCATCTTTTCCCACATGTCCATTAAGATCTCCACCTATGTAAATCATCTTTCTTTGTGGGATTCCTTTTTCCTCTTCAAGCATCAATTTTAGCAAAATAATCCGATCCCCGAATCTTTGCACCTCAACCACACAATCCTTCAAATCTTTATGAACAACCACTCCAACACCATTTCCCCCCTTATCTTTACTTGAATACCAAAGTTTAAAGCCTGTCTTTTCGACGTCCCTTGCTTTCTCTCCATCCCATTTAGTCTTTTGAAGACAGTATATGAATCTCCCTTCTTTCCATCATATCTACTAAAAAAATATAAAAATTCAAGAAAAAAAGAGGGAACAAACATATATTTGACTATATCAACAGGTTATATAAGCTGACCTGAAATTCAACACTTGTCAGACCATCTAATACCAGCCTATCATCATCATCAAACCTAAGGCCTTGACCTTTTATATGGTAGATTTAAGTGGATTTTCCACATATAGGGTCTTTTGAACGATAAATATAGGTAGTGTAAGAACTAAAACTATTCCACTTGCAAATTCTAATGAACACCCTTCCAACTGCCTCTTGACATGTTCCACCTAAGTATCTAAGTCTGAATAAGACCGACTTTGGATTTAGTCAATGTGCATCTTTGTGTGTTATCCAGGCTCCAGCTATTGTTTCTCCTAGAGTTTGGTGGTCATTTTAGCATCCCATTTCTTTTTATTTTGCTCTCTATGTGCAAGATGTCTGACTTGCATTTTGAAGATCGTGTCTTATTTCTTGCTTAAATCTTTTTTATCCGACAGCCATCCGTGAGGAAGCAACACAATGCCGGTTACAAACACAAGGTGTGCCTTTTGGTTTCTTTTCTCTTTATGGTGTTATTCTTTTAAATATTCTTTTTATTATATAAATATAGGCAAATGTTCGTACCTACTACCAACAATTTGAGGAGCAACAGACGCAAAGTTTAATTGACCAAAGGATCAAGGAGCATCTAGGGCAGGCTGCAGCCTTTCAACAAGTTGGTGCTACGTTCCATCAACATCTTGCTGCACAGAGACCCCGCCTTCCCATTTTGCCTACCCCTATGATGCCATTCCCAGGGATGAGACCCCCTGTTTTACCTCTCCCTCTCCCCGGTGCTCAAGGTGCATACTCATTCTTTGAATTTCTTGGTAGATGGAATCTCATCCTTGCAAACACCAAATTTTAGGTAAAAGTTTAAGCTACTGTTTAACAGCTTTGAGAAGTGATGGAATGAGCAAGTAATTGGTGTCCTTGTACTACAATATAAAATAAAAACAAGCTGCTGTTATAGGAGCCGTTAAAAGTGATGAAAGGCATAACTAATTGGTGTTTTCTCGTATTTATGAAGAATCAGAAAATTACGGAGGTCCTTGAGCTGAAACAGGCCTCCAGCCACATCTTGCAGGCAAAGTCCCATATATAGCTGAGATGATTCCAAGCAATTTGAAATCGTGGAAGAAAACAGGAAGTCTTAATGTGCAATGAAGCTGAGAATCTCTTTTATCGAAGAGGTGCTTAGGGTCGGAGGAAAAAATAAGTTGTTGTCTTACAATGAAACAAAATAAGCTATCCCTTTCATCTTGAAGAATAGACATCGACCATGTTTGATTTTCTAGTAAGAAAAAAGATGCCGCTTTTTAGTGCCTTACTGAAGATATATATTAGTTGGAGCTCTATAGAGATGTATGGGGTAGTAATTTTCTTTTGCTTCACATTCTGTATGATTTTTTTTGATGTAAAACAGAGATTGCATTCAGGTTAATGCATCCCTAGAAGTAATATCAATAACCCATCAAATAGTTATATGATCCTAGATTCAAGGAGATACAAAAAAATTATTCAAGGAGAGTCTTGGCTTGATGTGCAACATCCTTAACATACAAAATCACCCCATTTCTAAGCCCATTTGACCACAACGATGCAATCGGCTTCAACTGCTCTGCAATAGAATGGAAATGTGCTGCAGTGAGTGAAGACCATAAGAAATCCAGGGAAGCGATATTGACCCAGTGAATGGAGATTTCATCCGCAACTCCTTCACATGATCACAATATATGAATAGGTGCTCCAACTCCCAGGATCTCTGCCACGGAGAGGGCATGCCACCATAACCACAGATTGAACCATCCTCCAACCAATTGTCAGACCAAAAGAGGAAAGCGCAATTATCCTCCAAGATGGGAGCCATCTAGGTGCACACCTCCAATAAAATAGAGCAAATCCCCATCCACAATGATGTACCAGAGGCAACCCAAGGTAATTGAATACAAAGCTGTGTGAATATATCCTATAAATGATTTGGATCAGCCAAGAAAGAAAATCTGCATACTTCCCTCAAGGCAGCAATCACTCGCTCAACATTGCCTTATTTGTCTCAACAAGCTGCAAGATCTCCAAGCCATCATGCCTTCAATAACGTCACTTCCTCATAGGCCACCAACGAGTCACCCAAAATCAACTTCACTTCTCTGGAAAGAAACAACTTATTAGACATCGGTGGACATTAACCGGAATTAGTCCATTAGCAAGGAGGTGGTTTGGCCATTTGTAAAGAAGGTCAGCTGATGCACTAGTTAGAATATCTGAAATTTGGGATGTTGAGCCGGCTAAGAGAGGGCGAGAGAGGCCCAAGAAGTTTTGGAAGGAGACTATCCGAAATGATCTTAGTTATTTGGATCTATGTCCGAGAGAAAGCTTTGTTGGTGTTACAATCTATTAGTAATGAAGATTGTTGGAGAATGTAATAGAGTAGTAATTGGATCCTGGAGAGATCCAATTACCACACTCATGTTTAGTCTCACATCTACTATCCGTGAGACTCTGGTCTGTCTGTGAGGCTATACAAGGAGCCCCACACCCCTTGTACTCAATGAGAAACTAGCCCTTTGAGGCCTTCTACCATGATTTCATCCCGCTTCATAGGGAGTAGAGTTCCACGTAAATCTAAGCGTTTCATGTTTATATTTCTTTATTTTCTTGCTATGTTCATCAATTCGCTTCCGCATTCTAGATTTCAACAAAGATGACATGGATCACAGATAATACCACCTTCAAAAGAACTAGCCCTGCTAGCCTTCAAACTTGAAAGCTTTCGCTTCAACTTCTCAATCAAGGAAAACCGATCAACCTGCCTCAAGTACCCACTAGAGAGGGAAAGTACCGGATAAGTAATGCGAAAATAGCCTCGAGGCCTTACCAACAATCTTCCCCATTCTATAGTGTCGACTTTAGAAAGACCAAACGGAGTAAAAGCTGACTTCTATTGATATGTAAGCCAGAAAACTCCCAAAATGGTCTAGAACTGCAAAATACTACATGATTCCCTACTATCCCCCTCAATGGAAAACTGGTGTCATTAGCAACCTACAACACCTGAATAGAAATGTCCTTGATCCAATAGCTCGCATGGATCTCTCGCTGCATTACTTGCACAACCATACATGTCAGTGCATTAGTCACTAAATTGAAAGCAGAGATGTGAACACACACTCATGACACCCCCCCTCGTGACTAGAAGAAATTACCCTCTCGGCTGCCATTCTCAAGAACATGATAGGAAGGTGTAGTTACACATTTTTTCATCCAAGCATTCTAGGTATCTAGGAAGCCTCTTCTCACAAGAGGCACCCATAGAAGTGTCAATCCATACAGTCACAAGCTTTGGAAAAATCAACTTTCCAAAGCACCCCTTCACATTGCACAAATTCCAATCACCTATCATTCAGTAGTCATTGCCATGCTATCCATCATCTGCCTACATGGGATCAAAGTTGTTATAAGCAAGAGATAATATCATTCATAACTTTTACAAAGCCTTTTGGCTAGAACCATATAATAAGAGATACTCTACATTTGAGAACACAATGGGTCAAAATTCATCCACACCTTCGAACACCTCCTTTTATGGAGGAGAAAGATAAGCGCCTTATTAATGCAGTCAAACTTCACATCCCTAGCATCGAACTCCTCCAGAAGGGTCAAAATCATCCTGGACCATGTAATAGAGAAATCGTCAAGATTGGAAAACCTCTACATTCATCTTCGGAACTATGGTCCTTACCTTATCCATTCCAAATGGACGAATCGGCCCATCAGCTTGACTTGAAAGTAAACTAGTGGACCCAATACCCAACCATCTCCAAGCGCCACTATTGAGCCTCCAACTTAAAATTTAAAATGGTCTACCATGACCTAATGTACCTCCTTATCTCTTTCCGCACTCTCTCTACCCACCAAAAGAGAGTGAATAAGATTGCGCTCCTTCGACTATTAGGCACATCATGGAAAATCTTCTAAGAATATGTATGCTCGCACACATTTGATATCGCAGTAGTAGTCTATTAATCAACCTCCTCAAAATCATTGATTGGACGTAGCACCCAAACTTCCCCCACCAAACATAGAAAATCTAGGTAATATGCAACTAGTAGATGTCCATGAGCAATAACTACATAAATGAACATGAACACAGACTGACAATGACCACCAAAGGGCTCTAAGGCTTATCAGTGTGACCATCCATTTTTGTCTCTTGTATACGAATAACATCAGAATATCACTCACCCATTGTACGGTTCTTCTCTGAATCCCCAAGACACCTCATATTCTAGGATATGACCTTTATTGATAAGGAATTTTCTTTCCTTTGGCGTGCAAGACCCCTACATCCTTTGTCGCATTCAAGCGATACTGTGAACCCTATTAGGAACAATATTATCCGATGAAGGAAAGTTTACTTCCCAATCTATTGTTTTCTTGAATCAACAATCAATTGTTCTCAAAGGCACATCATCACAACCAACCTCTTCCACCTCCACCACCACAAACAACCCAGGCGGACTAACCACCCTCCGATGCTTACTGAAGAGTGCCTCGGTTTTCTTCAACTCCTCCACCATCAGAGAAGGGATTGGATGACGTCTGGTGGCCCCATCCTTCGCTTTGTGCCCAGAAAGAGACGAGGCTAAAAGGCCATCACTCAATGACGACATCATGGGAAGCTCCATACACCCCCATACCTAGACATGGTCAACCCCCTATGGATGGATGAAGGACCCCAACATTAGGAAAACAAAATTAGAGGCTGAATCACCTCATCCCCCTACCACTGGCTAATGACATGCTCGTTCAGAAAGGACAATGCCGTGGAATGATCATCAACTTTGTTGAGAAAACCAAAGAACTTGATTTATAATGAGGGATCTAACCCCTCCTTGTATAAGTTGCGGGATGGTGGCTTAAGAATTACATATATCCTACGAGACTAAACAACGAGGGAAAAAGATACACACTAAGCATTATTGTTGGAGTATGTGTTACTTATGTTATAGATGGGTCCAGGATCTATTTACCACATCTAGTGTTTAGTCCCAATCTACCAGTGGTGGGACTTGGAGGGTTTGTGAAGGCTATATTAGAAGCCCTAGACCTCTTGTATCAAATGAGAAAGTTCAATGAACAAATCAACCCTTTGAGGCATTCTCCCGTGGTTTCATCCCGCTCCTTAGGGAGTAGGGTTCCACGTAAAATCCGTGTTAATGTTTTATTCTTTCTAGTTCTCTCTGCTCTGTTTATCAGTTCCCTTCCACTTTCTCATTTTCTAACATGGTATCAGGGCGTGTTCGATTCTCGAGGATCGTATGTTCATTATTTATTTGTTCAAGATTCGTTTTTTTGGATTTTATGTTCATGAAAATTATTTGTTTGAGCTTTAGGATTTTTTGAAATCCTAAAATCTGCAAGTTAATGTTGCCATGTTCAATTGCAAGTTCTGGAGATCATGCTTGTCGTTTTAGGGTTTCTAACGAGACCCTAATTCCAACCCGTCACATCTTCGGCAAAGGGTGCATCCCAGGCGGTCGCATTTTCAGCCATTGACAGTGTGCCCTTTAATCAGCCCCTGCGCGAACCCCAAGTCACCTCGCACATGCCAACATCGTCGCGAGAACTCCAGGTGGAGCCCCCACTGCATGCGACGCAGTTCCGACCTCCACATACACCTTGTTGAAGTTCCAGCCCCAGGCAGAGCCACGAGGTGGTTGAAGTCCCCAGGCGACGCATATCTCCCCCTTCACGAAGAACTAGAGCATGTCCGTTGTGATGTTGAGCTTCATGACGATGACGTTAAAAAGAAGGCAATGACGAAGATGACCCTGAAGGTGTGTTGTTCCTTCCAAGAAGGCGAGTCCTTACCGTCGAAAACCTGCTCCACGAAGAGCTCCACGATGGTGGTGCTCCATCGTCTCTCTATGCTGTCCTTCCTCCTCGCAGTGCTCCATCGCCTCTCTTCCAGTGACAACAACCCCCGCCACCGTGACCTCTCCAGCCACGTCGCACCTCTTGGTGGCATCACGCTCACTTTTAGTGGTGCAAACACCTCCAGGCGGCGATGCCCTTGTCGATGCTTCAGGAGGAGCATCTCCCCTCCAGTGCGACGCGGCGACACTCCAATCTCTTGTAGGCGGTGACTATCGGGGAAAGTCCCCCATCGTGGGGCGACGTGCGAATGAGGGAGTTCCAATCGGGGAACCCTAAATAAGGGAGAAGGGCCCAAGTGGGCTGCCCTGTTTTGAAAAACGGAGGGGGGGTGCTTGTACAAAAAATGTGCATTTGTTTTGAAAAAAAGACGTGTACAAAAAAGGGAAAATTGAACGTGAAAAAGAGAGGAAAAATGATGAACGACTTATTTAAAAAATGTGACGGATATTAATAAATGAATGATATAACTGTGAAGAAATGGGAATCATACAAAAAAAAGATTTGGAAAAAAAGGAGAAGTTGAGAAAAAAATCGAGATCATCTATGTGATTCATTGATGTCTATTCTCCCCACATTTTCATGTCTATTCTCAATTTTGTTGATGTCATTGTTTTCCAACAAGTATGGGAGAATGTAGAAGTATTAAGTAGAGTTACATACCACATTATATGATTCTCTATATTCCAGTTCGGATGTCAGATTTTAGGCCATATTTTAGACTCTACGGTTCAGTTTCAGGCCCTGCGGATTGGTTCGGAATCCAAGTTCGAGGCACTCCATATTTAAGTGACCTAATTTTTTCGAGTTCGAGAGAGACTCCTTTTCTGACGCACATGTGTGCGATCATTAATTGTGTCATCCCCACTTTGTTTTTGGTCTCATATTTTTCATGTGATCCATAGAGACTTCAAAGTAGACATCCCATTTGAAGGATATGAGAAGATTCTTAAGCGCATCACGGAAGAGGATTGCATCATATGCGATCGGTAGCAACTAGTCGCACTAGTTGCTCGAGACAACGGAATTTAAAAATTTTCATGTAATGAACACATGATCCAAGAACACTTCTCAGATCGTTTCATCTAAACCACAAACAAGTATTAGGATTACCTCTTGATGCGTGGTTGCGATTGAGTCTCTAAACGAAGAGACCTCCTGTCTCAAGTCTGATCCAAAGGAGGAGACGCTTGCGAGCGTGTTGATGAAATGTGTGCTCCTCGCAATCCATGTTGATAATACAAGAGGCGAATCTCTTGATCTCGTCACATGAGATTCGATGTCTTCTTCACGAGCGAAACGCACCGAAGGAGATGGAGATCCACGAGCAAACAATTCGGCAGCATAACGACGACACTGCGACTATAGCGAGTCTTTCTAGGGCGCCATGGTGGACGACGACAATGAGAGAGAGATGGCATGTAGAGATAAAGAGGGAGAGAGCCTTATGTTCTTATTATCTTCTTGAAGAGTAAAGGTTGCCCTTCTATTTATAATATTTTGGGAGTCCATGGATCACAATCCATGGACCACACAAAATCAATGGATGAGATTGATTTATGCTTCTTTCAATGGCTAAGATTTTGTTGTAAAAACACAACAACAATTAATTTAATTTAGATTAAATATATATTGATAAATCAATATAAATTATTCCTAGAATTAAATCAATCAAACATAAAGATAATGGAAGAAAGATTTCCTCTTTCCATTAAGACGGGGGGACAATCACCCTTTCCTAATGGGATTGGTGGACGACCACCCTTCATAAGTAGGAAGGGGAAATCTTCATGTAATCTCATGAGATTACATTATTCCATGGAAATATCCAATATTTACAACACTTGTAAATTATTCCACAAAAATAATTTATAATTATTTTATGAACATTGCAATGCAATCATGCCATCGGAAATTTGTGAATCACATTCACAACCCAAAATAAAATGTAAATTACATTTTCAATTAATTGTCCTATGTGAATCCAATTCAAATCAACATTTAATTAACAAATGTGAATTAAAAATAGCTCTCTCTTATATATTATAAATCACATTTATAATATATATGATTAATATGGATAGTGTTATCCACATTATTCATATCCATGATAATAAAATCACATTTAATTATCTTGGATCTCTATTCTCGTGTGCCCAAATAATATGAATCACATTCACATTATTCACATCTTTGATAATTAAATCACATGTAATTATCTTAGATAACTCTCCTTATATTATGAATTAAATTCATATTATTAATGATAATTAAATCACATTTAATTATCAATTTTCTCAATGCTTGGATACATATATCAATAGTGAAATTATCCATGAACTCTTTCAAGGATAATGCGCACCGAGCGATTGTATTGTTTCACGTATAATGACTTGGATATTGAGATCATATCTCAAATCCGGATCTTGCGGACAACCCAAAACAAATTATGGTACCACGAGACAAAACAAACTATTATTTCTTTTTAAATATCTGGAATCCTGGATTACTAATTGGTGGAATACATGACAATCCAAAACTTTTTTGAATGATATTCAAGAGAAGAACGTTCTAGAAAAATTCATAAAATCAGAAGAATGAGAGGCGATGTTTTACCCTGTGTCGGATGTCAGTGGTTCGAGACCTCTTATCTCCATCTCCAACCCGCGAACTTAGCCGATACTATGACTATGATAGCACCCAATTTTTCCGATTCGACAGTTCGATCTATAATTTATCATTCATGGACGTTGATAAGATGCTTCCATTTAGCAACACCTTAGGATGACATAGCCTTATCAAATGATAAGGTTCAAATCATCTCATAGATGCTTAATTAAATCAAGACTGCAAATCTAATCTTCTTATTGCATCTGAATCACATTCAGATCATTGTCCAACATTTGGACAAGGATTAGATTACTTTTCTAGTGAGAGGAGTCACTAAAATCCATACCCATTTCATCACTTCCTAGGAATGGAAGTGTCATGGTTATACAATCATTTATGATCACATCACCCTTTAGTATTCCTAATACCTGTACATCATGCATATTGGAAGACCTAGATTAAACCCGAAGTTTTAGATCTATTTAGACTGTCTCCTTCAGGGTTTTATCAGTTTCTCATTTGATCATTGGGAGTCGGTATCGATCATATGCTTTCCAAAATATATATCAATCCTACAAATTCAGTCAAGCTTCCAAAGCAAGATGATCGTGCACGGAATTTGATTCTTCCCAATATCTTATGAGTGAGCTCATGTCTTTCGGTTCAGTAATGGACTTGTATAATCCCTTTGAGAGATCCTATTACTCATATGCCCTTGCATGCATACGCCGGTGTATAGACCTTCATTAGGTCATCAATCTATTGGTCTGCCAAATGTACATACTCAGACATATAGTAACACATCTGTCTCGGTCGGAGGATGCGCGCCTATTTTGTGACAGTATGCGACATAGGTCTTTGGTTATTTCGATCTCGTTAAGTCAACTATTTGACCTAACTTATCTAACACCTCCGAAGCTCTATTCCTATGTAGAGCATATGCATCAAGAGGTCGGTTAGATATCGGCTTTTAGAGAAAGGATTTCCATCTCATTCTCAGGCTGGCGATCTTTTCTTAAAAATCATTTGATGGTGCTTGATGAGTCCTCAATTTAACACTTTAGATATTTATCCAAGCACCGGCCTCTATGATTCAACAATTGAATCAATAGTTGTATGTTCATTAAGATGGCCATGGTACATATCCTAATTGTATTAAGGGACTTATTATGCAGATTAGTTATTCTTCATTTCAGATCAAGGAATGATGTATGAAATAACATTTATTTCATAATGGCTCGTCGTGGGCTCGCATGTCCAACAGTCTCCCACTAGTCCAAAGAGCCATTAATGGGCTAATCTTTAAACCGGCACTCATGTGACAATCATAAGCTATTTAGAAAAATAATTAGGTAAGCTGATTAGTCACTCTGTTCCCAAGAGACTACGCCAAGTCCTTTTATATCTCCTACTAACAGTGCTCGCATCCAATGCGAATGTTGCATCTTATGCAACCTATACCCAATCTTGTTAGTTATAGTGTCCTTGACATTACAACTCAATAGTTATTAGAACCAGTATGTAATTTCCATTATCCTTATCAAAATATCCTTATTCCTAGAGATCTCTATCTCCTAAGATATCTGCAGTTCAGACCTTTTAGATCTCCATCTATAAAGTCTTAATTTCTTGAAGATAAGACTTTGAGATCACTATCTCTAAGTATTGTTATCTTTGAAGATATGATTATTACTGCAATCAAGTGTTTTATCTCCTTAGTAGGATTAGTAATATCTTACTACTCCCTCTGCACGACAGACATCTGGCTTCTGTACACATCTAACATATACAGAGCTTTCCGTAACTGATGCACAAGGGTAAGCAATTCTGGCATTCACTTCCTTGATTCTTTTGAGGTGCTATCCATTCAGATAGGTTAGTACCATATCTTAAGGGAAACCTTCCTTGGGGTTTTCCAAGAATGGAATATGTCCAAGGTGTATCACTAATGTGACGATCCCAATACCCTCTTTTCTTTGCTTCTGAACGCCTTCAGAACCAAGATCCAAGAGATATCCTTGAGATCATATTTTAAGGTATGGAATGACCACTCTATAAAACACGTATTATTATCATCCTTATATCATTCCAAGTGATTATGATATCATCTACATTTAGAACAATGAACACAATGGCATTCCTACTAAGCTTCACATGGTACATCAAGATTCTATCTGAAATCATAACCTTTATAATTTCATCAAATCTTATATTCTAACCACAAGAAGCTTATTTGAGTCCTTAGATGGATTTCTTCAGCTTACACATCTTGCTTTCCTCAGCTATGAAGCCCTGGGGATACTTCATGATATCTTCAGAGAGGTATTCATAGAGGAATGCAATATTGACTTTCATCTTGAAGATGTCAAAGTCAAGTTGTGTAAATATTCTGATGGATTTAAGCATGGTCACTGGAAAGCAAGTCTCATCGCAAGCGATGCCTTCTTTTCAGTGTGTAGCTCATGGCTACGAACCGTGCTTTGAAGGTCTCTACATTCTCATCAGGTTGCCTCTTTCTCTTGAAGATCCATTTATACCTTAACGGATCTTGCCCATATAGGTTGATCTTCGAGGGTCCATATCATGGAAGGCCGTATCCCGATATATCGGCGATATATCGCCGATATATCGATATCGACATGGGACCGATATCGAAATCGATATATCGATATATCCGATTTCAGGCATTTTCTTCAGAAAGATTCCTAGATATAGCGATACATCGGCGATATATCAGCGATATATCACCGATATATCGATATCGACACGATATCGAAACGATATCGATATCGATATGTCCTTCCATGGTCCATATACAACACTTGTATATATAGTCTACTTTAGACTTTACTGCTAACATCCGTCTTTCCATATCATGATCTTCAGAAGCTTCATCACATGAAGTAAGATCATTGTCAGACTTAACTGACAGTGTGACACATGGAATCCATCCTCAAATTCATTTGAAGAGGTATGAGTGTTTCATCTTTAATTATCCTTTTAGTTTTCGATTTCAGGAGCCTCATTATCTTCTCAAGATTAAATGAGTTCATTGACTTCATTTTCATCTTGATTCTTAGGAGTCTCATCCTCTAGGAATAACATTCTCATAGATGAGATCTTTTAAGAATCTCAAGGTCATAAAGTAGGTATCCAATACCATCCTTTATTTTCCTAATGAAGTAGCACTCTCTAGTGCTACATTCCAGCTAACTTGCATGGAAGTTTATTAAAGATAAACTTTGTAGTCTCTACTACATATATACATGGAAACTGATAGGTAATTATGCTAAAAATCATTATTGATCAAATCATGTAATACATGATCCAATTGTATCTCCAAATAACTCTATTGAAATTAGGTTGCATTAGGAGGAGTGAGATAATAATGATATTCCTTTCTCCATAAGCTATTACATGAATTCATCTAATATGTACTAACTACTTAGGTTAGATCAAATTCATTTCATCTTCATTCAAACTTTGGTTCCAAACCAAAATTGTGAAATCTTTGAACATTTCAAAGGTTTCTAAGGTGAATGGAAGAAATCTCATATCACAAATAATCATCGAATGATATCACATATCATCAACGTCTATTATGATATATATGATCCACATACATCAATATGTATGAGATCCTGAATACCTTGACATCTTACACCATTCTCAAAGAAGGGTGTATTGGACATTTTACTTTGAATACAATATTCACAAGTATGCAAGATTTGAAATTTTAGGCACTCTAAAGTTTCATCTCTTACTTGTCTATTGATCTCATCAATAGACTTATGTCCAAGACTCGATGCCAGATCATTATCAAATGATCTTCATCCTCCTATTGATCTTTAAAGGTTTAATTTTCAGTATTAAAAATGTTAATGCACCATTTATTAATTTTCTAATTTAGTAGAATCCTCTAGATGTTAGATTACTTTCTGAAATATATCCATCATAATTCTTTATGATAAGTCTATTCCAGAATTCATGTTTATTTCCAATATTTAGAAATAAACTATGAGTGTATTCTAATATCTTGGATATAGAGGCATTTTCTAAGACTAAAGGTTCTCCCACTGAAAATATGAAGTCTATGTATCCAATAGAGATTGTTGCAAAAATTGCATCAATATCCACGTGGATGACTATTAAACCTTAAGATCAAATTTCTAGTCTTCTAAAACATGTGCAACCAATTACAAGTGTTATTAGAAGATTGAGATACAAATATTAGACTTTATCTTATCCAATAAGCAAGTCTATATCAATGATTATATGTAGATTATTCCGATGCACTATCTGAGTCCTCATCGTATAGCAAGCGGAAGGCGTCGCTCGAATACCTTGCGTTCGATCACAATCAATGGCCTTCGTGTGGATGGTGACAGGGAGATGGGGAGAGCAATAACCGCTCACTTTAAGGAGTTCTCGGTGAGGAACATTCCGAGGATATGGAGGTGGACGGGGGTCGGGGCTACTTCACTCTCGCCTTCGTCGTGCGATGGACTGACGCAGGGGGTATCCCTGGAGGAGGTTATGGCTGCGGTGTGTGACTTAAACGCGGATGGGGCTCCGGGCCCGGATGGCTTCCAGGTGGCCTTCTACAGGGACTTTTGGGACTTGGTGGGCAATGAGGTGTTGGAGGTCATCTCCGAATTCTGTGTTGGAAATGCTGGCTTCGAACGAATCAATAAGTCCCTGATTGTTCTTCTTCCTAAGTCCGCTTTAGCCGAGCGGATTGAGGAGTACCGCCCCATTGCAATTTCTAATGCCCTCTACCTTATTGTGGCGAAGGTGCTTGCATTGCGACTCGGCCGGGTTCTTAACTCCATCATCTCCCCGCTCCAATCTGCTTTTATACAGGGAAGACAAATATCAGACTACCTCACTCTTGCTTCGGAAATCATTGCGGAGTGGAGGCGGGGGGATCGGCGCGGTGTTCTCTGGAAGGTGGATTTTGCAAAAGCATATGATTGCCTTGATTGGAGATTCCTTTGGTCGGTTTTGCGAAGGAGAGGTTTCCCGGAGGTTTGGATTTCTTGGATGCGGCGCTGTATAATGACTGCCTCTTTTTCGGTCATGGTTAATGGCCGCCCGGAGGGGGATTTCTTCCAGTCGCGTAGGGGCGTGCGTCAGGGTTGCCCCCTTGCCCCTCTATTGTTTGTCATCGCTGCGGATGTCCTTGCTCACATTACTTGCCGAGTTGTTGACTGCGGATTATTGGCCGGATTCTCTAAGGGTGGTCTGGTGATCCCATTGGTGCAATATGCTGACAATACTATCTTTTTCATTGAGGGGGCCTCGCGGAAACCTCGAGCATGTCTATGGCCCTGGATCTTTTCAGTGAGATGTCTGGTCTTTTCAAGAATGTGGACAAGTCGAAGGTTGTCCCTTTCGGCCTCTCGATGGAGGAGGCGGACGTGTGTAGGTGGGTTTTGTGGTCTGATTGCAGCTCTCTCCCGATTAATTACCTGGGGATGCCCTTGGCGGTGGGAAGAACAAGGTTGAGGGATTGGCTCAGGGTCGTGGAGAAGGTGGAGACAAGGTTGGCTGGATGGAAGTTGGCCATTCTCTCTAGGGATGGACGGCTTGTCCTCTTAAAAGGGGTTCTCTTCTCCATCCGTGTTTACTTCTTATCTAATCGTCGGCTGCCGAAGGGGATACACAAGCGCCTTAAGAAGCTCATGCGGAGATTTTTATGGGGTAAACATGGGGAGGAGTCGGGGGGTTTGCACCTGGTAGAATGGGGGAGAAATCACGCTGCACAAGAACGAGGAGGGATTGGTGGTGCGAAGTCTGGAGCATGTTAATGATGCATTGCTTCTTAAGTGGGCCAGCAGAGTTTGGGGCCCATGGGAGGATTTATGTAATAGGGTTTTGCGCGAGCAACTGATAGGAGTGCTCGGGTCGCATCTTCCTGGTCGGACGGTAACTGGTTCCCGGCTTTCGCTGCTAATTTCTCGGATCAAAGACTCGAGGATTTTCTTGCCTTGTTGGACTCTATTAAGGGTGCGGGGTGTCCTACTGAGGGGAGGGATCACTGGGCGTGGCGTATGGGCCCTTTCTCGACGAGGAAGGCCTATGGGGCGATTTGTAGTCCCCCACCCTCGCGCTCGGAGAGTATGATTCGTGACTGCGGTTTCTTCTGGGGTCTCAGGCTCCCTGAAGGGATTAGCTTCTTCCTCTGGCTAGACTACTGGGCTCCGTCTCTGATAGGTGCGTTTTGTGCGACACTGCGGTAGAGTCCCTTAAGCACCTTTTTTTCAGATGCCCTAAAGTGACTATGATCTGGGAAGACACAAGAATGGCATGATTATGCACTTCTGATTTGGCTTCCTTTTGTGGCTCGATGGTGGCAAACAGAGACAGATAGGCGAGGGATCCTTAGGCCTGTGGCAATTTTGTGGGCAATATGGCTAGGCAGAAATGCAGCTCTTTTCTCTGGGCAACGTTTCTACAAGGAAAACGTGGAGGTACATTGTGCGCAATTGGTGGATGATTGGGCTTTGTAGTTGCTTTGCTTGTTTTGTTTTCTCGTTACCTTTGTAAACTCTCTGTTTACTTTTTCTTTAATAAATAAATGGGGCGAACACTACTGAGTGTCTCCCCCTGTTTCTGGCTTAAAAAAAGGATTCTAGATAGACTTGATAGTTACTATCAAATCAACACATTAGCTTATTGCAGTATTGGCATTTATCCAACTCTTTAGATGTCATACGGAAATTACAGAAGTACAGTCAACTCTTTGACTTTCCTTATTACTTAGGTCAGACTCATGCCTCCGCTGTGCTCCCTTCATCTATAAACAACCATTATTTAAGACAAATGATCTCTTATGTTGAATTCAAAAGATTTCAATATAAGAGTATTTCAACATTTATATATGCTTCATTCAATTCATACAATATGGATATTTTAAAGCTTCATGAATGATTAGAGTACAGACAGTAGGATGATGACACTCATCATATCTATATCCATCTAAACTCTAATGAACTTCGGTTCAGGTGGAAACTCAAACATTTTGTATACATCATCTATTATCGAGCCACCATTCTGCTTTAATGCAGTAAACCATGTCATTCATGATTAAATGTCTAGAGCGTATATGTATGTCAGAACATCTTCTTAGATTTTTATAAGGGATTATTTGACAATTGCGACATCATCGACATGTCATTTCCAAAGTACATTCGATGAGAGATTAAGACTATAGAGACATACAAATCATAGGGTTGTAGTTATATTGTCTATTTAATTGTCATTCCTCATTATTTGCACATTGCAACCACATACATTATGTGTCCAACTGCAAGTACAATATCCTTTTTTTTGAGATCAAACAAGGGGGAATCATGCTTAGGTGCCCATCCCGCTACAATTATAATATCTTGATCATGGATTAAATTAATGATGTTTTACTGGTCATTATTAAGTATAGTATTGAGTGGATTTAATGATTATCTTAAATAAGATAATTTGCATAAATATATATTACTTTGATTTAGGAATTTTTATATCAAAGTTGTCTTGCTTTGTCATCTCTGAAAGTTCATTCCTTTAATCACTTTCAATGTAAGAGATATACTTACCATTATATCTCAAGAAAGATCTGGGATCTCCTTCCTTATCTTTGTCACATCCCAATAATATGAGAACCTGTAACTTGAATAAAAAGAAGCATGAACACATTCCGCCTTTTAAGTCCAACTTGCATTCTCAATTCGGTCTTTCTCCACCACACCTAAGGTGATGTTGACCTATTATTAATAGATACAACCGTCAACAAGGATATCATTCGCTATGCACAATCCAATATCGCCCCAATAATACGAGGACCCGATATTGGGGTCACGTACGACTTACTCTTTTGAGAAGCAAGGAGCCCGATCTAGATGCGCTTGTATGCAGGAGCTATCACTTCGGATAGGCGTCTCCTACATACAATCCCTGTCGACGGAATCCTTCGACTTGACAGGAGACCATCGATGTCACTTATGTGATTCTCCACCTCATATTGAAATTCTAATTAATCGTTATGAATCATATTCATTACGATTAATTCTTCCATGGGAAATACAACTCTATTCATAATAGACTATTTTAATTTTAATTAGATTCCAATCAATAATCACATTAAATCAATGATCCAATTAATATCCAACAAACATTCTTTATTGTTACTTGAAATATGGTACTATTTCAAATACATTATACATATTATTTGAATTTTAATAATTAGAAAAATACATCATGATATTTCAAGCATTATCCCTTCCCTACCCGTTGTCATGGCCAGTACCGACGGGAGTGGGACAGACCGCTCAAGGAGCAACCTGTTACCCCAACACTCCTCGACTAGACACTATATCCGCCTCGGATCAGGATAATGTCAAATTGATCATTTTCTACTTGAGATGATAACCGGTTTTTCAACCAAAGTTATACCATATAATAATAATAATCAAAACCATTTTCATTTATATTATAAGGAAATTTGCTAAACAAATTCCCAATCTTATTCAAGCAACTTTGTTTGTTGAAAAGAAGATCATGTAACCAATTTGTGATCTAGATAATATTTAATCAATTTTTGGTTAAGACAATGTCATTTAAGGAAATAATCATTATCAAATATTTCACAAAATATCCATCAATAATTATTCTTGGAAATTAACCATTAATTTCACTAATTGATTAAATGACAATTCTTGATTAAGAATGTAATTTCCAGCAGTAATCTTCACTAAAATTAGCATATCTCAATCAATTTAAATCCAAATCATGCAAAATAAGAAGTTTGCTAATTTGATTTACAACAAAATCCAAGTGATTTGCACGCATTTCTAAGTGTTTCAAAACAATAATTAACTTTTTAATTACGTCAAGATTCGCAATCCCCGAAACAATAGGTACGTGTTGACTAAAATGATCATAACTTGATCAAACGTATTCCAAATCACGCAAACTCAAATCCCACGGTTTCCTTGTTTAGTGGGGAACATAATCTAACCATAATTCAAATAGGACGGAAAAATCACACAAAACAGGGATGCCTGAACAAAATGCGATAAAATTTTCACAAATCCTAATGAGGTCAAGTTGTCCTGGGATTAGTAAAAAAAAACGAAACCTCCAACCTATGGCTCTGATACCACTTGAAGGATATAGACGATCCTTAAGTGCATCACGGAAGCGTGAGATTCGCATCATATGCGATCGGGAGCGACTAGTCGCACTAGTTGCTCGAGGTAGCAGAATTTATAAATTTTCATACGATGAAACCACATGATCAAAGAACACTTCTTAGATTATTTCATCTAAACCACAAACAAGTTTTAGGGTTACCTCTTGAAGCGTGGTTGCGATCGAGTCTCTAAACGAAGAGACTTCCTGTCTCAAGTCTGATCCGACGGAGGATATTCTTGCAAGCGCGTTGATGAATTGTGTGCTCCTCGCAATCCATGTTGATGATCAAAGCTACGAATCTCCTGATCTCGTCACATGAGATCCAACGTCTTCTTCACGAGCGAGCCATACCGAAATAGACTGAGATCCACGAGCAACAAATCCGGCAGCATAACAGTGGCGCTGCGACGATGGCGACTCTCTCTAGGGATCCATGGTGGACGGCCAAAACGAGAGAGAGGGAGAGAGATGACGTGTAGAGATAGAGAGGGAGAGAGCCTTATGTTCTTATTGTCTTCTTGAAGAGCAGGTGTGCCCTTCTATGTATAATATTTTGGGAGTCCATGGATCACAATCCATGGACTACACCCCAAAATCAATGGATGAGATTGATTTGTGCTTCTTTTAATGGTCAAGATTTTGTTGTAAAAACACAATGACAATTAATTTAATTTAGATTAAATATATATTGATAAATCAATATAAATTAATCATAGAATTAAATCAATAAAAAATGGAGATAATGGAAGCAAGATTGCCTCCTTCCATTCCCCCCTTCACCTTTTCCTAATGGTATTGGTGGTCGTCCACCCTCCATATGTAGGAAGGGGAAATCTTCATGTAATCTCACATTATTACATGGAAATCTCCAATATTTATAACAACACTTGTTGTAAATTATTCCACAAAAATAATTCATAATTATTTTATGAACATTGCAATAATGCCATTGGAAATTTGTGAATCTCATTCACAACCCAAAATAAAATGTAAATTACATTTTCAATTAATTGTCCAATGTGAATTCAATTGACATCAACATTTAATTAACAAATGTGTATTACAAATAGCTCTATCTTATATATTATAAATCACATTTATAATATATATGATTGATATGGATATTGCTATCCACATTATTCATATCCATGAAGATTAAATCACATTTAATCATCTTGGATCTTTATTCTCATGTGCCCAAATAATATGAATCACATTCACATTATTCACATCTTTGATAATTAAATCACATTTAATTATCTTAGATAACTTTCCTTATAATATGAATCAAATTCATATTATTAATGATAATTAAATCACATTTAGTTATCAATTTTCTCGGTGTTCGGATACATTTATCAACAATGAAATTATCCATGAACTCTTTCAAGGATAATGCGCTTTCTCCGCGGATACTTGGAGATAAGGACAGCGCGATTGTATTGTTCCATGTATAGTGACTTGGATATTGAGATCATATCTCAAATCCAGATCTTGCGGACCTCTCATGGATGCTTGATTAAATCAAGACCGCAAATCTAATTTTCTTATTGCATCTGAATTACATTCACATCATTGTCCAACATTTGGACCAAGATTATATTACTTTTCTGGTGAGATGAGTCACTAAAATCCATACCCGTTTCATCACCCCTAGGAATGGAAGTGTTATGGTTATACGATCGTTTATGATCACGTTAGTCTTAGGCATTCCTAATACATGCACATCCTGCATACTGTAAGATCTTAGATTAAACATGAAGTTTTAGATCTATTTAAACTGTCTCCTTCATGGTTTTATCAGTTTATCATTTGATCATTGAGAGTCGGTATCGATCATATGCTTTCCAAAAGCATATATCATACTCAGGTGTTGACTATACTTTCCAAAAGCATATATCAAATCTACAAATTCAGTCAAGCTTCTAAAGCAAGATGACCGTGCACGGAATTTGATTCTTCCCAATATCTTATGAGTGAGTTCATGTCTTTCGGTTCAGTAATGAATCTGTATGATCCCTTTGAGAGATCGTATTACTCATATGCCATTGTATGCACACCAACGTGCCGGTGTATAGGCCTTGGTTAGGTCATCAACCTATTGGTCTCCCAAATGTATATACTCAAACATATAGTAACACATCTGTCTCCGGTCAGAGGATGCGTGCCTATATCGTGACAGTATGCGACATAGGTCTTTAGTTATCTCGATCTCGTTAAGTTAACTCTTTGACCTAACTTATTTAATACATCCGAATCTCTATTCCTATGCAGAGGACCTGCATCAAGATGTCGGTTAGATATCGGCTTTTAGAGAAAGGATTGCCATCTCCTTCTCATGCTGGAGATCATCTCTTAACAATAATTTAACGATGCTTGATGAGTCAGCAATCTAACTCTTTAGATATTTATCCAAGCACCAACCTCTATGATTCAACAATTGAATCAATGGTTGTATGATCATTAAGATGGTCATGGTACATAACCCTAATTGTACTAAAGGATCTATTATGCAGATTAGTTATTCTTCATTTCAGATCAGGGAATGATATTTGCAAAAACATTTATTGCATAATGGCTCGTCGTGAGCTCGCATGTCCAACACTATTCCCTATGCTATGTGGGCTAAGGTTTTCATGTGGTTTCATAGGAACTCCAGAGTAGAGATCCCATTCTCTGAGCCAGTATGAGAGAGATCCAGTTATCTGATGAGGAGACTTTTCAGACTTCATTTTCCAACGACTATGGACTCCATCGAGGATGTCTCCACGGCTTTTTCAATTGACCCTTTCAGAGATGGAGCAGTTGTCCACATGATGTGGCGGGTTTCCGAATTTTCATGTGATCCATAGGGAGTTCAAAGTAGAGATCGCATTCCCTATGCCATGCGGGATAGGGTTTTCATGTGGTTTCATAGGGATTCCAGAGTAGAGTTCCCATTCTCCGAGCAAGTATAGGAAGGACCCAATTCTCCGATGAGACTTTTCAGACTGCATTTTCCAGCGACTATGGACTCCGACGAGGATGTCTCCACTGCTTTTTCAGTTCAACCCTTTCAGAGATAGAGCACTTGTCCACATGTTGTGGCAGGCCAGAGTACTCCGACGAGGAGACTCATTTCAGCTGCAATGGCTCTGACAAGCTCAGTACGAAGCACATGCTCTCCGATGAGGTGATTCAGTTTGAATCATACTCTGGCTCGTTTGTTCCTCCTCATCTGCACGACATGAGAAGCAACGTCCTTGACATCAGTCGACAATTGTGTTTGTGTTGAGTTGATATTGTCTGCATGTATTGTATTATGAGTTTGAGTGATTTTTTTCTGTTGGTCTAAGACGAGCATTGCATGCTCCAGCTTGAGGGGGAGTGTTGGAGTATGCGTCACTTATGTTGTAGATGAGTATTACCACATCCAGTGTTTAGTCCCACATCTGCCAGTGGTGGGACTTAAAGGGTCTGTGGAGGCTACATTAGAAGCCCCAAACCTCCTCTATCAGATGAGAAAGTCAATAGATATATCAGCCCTTTGTGGCGTTCTCCCGTGGTTTCATCCCGCTCCTTAGGGAGTAGGGTTCCACATAAAATCCATATGTCAATGTTTTATTCTCTCTAGTTTTCTCTGTTTTGTTTAATAATTCGCTTCTGCATTCTCATTTTCTAACAATTATCATCTAACGTGGGAGCATAAATATCACGCCGGTTGAATTTGGATATATAACATTTAAATAGGCTACGTGCTAAGCTTTTAGTGTAAATGTATGCAAGTTGTTCAACATAAGGCACATGAGTATGATGGAGTGCTATCTGGATCAAATCTCAAGTAATGACCATTCCATGGAAGGCATGATCTGGGATCTCCCTTCCACCTTTATTACATCCCAATAATATGAGAAAATGCAACTTAGGTAAAGGAAGCGGGAACTCATTCTACCTTGTAAATTCAACTTGCATTTCTCAATTAAGTCTTTGACACTTGAGCCCATCACCCTTTAGGTGATATTGACTCGTTGTCAATTGAACTAACAGTCAATAAGAATAGCACTTGCTATGCGCAATCCAATACCGTCTCAATTATATGAAGAATAATATTGGGGTCATTATGCATACGGTATATCTCTTTCGAGAAGCAAAGAGTTCGATCCGTATGCGCTTGTATATCTGAGCTATGACTTTGCATAGACGTCTCTGCGGTATAATCCATGGCGACGGAAAACCCTTCACCTTGACGGAGAGCATGGATGTCATCTTATTATCTCCATATCTCATTCAAATTTTGATTAATCATTTTAAATCAAATTCTCATGATTGATCCTTCCAAGGGAATGTCAATTCTATTAATAATAGACTGTATATTTTAATTGGATTAAAGTAATTTAATCACACTAAATTGATTATCAATCCAATGCAACCAACAAACAATTCATTCGCTTGATATTTTACTATCTAGTATACGCCCTCACATAGTACAATTTTATTATTCCAATTAATTATTTAAAGTACACAGAAACTTATCGTGTTACCCTTCCTTGGAATGGATCCAGTCAGGTTGTAAAGATTATGCTAACAGAGAGTGCTTCCACTGCAAATACGACACACAATATCAATTAAGTAACCCATTAGCATATCCAAGCCTAGACATCTTCACTGTTTCAATTCGAGACAACACAATTGGTACAAATTGTAATAGGACGTTTTATCGATCTTTCGACCGTCTGTGATACTATATAATAATCTCTCAGAGATTTAAGAATCTTAAAATATTATTGTTAGAGTTATTATATTTACATTTATATCTGTAACCCTTCGGGTTCCATAACACCCGTGATCCTTCAGGTTCTGTAACCCTCTGCGACCCTTTGAGTTCCGTAACGCCCCGTAACCCTTCAGTTCCATAACTCTGGTACTCTGTAGGGTTTTCTCTCTATATAAGAGACCCTAGCTCTATGGAATAAAGATCTCATTATTTCCTCTTCTCAACATGGTATCAGAGCGCCAATCCTAAATCGGAGCCTAATACCCTAAATCCGCTGCCACATCAGCCCTCTCTCCGCTGACAAGGAGAGAGGGCTGGACCAACTGCGTCGCTCGTGGATTCGATGGTCTCGCGCAAGGTAATCCGAGTCCCCAACAGCACCAACTGCCACCTCCAACGATACCTAAAGCACCGCCCAAGGCTCCAGCAACTCCAATCGTACCTCCTACATCGTCGACATTGCATGTAGCCCTCTCCCCATTCTCCAACAACCCCTTCTTCACTACGACTTGTTTCTCCCAACTTTTTGTTACTCCTAACTTGATGTTATATACTCTTTATTCTATCAAGTATGGGAGAAAGGAGGAGTCGGAGATGATTCTTCAGGACGTCTGCTACCCTACCACGACTGATAGACCTACACTCCACACTACGACTTAAATCATCCATCTTCACCGAGCATCGACTTCTTCGTCAGGGCGTATACTTCTTCTTTTACGACCTGACTACTACTTCTCGTTGGACTTCTTCTACAACGATTCTTCTCCAGGAATGACAGAAATATGTTCCGGTGACCTGCATGCACGACACAGATACGTTCCGGTGACTTGATATCGCAACGACTTTACAGGCATGGCAGAGATACGTTCCGGTGACCTGAAAGTTGCAGACCCGTCCTAGAGCAAGGTCTTCTACCAGCAGTGGACATATGTTATTATGATGCATCATGTGAGGACGTGGTGTATACTTTTTCTTTTTGTTACAAGCTGCAGCTTTCTCGGCTCCAGCTTGAGGGGGAGTGTTAGAGTTATTATATTTACATTCATATTTGTAACCCTTCCGGTTCCGTAACACCCCGTGACCCTTCAGGTTCTATAACCCTCTATGACCCTTTGAGTTCCGTAACCCCTCGTCACCCTTCGGGTTCCGTAACTCTTGTACTCTATAGGGTTTTCTCTCTATATAAGAGATGCTAGCTCTATGGAATAAATATCTCATTTGTTTCTCTTCTCAACAATTTTTAATCGCCTTAAATTTCTGATCATATCATGCAAATAAGTTGATTTTGCATGTAAAAGTTGAACTGCAACTATTGTAGTTTCAAAATAGAGTTTGTTATGAAGTAATCATTCAATGAAGATTAGTGGTTATGGAATATTTTCCTAAATGTATGAGTCATCATCTAATCAGGGCAAATTTATAATTTCTATGATTATTATTGAATGATCTACGTATTAATTAAACTTATCAAGATCTAATCATCTTCCAACCCATCTCCACTAAATATCTCATATCTAGTACAAACGGAGTCAATTGTACAAAATAAATTTGAGCAATTTACTAGTTTAATTCTTAACAATATTAATGTGTTTCTACATGTTTCAAGACAAGCAAACTGCATCAAAAAATCATTTAGTTATAGATCCAAGTTTTTATGCAAAAAAACACTGCGGGAACTTTTTGGATCTAAAAAATGCATGTTCATTGCCAACCTTTAGTAAATCTTGTGGGGGAGATGTTCAAACATTCTAAAAATATTTAATATCCCAATAGTTCATTCAAACACGGCAAAAACAATAGTTTTTTTCATATAAGCAAAAAATGATTTGAAAATTGCATCTATGTAAAAACAAAAAGTTCTCGCGCATCCGATATCTAAAATCTTATTCCCTTTTTGGATCACATCCAATACCTTCAACCTAGCTTTGATACCACATGAAGGTGAGGGTTTGCTCCTCACGCATCACAGAAGCGTGGATATTGTATCGTGTACGATCTAGGTTGACTAGTCATACTTGTCGTAAGGGGCAGCGGAAATTACAAAATTTTCGATGAAACCACATAACATGGGAACAATTCCCATGTCATTTCATCAAGATCACACACACGTATTAGGGTTGCATCTTGAAACATGATCACGATCCACGATTCTCTAAGTGAAGAAACCTCATGTTTCAAGTCTGATCCGACATAGACATCACTTCTGGACGCATAGGTGAGGCGCGTGCTTCCCACAATCTGAAGAGACGATCTGAGCTAGGAATCTCCTGATTTTATCTCACAAAATCCGTAGTCTCTTTCACGCCGAAGAAATAGAGATTTACGGATAGTCAACTGACAATATAACGACAACACGTAGACAATGGAGCTCTCAACAGATCCTAGGATGGACGACTATTAAGAGTTGAGAGAGTGGTGACTTGTAGAGAGAGAGAGTTGTTGCAACTTTTGCTTCAACTTAATTGTGTATAAGAAAAGGGTAGGATTAACTTTTCTTTTATAACAAATTGGATGATGGAGATGTACGCCTAATTGAAATCAATGGCCAAGATTTTGTTGCAATAATTTGCAACATTATAATTAATTTTAAAGAAGAAAATAAGTTGGAGACATTCTTCTACAAATTATCTAATTAAAATCAATCTCATGAATAAATAGAAGTAGAAGAGAGCCTCCTTCCATAAATAAGGAAAGGAGAAAGTCTCCTTCCTCATTTAGAGGTGGCACCCGATGATGGATTGGATAGAGATTTTCTCTCTCCAATCTCCTTTAATGTAATCTCTTTGTTTTAAATCTTTATTCATAGGATTATTTGTCAACAAAATATCACCAAATATTTTGCAAATTATTTGTGATAATCGCAACAAACCATTAATATGAATCATATTCAATCATCCAATATTTAATGTTAATCACATTCCATTTAATTGAATAATGTCAATACAAATCACATTAGCTTATAAATTGTAAATCTTATTTACAATTAAGTCTCTCTATGATATTATGAATCACATTCACAATATTTATTATTATTGTAGATAGTGCTATCTACATTAATCTTATCTATGATAATTAAATGCAATTTAATTATCTTAGACGACTCTCTACATATATACAAATAATGTGAATCATATCCACACTATTAATGATAATTAAATCATTATATAATAATTAATTCTCCTAAACGCAGATATTGTCAACAATAGAATTATTCTTGAACTCTTTCAAGAACAATGTGCCTTCTCTGCATATACTTGGAGATAAGGACATGACGAATGTATATTTCATGTATAGTGACTTGAATATTGAGATCTAATCTCATCCAGATCTAGAATACCTCTCATAGATGTCTGATCAAGTCAGATAGAATATATAATCTTCTCATTGCATCCGAATCATATTCTGATCAATGTCCAACATTTGGACTATGATTATATAACTAGTCTACTGAGCAGAGTCACTAAAATCCAAACAAGTTCAAGGTTGCAAAAGTCGGTACTCGGTCGGTCAGGTCACTGACTAAGGGATTAATCGACAGTCGGGCGACTAATCAGATTTAGTCGGACTTTAATCGACTTTTAATTTTATGATTATTTTAAATATATAATTCATTTTTATACATATGTTTATATAGATTTGGGTAAATTATAATTTGGGTCCTCATCTATGGCTCCCATCCCAGAATGGGTCCCGATCTTTAAATTGTAACAATTCGTGTCCCAAGGTCATTAATGTAAGGAATTTTTTGGGGCTAATGACGTGTATGCCCTTACTTAAAAGTTGGAACCCAACCCCCATTTCCTTCCCAACAAGGGCATATTCATCATGAACACCAAAATTTCCATTTCCTAAATGGTCCTGGGACCCGAATCGTTACAATTTAAAGATCGGGACCCATTCTGGGATTGGACCCATAGATGGGGACCCAAATTGTAATTTACCTGATAGATTTTGTACATTTTTATACTATCATAATTAACTAAAAAAACTAATCGAATTTAAATAAAACACTAAGTATATTATAATTAGTTTGCTTATAAAAAATAAAACATATAAAAATATGGTATCTCCAAGCGAAAATTGGTCGACTAGTGTGCTTAATCGAAATTAATCGGTACTCGATCGGCCACCCCACTGACTAGACCAGTCAGACCTACTAGTCGGGCCAGTCTGACGACTTTTACAACCCTGAACAAGTTTTATCTCCAAATTTGTTTCATCACTCCCTCGAAATGAAAGCGTGACGATTATATAATCGATTAATATCACATCACCCTCAAGTATTCTCAATACATGTACATCCTTCATATCAGAAGACCTAGAATAAACTTGAATTTCTGATCATATTTGAATTGTCTTCTTCAGGATTTTATCATTAAGTTTCTCATTTGTCACTGGGAGTTTGTATCAATTATATGCTTTCCAAAAGGATATATCATATATACAAATCCTATCACACTTCCAAAGAAAGACAACTATCGACGGAATTTGGTTGGTCCTAATATCTCATGAGTAAGCTCATGTCTTCCAGTTCAGTAGTGAACCTGTATGATTCCTTTGGGAGATCATATTACTCATATGTCATTGCATGCTTCTCACCGATATATAGACCTTGATTAGGTCATCAACCTAATAGTCTGCTTAATGTACATACTCAAACATATAGTAATACATATGTCTCCTGTAAGAGGATGCATTCCTATATCATGACAACACACGATATAGGTATTGTTTATCTCGATCTCGTTAAGTCAACTCTTTGACCTAACTTATCTGAAACATCTTAATCTCTATTCTTATGTAGAGGACCTACATCAATAGGTCGGTCAAATAATAACCTTTGGAGTAAGAATTTCCATCTCCTCAGGTTGAAGATCCTCTCTTAACAATCATTTAACGGTGCTAGATGAGTCCTCAATCTAACTCTTTAGATATAAAGATATAATCTTAACACCAACCTTTATGATCCAATCATTGAATCAAAGCTGTATGATTATCAAGATGGCCATGATACATAATCCTAATTGTACTAAGGGACCTTATAAGTGCATTCATTAATTAATCTCAGATAGGGGGTGAAAATCATTTATTGATATATAAAAAGATTACAATAACATTAATTGTAGAAATGGTTCGTCCTAGGCCCATATGTCTTACAGTTCTTCCACATTATGAAGTGTGGAGGAATGCCCTCATGTCATGGATGGTATTGGAGAAAGTTGTGAAAAGCAGGAACCCAAAGTTCCCATATCGGTGGAGATTGTTTCAATGAAAAGGGAGTCGGATTTGGTGGAATTTGAAGTGGGCTTATGTGCATCATTGTTTCAAGAAGTCAAGTTGCAGGCTCTCCATGGTTGAAGGTGGTGGATTTATAAAACTTGTGTCCGAAAATGCTCGGGGCTTGAGTGACCCCTGTGAAGAGGAGGATTATTGGGGGGTATGTTAAGGAGCTGGCATAATTGTTAGAGTATGTGTTACATGTATATATGTGTAATTGGATCCCTCCATGGTCCAATTACTACATCCACAGCTTTAGTCCTACCTCTATTGTGAGTGCGACTTAGTCTTATTGGTGGATCTATATAATAAGCCCCACACCACTTGTTTGTAACAGATGAGAGAGAAAGCAATAAAGGATATCCGGTCCTTGAGAGGTCTTCTCCCGTGGTTTCATCCCGCTCCCTATGGAGTACGGTTCCACGTAAAATCCCAGTGTTCTTCATCTTATTTACCTATTTATCTCTGATACGCTTCCACATTATCGTTTTTTACATGGTATCCGAGCGGGTTTCGTTCTTGGATTTTTTTTGTTCTTGAAGATTCGAGTTTGGATTTGTTTTTGAAGATTTTTTGATTATATATTCATGTTCTTTGATATGTGAGATCTGTTCGAGAAAAAAAGTTTAGTATTTGTTTTGTGCCTATGCGCAAGTTTTGTTTTCACCGAGTTTCAAGCAATTAGGGTTTTATTGAAACCCTAATCTAGACGTGCGCATCTCCAGGCAGCGCTTGTGGTGTACCCCGATCAACCTCAGCCAATCTCGTTCTGGGCTCGCTCCAATACACAATCTTTACAAGAATCCCATATCGAAGAAGCAACATCACAATTCAACGTGAGAAGAAGATGAAGGATAAAGAAGAAGCACGTGCCAAAGCAGAGCCACTGATCTTCTCCAAGAGATATCTTTGTCGCGAGCAATTCGCCCATGTGCGCAATCGGCAACCAATCTCCCTCTCGGTCGCGAGGTGGTGCACCATTTTTCCCCCTCTCGATCCAACACAAGCAGCGATAATGGCACTCAAGCCATCCACCCTATCGTAGGTGATGATACCTCTCCGAGTCGATGCACCAACTGCAACAATGAATGCGGATCAAACCTCCTCTCCTCACGCAGATGGTGACGGCTACTTGCAGAACTTCTCATGGTGGCAGCTCCTTGTGAAACTTCTCCTAGCGGTGGCTCCAGCGGAGGGTTCCCCAATGGGAACCATATTTCATTCGTGATATGAGACTTGGGGGGTATGCGTCATTTATTTGGGGATGGTCCCGGATTAATTTAGTTTAAAACAATGGACTTGTTTGTATTGGACCCAAAGTTGGGCTGCATATTTTAAAAAAAGGGGGGGGGGCAAAGCTCAGATGGAGCCATATCTTTAAAAAAAGAAAAGAAAGAGAAGTAGCGAGACATTTGGGCCATGAGTTTTTGTAAAAAGAAAAAAAGGGACGTACAAAAAAAAGAGTAGTAGTATGCATAAAAATTTGAGCAAAAGTCGAAAAAAGGAGATCGACTAATTGTTTTCTTCGTTTTCCCTATCTTCATATCTTCTCCCAACTTGGTTGATATCATCTATTCTATCCGATATGGGAGGAAGACAGAGTATGTAGAGTTTTACAAGTAAGATTTCAAACTTTATAGATTGTCAGATTCAAACTCTACATATTAATTCAGAGTCTAGAGCTCAAGGTGCACATGTGTGCATTCATTGTTTAAGAGGTCCCCATACTTGATCTGATCGGCTCATAGTTTTCATGTGATCCATAGGGACTCCAATGTAGAGATCCCATTCTCTGAGTCATTGTGGGTTTAGGATTTTCATATGATTTCATAAGGACTCCAGAGTAGAGATCCCATTCTCTGTGCCAATATGGGACATTCCCAGTTCTCCGACAAGGAGACTTTCAGACTTCAATTTTCTAACAACTGTGGACTCCGACAAGGATGTTTCCATTGTTTTTTTCCAGTTTGGCCCTTTAGAGCAATGGAGCAATTGTGTGCCAGAGTTCTCTAGGTGGGGACTCATTCTAGTTTCAGTGACTCTGACAAACGTGGTACATAGCCCAGTGGCAAAAGTCCTCGTTAAAATTGGAACGGGCAGACAAGTAGGGAATAACTCATTGGTTAGAGTGCTCGTTTGTCATGCCAGAAGTCGCGGGTTTAAATCTCATTTTCCTCGCCCAATCCTCCTGTCCACGGGAAAAGAGAACACTGTCCCTGAGGCCAACGAGAAGATGAAAGAGTTCGACCTAAGAGAAGGTGCGTACTCAAGGAGCTTGATTGTATTCGAGTAGTTGTCGCTACGAGCTGAGACTTCAATACTGAGAAAGCAAGCACGAACTAGAATCTTCGACCACAGTTCCACGTTCTGTGTAACTTGCGCTAAAATTGTATCATGTAAAAACATTTCATGTCTTCTTTATCATGTCTATTGTTGGGGTCACACTGTTGATGTCACGGGACTTTTATGTCATCCGGATAGCCGAAGGCAGCACTGGATGGCACATATGCGTGATGGGTATTGCACTCTACATCGATGCATCCTTTTTTTCTCGCCTAGTCGATCTTTTGCTCCTTCCTTTGGATCTCAGGTATTCGGGAAGAAGTCGACCTTACACAACCCTAGCATCCTACGAGTGACGACTACTATCTCTTAGAAGGTCCAGTGCCCCTTCCAAAGTGAGGACTTATGGGAGGCGATAGTCCAGTGGACCTCTAATGGAGAATCCATGTTCTCCAAATTGGAGACCCAGTTCAGTTCACACTCCTGCCCTTCAATTCCTCCTCACCAGCATGGTGTGAGAAACAACATCCTCATCAGGCATCCAACAGAGTTTGCGTTGAGTTACAAACTGAGCATTGCATGCTCCAGCTTGAGGGAGAGTGTTAGAGTATGTGTCACATGTATAGATGGGTAATTGGATCCCCACATGGTCCAATTACCACATCCACATGTTTAATACCACATCTATTGTAAGTGAGATTTGGTTATACCGGTGGGGCTGTATAAAAAGCCCCACACTATCTGTAACAGATGAGAGAAATCAATAAAGAATATCTGGTCCTTGAGAGGCCTTCTCTTGTGGTTTCATCCTTCTCCTTATGCAGTAGGATTCCACTTAAAATCTCAGTGTTTTTAATCTTATTTATCTATTTATCTCTAATACGCTTCCGAATTATTGTTTTATACAATAGTGATGGTGTTTTTCCTGAGGAGACAACTAAAGTGAGCGGTCTGATCAGTTGTGGAAGTCTATTGGTACATCTTAGTTGTCAGAATTCGGGGCAGCAATGGGAAGTTTTGGTGGTTTGTTGATTGCATAGAATGGCTATTCGTTCAAGAGTATGTCTAATGGGTTAACACTGGCATTCTCACATATGTATGGCCTAAGTGAGGGGGGTCAATGTCAATTTTTTCTCCATTGACCGCCGGCATTTTTATGGGGGCCAACGTCAGGGTCCTATTGATTTTGTGCTTCTGTGATTGGAGAGTGGCAGTTGGAGGTGATGGGTGTATCTACCTGCCATTGGCGGAATGCTGGGTTTCATTTTCTCTTGGACCGTTTCTTGGTGTGGGTGAGATTTTGAGCTTGTTTTCTTTGGCGGATGTTAGGTCCCTCTTGAGATCTGGTCACATGCTTTGGTGTTGGCACGGAATGATATGGTGCTCTGCTCCGTCCAAGAGAGATTCTATGTGGCAGATGTGATTGGAACATGCCAAGGCTCTCTCTGAGTCGATTTTTGTGATTCCTGATATAATTTTGTGAGTATACAGTTTGGGTATATACCATTTTCGGCAGCTGCCTCTTTTTACATTCTAAAAAATACATCACTATGTGATTCACATCGTAGGGAAGCAATTGATTTTAGTTGAGTAAGACACATACAGACTTGTCCTCGTAATTGTAAATGTTAAAACACAATTTGCTACTAGTCCATCTAATCTTGAAATCATGTTTATATTGTTTGGCATTACCCAAGGTTGCAAAAAATGATGGTATTCATTCAAAGAGGTCACTGAATAATTAATAAACAGTATTTGAGTGATTAACCAAAAATATTTGGTAATGTGATTTTTATTATTTTAGATATATTTTTAGTGCATATTATATAGATTTGTCGCTACAAGATTAATGTTACATTTGAATGCCAAATAACATTGGACATCTTACTCTTCCAGTTTACTTTTTCTAAAATCCGAAAACTAATAAGATAATAGTCAATTATTTTCAAGCATCACTCGACTGACTAGTTGGCTGACTATCTGATTGGTCAGACCAACTAATCAGATGGACTGACTGGTTATCAAATTGAGATAATTACGTTGGGTCAGCCTCCCATTCCCCATAGTCCATCCGCCAATTCTAGTTGTCCGACCATTGCAACAGTGGCATACCTGTAGCCTGTGCTTGGGCTTTGTGGTTATAATGAATTAGTGTGATATGTGAGATCGAGGGTTCAAGCTATCCATTTCTTTTTACATAGTGGGTGTGCATCAAAGGATTGTTTTGCCAGTCCCAGTTGCAAATGCTATTGATCTTAAGAACCAATCATTTTGTATCCCTTGGAAAAGGCTTACATCAGTCCTTTCAGAAAAGAATTGGTCTATGGGTCGATTGTTCTCTCCATAATATCTTATATAATTATAAATTGTTAAGGTGCTGGATGTTTGATTTTGGGATTCCTTGAAGTTTTTCATCCTGGTTATATTTGATTTATAGGTGGGTATGGTGTACTGATTCCCAATCTATTTGCAACTTTTTATGCAGGCTATGGTGTTGTTCCTACGATGCCTCAAGTAGGCATGGCTCCTGTTGTGTCATCTATGCCGCCACACGTAAATAGCTTGCCGATGCCTCCTACGAGCCTTCCAACTGCTCCCGCCACTTCTTTGCCTGCCTCCAACAATCCTTCTGCTATGGTCAATCCAGGAACGTATCAAATTGGTGTTATGCCAGCAAGTGGCGGTGTAAACAATAATCTTGGGCAGCAGCTTTCGGCTGCTGGAGGACCAACTACCGCAGCTCCTACTAACTCTTCCCAAGATGGGTATTCCTACTCCCAGACTTCTGAACCTGGCCAGTAAGATCAAAAGATCATAGGAGGTCTTTCCTGGGTCAACACTTTAATAACTTGTATTTTCGAGCTTTCGATCTAAAAGATTAATTGGTAAGGCTTCCTACTCTGTTGAACTCTATTCACAAAGATTCAAAGGCTAGTTTTTGAGGTATTCGCGTATTTTGACAAGATCGGTCCTTGAAGGATCCCACAGTTGTACTTTTCTCAGTAGATTATAACGACAGTAAAGGTGTCTGTCAGATTTTTCAAAGGAATGGCTTATTAAGTTTTATTCTTTCTTATAACTTGTCATCTGTTTACTCCAGTTGAAGTTATTCTGTGAGTTGTGTCTTCCCAACCAACACGATGCCTCCCCAGCAACCCACAACACACATGCAGTAATATCAAGTGAGTTGTGATGCTCGTTGAACGATATAGCTGTAGAAGGGCTAGCAACGTTTGATCTTCTAGATCTGTGGTTTATTTTGTAATATACTTCTTTTTCCTGTGATTTTTCATAATCTATCTTTGTCTCGGCTGCAGGACTCCTGGCAGCTGATTAAATATAGAACAATAGTCAGTCGATGGATGTCCTGCTGACTGTTGACCTGGCAGCGGGATGCTTGGGCTCCATAATGAGTTGGACCATGGTTATCTATATATTATGGTGCCCTACATTATATGAGATGTTCAAGTGTAAAAGAGTGCGGTCGAACTAGAATCTTAATAAGGTTCAACTCTTGATTTATATCATGGGAATCATGCTGAGAATGAATGTTTGAGAGTAACGTTCCATATAAGGCTTGAACCAAGTTAATATTAATTAAAAAGATAATCACTTGTCATATATATATATATATATAGGATTTTTATCCAGAGGGCACTGTGTCCATTTGAGATAAAATGGGCCCTTATTCTGCACCGTTAGATGAAATCATGCAATCTCTTGATTATAGGAACCGCATTTGTAACCGCCTTTTTCGTAAATATGAAAAATAATTAGCTTCCTTAATTAGCAAATGTGTCCTTTCTTCTTGCCCGAATTTCTATCGAGAAAAAAAAAATCCTTTTTTCTCATTCGAGAGAGCATCGATCGTTTTTAACACGCAATCTGTAACCAAAGGTATTTTGATTTGGATTTTTTAATTTTTACATGTTTTTCGTTGCTAATATATATTTACATAGGTTCATGCATGGATAATTCGCGAGTAGATTATGATCGTGATATATCAGATTCAACTATGAAAGACGACTTAGTCCATGGTTCAGAAAGTGAAGATTATTTATGTGATTTGGACGATGAAGGCAATCTTTTCGATCTGATTGATGTCAACAAGAACTATGAAAGTTTAGGTATTTTTTATTTTTTGTGTAATCTTATGACTTTTCTTTTCACATTTTTCATTGCATCATTGAAATTTCGAATATCTTAGCATCATCAAGATTATGTAAGCTCTAGTATTATATAAGCATCTGTAAGTATATGTAAGATCTCACCTGACTCAAGTAATATTTGCGATAGAATCAGTAAGCTCTTACGTAGCATATGTAAGTATCAATAAGTTCATTAAGTTATATAATGACTCAAGTAATATTTGCAAAAGAATTAGTAAGCTCTTATGTAGCATATTTAAGTATCAGTAAGTTATATAATGACACAAGTAATATTTTCAAAATCAATAGTAAGATTTGCAAAAGAATCAGTAAGCTCTTATGTAGCATTTTTAAATATCAGTAAGTTATATAATGACACAAGTAATATTTTCAAAATCAATAGTAAGTTTTGCAAAAAAATCAGTAAGCTCTTATGTAGCATATGTAAGTATCAGTAAGTTATATAATGACACAAGTAATATTTTTAAATTCAATAGTAAGTGTTTAAGTAGTACATGTAAGTACCTTGTAGTATATGTAAGTAGCATCTTTAACTATCAGTAAGTTATATAATGACACAAGTAATATTTACAAAATCAATAGTAAGATCTGCAAAAGAATCAGTAAGCTCTTATGTGGCATATTTAAGTATCAGTAAGTTATATAACGACACAAGTAATATTTACAAAATCAATAGTAAGATCTGCAAAAGAATCAATAATCTCTTATGTAGCATATGTAAGTATCAGTAAGTTATACAATGACACAAGTAATATTTTTAAATTCAATAGTAAGTTTTTAAGTAGTACATGTAAGTACCTTGTAGTATATGTAAGTAGCATCTTTAAGTATCAGTAAGTATCAAAAGCAAAATCAACAGTATGTTATTATGTAGCATCTGTAACTAACAAATGTAAGTATCATTCAATTAAAGCATCAACAATTTCTTATGTGGCATATGTAAGTATCAGTAAGTTATTAACTTTGAAAAGTAACATTGTCAAAAGCAACAGTAAGTTCTTTTTATCATTTGTAAGTATCAGTAACTTAGACCACACTATACGTAGCTATTGTAAGCCTCTGTAAGTAATCGTGAATAGGATTTAGTAAATTTGTTAATTTAAGGTGTTATGAAACAAATCTTAAATTGTAATACATTTCATAGATAACAGAAATAAAGAGTAATACTAATATAGTTATCAGTAACTTCTATTGATGTATCAGTAAGTATGAAGCAATATAGTTGTAACAAAATTCATTATACGTATCTATTGTAAGCATCAGTAAATTATGCATATATTTTGATAGTGTTACAGGAAATAAGTATTAAATGATATGTAATAAGTTCAAGTTTTCGTGAATAGGATTTTGTAAATTTTGTGAATATGTAATAATATCTGTAAGTATCAGTAAAAAAAAATCAACAGTATGTTATTACGTAGCACCTCTAAGAATCAAGTTCAAGTATTATTAACTTAAAGCATCAGTAAGTTCTTATTTATTAGTACATATTTTTTACAAGTTTATTAACTTTGATGAAGTTATAGGTGTGTCTTCACCTTCTACTGATACTTTCTTTATTGTTTATTTTTTAGTCAATGATGAATATGAAAGCTTTAAAGATTTAAATGATGAAGATTCTCCTATATCAGCTGTAGATCCTGCTATTATTCCTCGCGAGGGTCTTTCATTCTCAAACCTAAAGGAATGTGAACTGTTCTATGAGAAATATGCCACTGAACTTGACTTTAATATTAGGAGGAGTAGCACCAAATATTGTTTTGATCGGAAAAACAAAGCTAAGAATCTTTCTTTCAAAAAATATGTTTGTTGGAAGGAAGGACAATATGTTCAAAATTCCAAAAAATGGAAGATATCATCGAGCCTGACATTGGTTGACGTAGAAGCTAATCTCGAGGGAATAGACATCGAGGGTAGAAGATGTGGAATAAGCCGTTGTGGTTGTAAGGCAAAGTTGTGTGTGATATTAAATCAGATATCAAAACAGTGGGATGTAGTCTCATTTGTTGAGGAACTTAACCATAAACTTGTTTTCTCCAAGTAAGAAGAAGTACTTGAGACCGAATAGGAGAATAACTAAAGCCACAAAGAATTTACTTTCTATGTCTCAAGTTAACATCCATACGGCCAAAGAAATTGCATTTTTGGACAAACAAAGTGGATCTGATGAACGTATTGGTTCAATAGCTAGAGACATATACAATCTCAAGCGTGATCAGAAAAAAGAAATTGAAGGTCATGATGCTGTTATGTTGTTGGAACATCTTGAATATTGCAAAAGCATTACACCTGATTTTTTTTATGTGTACAAGAAAGACGATGATTCATGTTTAATTCATTGCATGTGAATAGATTCTTATTCTATGGAAGATTATAAATTATTTGGAGATACTGTTACATTTGATACAACATACGATACGAACAAGTATAAGCTCATTTTTGCTTCTTTTTGTGGTGTTAACAACCATAACAAGACTGTATTCTTCTGCAATGAATTCTTAATGAATGAGACAAAGTACTCTTTTGTATGGCTTTTCAAAAATTTTCTGATGGCTGTTAATGTCGCTCCCAAGTCAATTGTTACTGATCAGTGCTCATCCATTAATGCTGCTATAAGAGAAGTTTTCCCCACTACCAAACATAGATATTGTGGTTGGCACGTTACAGCTAACATGAAGAAGAGGATTGGTTTAACCAAAAAAGCTGATATAGCAATTCATTCATTGAATAAGATTACTTGGTATGCAAAAAGTGAAGAAGATTTTGAAGTTGAGTGGGACAGAATAGTTTCAGATTGTAATTTAGAAAAAAATAGATGGATTAATGTTATGTATCGTATCAGGAGAAAGTGGGTGCCTTTACATGAGAAGATATTTTTTTGCTGAGATGAATACAACACAGAGGAGCGAGAGCATGAATTCTTTCTTGACTAACATGTCAATCAGCTTAATAGTTTATATGAGTTCATGACCAGATTTCAAACCTCAGTTGAAAGAATGAGAGAGCATGCTAATATGATGGACAATGACAATGAGAATAAAATTCCCAAGTTGGCTACTCAGTGGAGCATTGAAAAACAATATTCTGAGCATTTCACAAAGACTTTGTTTTACATGGTTAAGACAGAGCTTTTGGAAGGTATCAAACTAAATGTGATTCCATTTCCTTCAGTTGATGATGTTATACAATTCAGAGTATATCCTATTGGGAAGATTGAAGATTTTAACAAAGTTACTTTTCATACTTGTTACAATAAATTCAGATGTAATTGTATGAAAATGGAATCAATGGGTATTCCTTGTAGACACATTATTAGTGTTTTAAAACACACTGATGCGTTAGAGGTTCATTCCTCTCTTTTATTGAATAGATGGAAGAAAGATATCAAGAGAAATGGTTACTATCCACTTTATATGAAGAGAACAGTACAAGATGACAACAGTCAACTAAGGGTATTGGCAAATGAACTTATCAGCGAAGCTGATGGCAACAAAGAAGTATACGATTACATTAAGAAGGTCCTTATAGATGCTTCTGAAGGAGTCAAAGCTATTAAGAGCAAAAGGATCATTGTTAATGTTGAAGATATCCACGAGGGTAATGAAAAAAGTGATAAGACAGTATTTGTTGTAAAAGATCCCAATGTAGCAAAACCAAAAGAATCTGGAAAAAGTGGTAGACCAAAGGACAACACAAATAGATTGAAATCAATTAGTGAAGAGAAGTCGTAAAAGGGTAGACAATGCAAATTATGCCATAAAGTCAATGCTGGACATGATTTAAGGAATTGCCCTTCAAAATCTTCAAATAATGCTTGATGGTAAGAAAAAATCTTTATTTGATATGATTCATATTGTATTTCCAGTATATTAACATTATGTTAATATTATCTATAATTTTTCTATTACACAGGTGGATACATATTCAATGCAGCTGATATTCGAAAGGTTTGAAGTCAATTGATATTCAAAGGAATGAGAAGACTGAAGCATATGCTGGCATACTCCATTTCAATTTATAGAAGAATTCCATTTTTTTCATATTGTTCCCTTCTTTATAATTTTTGTAAATTGTGTACTATTCATCAAGGCTGAAGTTGTGTGTTCTTGATCAATTTTTATTCAATTAGAATGATATTATTATGTTTAATGTTACGTAGTTTGTAAGTTCTTTTAAATTGTATTTGTTTTAAACTTTTTTATTCACTTTCTTCATTGCATCATTCTAATTTCGAACATCTTAAGCATCAGCAAGATTATGTAAGCATTTGTATCAGTAAGATCTTAGATGAGTCAAGTAATATTTGCAAAAATCAACATTAAGTTCTTATGTAGTATATGTAAGTATCAGTAAGTTATATAATGACACAAATAATATTCTCAAAAGCAACAGTAAGTTTTTATGTAGCAATTGTATGTATCAGTAACTTAACGCATCGGTAAGTATCATGTAGAAGACGAAAGTAGTATCTGTAAGTATCAGTAGCAAAATCAACAGTATGTTATTACGTAGCATTTCCTCTATAAACTGTAGGTATCATTAACTTAAAACATCACTAACTTATTATGAAGCAATTGTAACTAACAGTAAGTTATTAAATGATACATGTAATATTCTCAAATTCATCAGTAAGTTCTAATGTAGCATCTGTAAGTATCAGTTACTTAACGCATCAGTAAGTATCATGTAGTATATGAAAGTAGCATCTGTAAGTATCAGTAATTATCAGTAGCAAAATCAATTGTATGTTATTACGTAGCATCTGCAAGTATAAACCGTAAGTATAAGTAACTTAAAGAATCAGCAAGTTATTATGTAGCATATGTAACTATCAGTAAGTTATAAAATGACACAAGTAATATTCTCAAATTCAATTGTAAGTTATTATGTATCATCTGTAAGTATTATATGTACATAAAGCATAATATATGTATCTATTGTAAGCATCTGTAAGTAATCGTTAATAGAATTTAGAAGATTATGTAAGCATTTGTATCAGTAAGATCTTAGCTGAGTCAAGTAATATTTGCAAAATCAACATTAAGTTCTTATGTAGTATATGTAAGTATCAGTAAGTTATATAACGTCACAAGTAATATTATCAAAAGCAACAGTAAGTTATTATGTAGCATCTGTATGTATCAGTAACTTAACAATCAGTAAGTATCATGTAGTAGGTGAAAATAGCATCTGTAAGTATCAATAAGTATTAGTAGCAAAATCAACAGTATGTTATTACGTAGCTTTTCCTCTATAAACTGTAGGTATCATTAACTTAAACATCACTAACTTATTATGTAGCGATTGTAACTTTCAGTAAGTTATTAAATGACACATGTAATATTCTCAAAATCATCAGTAAGTTCTAATGTATTAGTACGTTATTATGTAGCATATGTAACTATCAGTAAATTATAAAACGACACAAGTAATATTCTCAAAATCAATAGTAAGTTATTATGTATCATCTGTAAGTATTAGTAACTCAAACATAATATATGTATCTATTGTAAGCATCTGTAAGTAATCGTTTAATGGATTTAGAAAATTTGTTATTTTAAGGTGTTAAGAAACAAATTTTAACTTGTAATACTTTCAAATGAAATATTTTTTATGTTACAGTATATTCCATAGTTAACAGAAGTAAAGTGTAAGTTTATTATAGTTATCTGTAACTTTAATTTGATCTATCAGTAAGTATGAAGCAAAGCTGAAATTAACTCTTTATTTCTACCGGTAACAACGCATGGTTTCTCTAGTATTTCTTTATACATCATAAACAATCTTTGAACTTAACACAAGTAAGTTCTTTAGGTCGTATAACAATATCAACAATTAACAATCAACATCCATCAAAATTTTCTCATTCATAAAGATGTCCATGTACAAAAGAAAGATGCTACCTTTAAATTTTGAATACTACATGTTACATATATACATCTTCTCTAATTACATGTCTAAGATATTTCATTTCTTTCAATCTTTCTTCTGCACACTTGTAAGTAGAACATCGGCTATCTCGGCACGAAACTTGGGGATATCTTCAATTCGGAAGACTGGATCTTTTCCCTTGCAAATGAATTCCATATATTTCATTACATAAACTCCACAATCAATGAAATCATTTCGCTGCATTGGGATTCCTTTTGCTATCTCTACTGGCCACTTTTCCAGGTGTTCTCCAGTGAATAGCATGAAGTATTCCGCCATCCAATCAACCTAACAAAATTGTGAAAGAAATATGTTACTAAAAAAACTCAAAAATAAATGTATCTCATAATTTTTTTCCATACTTAACCATTTTCTAACAACCATGAGGTGTTTCTTCATCCCAGTAAGTGAATTGTAGGAAATGAATTTTTTAGCATCGAAATCAGCCACGAGAAGATGCCAATGATTGGAGGTGTGGATTACACAAAAAGCCTTCTTTACTTTATCAAACATTGTTCTCGTGCATGAGAACAAATAGTTCAGAGGCTCATAATCTTCTTCAGTTGCTTCTTTCACAGTCTTTGGGAACAATTGCTAAAATGAATAATAATTAGGCAATATAACATAACTAAAAAACCAAAAATAGTTAAGTACTATTACCATCTGAGCCGTATTTGCAAAAATAAAATGGCATTCCACGTCACTTTCTTGATATGATTTGTATAACACATCCATGAACATGTCTAAAATGATATCAATGACCATTTTGTTATATAGTAGGTCTTCAATGTGTATTCCATTGCAAAAGTTATCTCCTGGACAATGGTAAGTTGCTCCCATACTGCAATGTAAATTAAGTTGTATCATTCAAAAGAGATCATCATAATTATTTATCCAATAAATGTATCTAATAAATTTAGTAAATCTCTTCTTACTTGACGACAGGATCCTTCATAAATTCGTGAATGGTTGCCCTCTCTGATTCTGAAATCGCATCATATCCAGCGTAATCGATGCGATTTAAATTGTAAACCTATAAGTATATTTATACAACCTTATCATTAATTTATATTATTGCATCATTGAAATTTCACACATCTAAAGCATAAGCAAAATTATGTAAGCATTTGTATTATGTAAGCATCTGTAAGTATCATTAAGATCTTAGATAACACAAGTAATATTTGCAAAATCAACAGTAAGCTCTTATGTAGCATATGTAAGTATCATTCAGTACGAAAATTACTCAAGTAATATTTCAAAGATTAATAGTAACTTCTTATATGTCATCTGTAAGTATCAGTTACTTAAATCTTCATTAAGTATCATGTAGTATCACTCACTTAAAGCATCTGTAAGTTACTAGTTAGCATAATTGAAAGTTATTATGTATTATCTTTAAATATCAGTAAATTAAATCAACAGTAATTTATTTTGTAGCAAATCTAAGTATCAGTATTTTATTAAATGACACAAGTAATATTCTTATAACCAACTGTAAGTTATTTTAACGCTCAGTAAGTTCGAGTAACTAAAGCATATATAAGTTCTTATTTATCATATGTAAGTATCTTTAAGTATCAGTAATTTAAAGCATCAAAAGTTATTAGTTAGCATAAGTAAGTATCAATAACTTATTATCTGACACAAGTAATATTCTCAAAATCAAGGTTAAGTTATTTTAAAGCATATTTAAGTATGAGTAACATAAAGCATCAGTGAGTTACTGACTGACACTAGTAACATTCTATGAATCAACAGTAAGTTATTATAAAGCTTCTGTAAGTATTAGTAAATTAAAGCATCAGGAAGTACTTAATTAGAATATGTAAGTATCAGTAATTCATTATTTGACACAAGTAATAATCTCTAAATCAACTGTAAGTTATTATTTTAGCATCTGTAAGTTATTAAACTATCATCATTTGAATGATACAAAATCAATACAATTTAAATGCAACAGTATCACTAAAGTATGATAGTTTGATTTCATACCTCCAAAGCTTGCTCTTTGTTGTCTTCAATCTTTAGAATTTCATCATCATCTTCTACATTCATTACTTCCTCGAAATTCTTTTTTACAAGCTTTCTTTTTTTCCTTACTATTTTCTCCTTTAGTGGAATGCTTTGGGTTTTTTCTTCTTCCTTTATTGCTCTTCTTGATTTGACCCTTTTTGACATGCTGCTAGGAGTGATAAGCTTCTTGCTTCTACCCCTCTTTGGAACATTTGGTTTATGTTGGTCACGGTATTCCGAATCTTCCTCAATTCCAAGATCAAAGGATGGTGATTCATTGGTTTTTGTGATAATATTTTGTTTTTCTTGTTCACCAACCTTTGTTGTCTTCTCCTCTTGTTGCTTTACATTAACTGATTTTGCAAAGAATTCCTCAAACCATTGCTTTAGAATAGAGATTTCGAGCTTCAGCTTCTCATTCTCCTTCAAAGTATTCTCATAATGATCTTTCATTTTTTTGTATTCTTCTAATGTGGGTAGTTGAGAAATTAAACTCTCCAAATCACTTATCTTCTTCTTGTGCTCTTCACATTTACAATCTGGTATATTTTGATGTTGAACAGTCTTCAAAAGTGATGTCATTAAACAATCATCCAGTTGTCGTGTTTGTGGTACAATGACACGCAATGCATAAACAGTTGAGATGAAACCCTCGGTTACGAAGATTTCATAATAAAAAATGAATTCATTTGGGTCAATCTTGAATATCTCTTTTTCTTCAAAGTCTAGCTGGACAACAATCTAATACAAGGAAATATTTTTAGCTATCAATCCAAATTCATATTAATAAAAGCAACCTTTCAAGTAATATTAATAATGACAAGCAGTAACATTTTTAATTGTATCAGGCTGTCAGTAGTATTGCAATCAATTTTCATATGAAACATGTATCAGTAAATTTGAAGCTTGAATCAGTAAGTTATTGATTCTCACATGTATTATTAAGTTTGGAACATGTATCAGTAACTTTGAACTATGCATTAGTAAGTTTATTCTATTTAGCAGTAACTATTAACTATAGTATCTTTAAAGAATGCATCAGTAACCTTGAAGCTTGTGTCAGTAAGTTTTTAGAAGGCAACGGTAACTTTCATTATTTTATCAGTAACTTTAATGATTACACGTAAAACACCAATAGAGGTATGCATGTAAGTTTGGAACATGTATAAGTAACTTTGAATCATGCAGCAGTAACTTTATTTATCAGTAAGTATTTTCAATATAGCATCTTTGAAGAATGCATCAGTAACTTCGAAACTTGTATCTGTAAGTTTGAAGTACTCATCAGTAACTATTATTATTTTATCAGTATCTTTATTGATAATCAACAACCTTTACTAGTAATATTATGATGGCAATCAGTAACATTGTTAAATGTATCAGGTTATCATTCAGTTAAAGTTTCCTATTTTTGAAATGTAATTCTATGATTAAAATTAAAATCACAAATGAAATTATAATTAAATTTTGGGTACCTGATCTTCATCAAAGTTCATGAATTGTTCAATGGTAACTTTGCATGGAATTGACCATTTTCTAATTCTTGGCAATCGATTTTGGTTTAATGCAAGTGATGGGAATAAGTGCTCCAGAGCCCATGCCTAAAAAATTTCACATAGTTAATTATCTGCTAAATATTTATTAAAAGCATAATAGTAGATAGAGATGAAAAAAGCTTACATATAAATATGCTGCACATCCAGTTAAGTAGCCAGCTGTGCTCTTCCCATCAGATGATGAACGCTTTCTCATTTTTTCCGCTATGTCTTCTAAACGTTGAATTATCATAGTCCCAACTGCATTAGATCAATTGAAGAAACGTGTATCTTCAATTGAATCTATATAATTTAGTAGGACCTTTGGGAAGCAGAAGTTGGTTTCGGGGAATAGAAATGTACAAAACATTAATGATATCAGACATCTTATGTACATTCTATTTGAATGATCATCTTCTTGAGTTCTTAAAGAATCAAGCATGTCACAAATATTATGACGATTTAATAACATGCTTGATTGGCAAAATAGCTCTTCGAATGAACTTGACCATTCAAATGAAAACCCCCTTAGATGTATAGGAAATCCGGATGAAGGCAATCCCAAAATCAACCCTATGTCATTATCTGAGAATATGAGTTCTTTTTCTCCAAAGTTGAAAATCCGATCCCCTTGATATCTTTGAACAATAAAGTCCAAGACTTGATAAATAATATCAAGTTTTGTAATCGATACTATTCTTGAGAAAGCGGATTTATCTATCAACTCCTTATGCCTCCCAGTCAACTTGTTGTTACCAAGATATGTTACAAATTGTTTTATGTAACATCTGTGTTGGACACAATATCTTGCTGCAATAATGAAATTAAAATCAGTTAATATTTTGCAATTACTAAGAGTCTTTTCTTAACTTACAATCTTATTAGATATTAGCTTACCTGGCAATGGTTCTATCTTTGCATTATCCTTTACAGTATCAAGAGTCAAACCCGATGCTCTTTCTACATAGCACAAATATTTGTCAATAATAAGTTCTGATATTCATTATTACCAATTCGGCTCTTAATATGCAAACTTACCAGTGGAAACTTCAGTAGTTTTATCACTCTCAAAGCTTGTATCTGCATAAAGTCACTTCTTAATACATAATTCAATTAGAATATATATTTTTTTATAATAAATAGCTAAATTACCACTTGCAGATTCCATTGTTCCTTTTTTTAAATTTTGTGGTGTTCGTCTCTTGTATGAAACATCAAACGTTTTTGCCTGATCCATCTGCGAAAGTAGTAAATGAAATACTAAACACAATTACTGATATAATTTTGTTAGTGATTTCAACGGTAACAACAGCAATTTACTAATTAACTCAAGTAACATTTTGAAATATCTTCAGTATTTCTTTGTTAACCATCTCTAAGCTTTATTATTATTAGGCAACGGTATAATTTAAAAGCTGCATTAGTAAGATATGATACATCATTGGAATGAATTAGTAAACCTATGTAATCACATTACTTATCAACATATGTAAGATTGAATCATTGGTAGGTTCTTTGATAGCATCTTTAAGCATTCGTAATTTAAAGCAGCAGTAAACATAACATCATTCTCAATAAGTAATATGCATGCAGCTATTGAATTCATACGAAAGTGTTCAAATTAAAAGAATTTGTTTTCGTAACCCTAATACGTCTAATTCCTCTAAACTCTTATAGGAATTGGCTTAGCACTACAATGGAAGATGCCGGGTTGTTAAATGATTACTAACCTTGTCTAACCGTGTTTATCCCTCTCCGCCCGCATTGCAATCGTCAAGAAGTTCTTCGCTGCTCCGCCGCGAACCGATACTTTCGCTGGAAGTAAGTTTTTTGATTGTTAACCTAACTTGTGATATTTGATAAGTCGGTAAAAAGTATATTATTGTAAAAGGACCTTTTAATATCACGATGGTAGTATTATAAGTAGGATGAGTAACTTTGGTACGTACTACATGTAACTTTAAAATTATACTATAAATTTTTTTCATTATCCATTAGTAACTTAGAAGCAAGTATCAGTAAGTTCATGCTACTCACTGTTATCAGTAAGTATGAAACATGTATCAGTAAATTTGATGCATGAATCAGTAAGTTCTTGCTTATAAAATGTATTATTAAGTTTCGTAACATGTATCAGTAACATTGAAGCATGCATCAGTAAGTTTATTTTATTTATCAGTAACTATATCCCATATTTTCTTTGAAGAATGCATCAGTAACTTTGAAGCTTACATCAGTAAGTTCGAAGAAGACGTCAGTAACTTTCATCATTTTATCAGTAACTTTAATTATTTCAGGAAAAATAACAATAGAGGTATGCTTGTAATTTTGGAAAATGTATCAGTAACGTTGAATCATGCAGCAGTAAGTTTACTTTATTTATCAGTAACTATTTTCAATATAGCACCCGAAGAATCCATCGGTAACCTCAAAGCTTGTATCAGTAACTTTGAAGTAGGCATCAGTAAAAACTTTTACGTACTTGAATTTTAACGAACTTTGCATCATATTTTTCTAATATATGAATCTGAATTTGTATACGTAAAAAATATGGAATTAAAAGTACACATTATTAACTCGTGACAATAAAAAAATATTCAGATGAACTTTATAAAATAAAATTCGCTTTTTAAGAAAAATAGGATTTCTTTATATAATTCTAATACATCGCAAACACATAAGGATCGAATATTACGTTTTAAAATTTCAAATACGATAGTAATTTTAATAATATAGCGTTTTTTACATATAATTTCAATGTGATAAAAGTTTTCGTATGCTGGAAGTCGTAAATATAATGTAAAAAACATAAGAACTTACTGATTATCGATCTTGAAGCACCTTCAAATGATCTTCAAAGAGGAACGAGAGTTCAGATTGGCTTTGTTTGATCGCCTTATGCGTGAGGAAGAAACCCTAATATGTTTTTGGTAATTACTCGATTACTAACTACGTCGTGCAAAAGGAATTAACGCCCTTTTTTTCGCGATAGCGGTTATGGAACCAAAATGTGCCATATTTAAAATTAAATTAATAATAGTATTTTAACCACCCGATCAACATCAGACGGATGTTATTAGGGGCCTATTAAATCCTAAATGGGCACAGGGCCCTCTAGATAAGCTCTCTCTCTCTCTCTCTTTCTCTCTCTCTCTCTCTCTCTCTCTCTCTATATATATATATATATATATATATATATCCCTTCTACTTGCACACTTTTTAATTGTACCACATACTTTGCTAGAATGTTGTGAATCTTATTGAGATATCTAATCTTATTACCAAATGATGACTCTTAGACACTATTGCATATAACATATTGCTTATATATATGACTTTCCATCGAACACTAGTATGCTTTGCTTTTCCTTTTTCTTATATATGGTGGTTATATGTTATCTATGTTACTCTTCAATAATGAACCATTTGGTTCATTCGTTGAATATCTTGGTTTCTCAATCAGATTGCAAATTTACAAAGTAGATGATATGCACGAGCGGGTCCATAGTAGACAATGCATAAGATTTGGAAGTTCCTCACTTTAGTTTCTTTATACATTGTAGACATGATGTAATAAGATGTACCAGTTGATTAAAGAATTGCAAAACTGTACATGTAAATTATATTCTTGACATTCACATATTGTTCTTCTTCCATTGCATTTTGAAAAATGATTGTATGCTCTTGTTATGATTATCACCAGGTATCTATGTCTGGTGTAGTTAAAAGAAAGGTGATCAAAAGATCACTGGACATCATGTCTCCCTTGTTGTGGGAGCAGGGTGTTGTAATTTTAAATGATAACTATGTGCATGATGCGTTTTATAAATCAAGTTCTTAATTTATCCTTATGCTTGCCATTATACATTTAATAGTAGTATGATTGTTGTACATATTGTTCGATAGCACTTGTTTCTTGGTGTTCGGTACAACAATTAAAAACATACTTTTTTGAAGGTAATTAAAAACATACTTAGAATAAGGTAGAAATGCACTTTCAATTTCACTTATGTAGATAATGCCTTGAAATCTACCATCAGCTGTGGGGTAGTGGTTACTCTGCTATCTCAGAACTGTGCCTTGAGTCCTACCATCCATATTTGGAGCAGTTTGCTATCTGAAGATTTAAATCAAGACGGAGAATTGTCGATATGATTTTAAATCCTAAATTTGGGATCCATTCAGATCATAATTGATTTGAGGATTCATTCTGATTTTGATTATTTTCTAACTCATCTATTCTTCTCATTGGGGAGACTTGGAGATCTTCCTATTGGAAAATATGCATGTTTAGAGAGATTTGAAAATATGTCTATTGATGGATAATTTTTGTATGGAGTACTATACAAAATCCCATAGAGTTAATGGTTTGAATAATCTCTCGGTACTTCAATTGTTCCACCATAGAAGAGAGATCCACTTGTGTGTTTTGCTTTTGTTATTCGCAATAAACTAGTATCAGAGCCATGTTTCATCAAGACAGTCAAGCAATGATGTCGCATAATTTAAAGATCAAAGAGTCTATCGACAGAAACGGGTTCGACCTTTGATCGGAAGTCAAGCAGTAACCCCTTGGAGGAGAAGGCAATAATGTTCTAACAATTGTGATTCTACTATCTAAGGATTTAATTCCAATGTGTAGATCTTTGATAATGCCTTGAGTCCTATTATTACCATTGTGTTGCAATCGCGAAAGTGGAAAACACATAAAAGATCAATCAAGCAAGCACGAAGAACATACTTATTTACAAGATTCACCAATGAAATTGTTGGATACAGAGAGATGATTAAAAAGACTAACCCTATGTGGGTTTATGTAGTAACCCATGCAGACAAATATCTATAAATAGATCGATTCTGAAATATCTTTAAACATGCAGATTTCTCAATTCTTCTTAAATAGGAAGATCCCGAAATCTCCTCCAATGGGAAGAGCAAACAAGTTAGGAAATAATCAACATCAAAATGGATCCTTCAATTAATTATGATCTGGATAGACCCCAGATTTAGGATTCAAAATCACATTGACATATCACCACCTTGATTTGAATCCTCATATAGCAAAATTGCTCCGAATCCGAATAATAAGATTCAAGGCACTATCCTCAGATAGTATAACAATCATTGCTCCAAATCCGATAGTATCTTTCAAGGCATTATCAACAATTACTATCTTTAATTGAATCCTCAGATAGCATAACCACAACTGCTAGACTCCACCGCCGTGTTCCCCTCCAAGGGGGCTACTGCTTGACTGCATGCCAAAGGTTGAACCCGTTCATGCCAATAAATTTTGATATTCAGATTGTGTGATGTCATCTGCTTGATGATCATGATGAATGTGTGATGTCATCTGCTTGATGATCATGATGAAACATGGCTCCAATACTAGTTTGTTACAAATCACGAAAGCTGAACACACTGAAATGATCAATCAAGCATGCATGAAGGACACACAGATTTGCAAGGTTCATCGTAACTGGGCTACATCCTCAGTGAATGTAGTGGATCTCTCTTATATGATGGAACAACCGGAGTACAAAGAGATGATTCAAAACACTAACCCCATAGGGGGTTTACATAGTACCCATACAAACAAATCTCCATACATAGACATATTCTCAAATATCTCTAAATAGATGGATTTCACAAATCTCCTTAAAATAGGAAATATCCAAATCTTCCCCTATGGGAAGAACATGCGGGTTAGGAGATAATCAGAAGGAACGTATCTTCTAATTAGTTATGATATGGATGTATCCCAAACTTAGTTCAAAATCATATCAACAATCGATGATCTCGATGGACCCTGATGCTACTAAGCCAGTGTGTTCATATTTCGCTTCTATGATTTATACCAAATTTGTTGTTGCCTTATCGTATTTCCTCGTGATTTATCATTTTTGAGTGAGTGATGAACTAGTTGCTTTCATTTTTTCTTTAGATTACCTTGTTACAGAACACGTGAGACAGCCACCATGTTGAAGGTTGGAGTGACTCCTGAGGAGGAACTTGCATGAGAGAGATCCTTATTTTGATCTTTAGATGTTAGACTTTCTTACTTTTTTTATGATTCATTAGTTAAGATAATTTATCCATTTTTATTTTTTTCTTGCATTTACTGTAAATTATAAATAATTTAGGCGTTATTTTGAAATTTTTAAAAGATTAAAATAAAAAATATTTTTATGCATATACTGTTTTCCTAGATTTTCAACTTAGGTGCATTGCATTTTCGGTCGTACACATCATCTTGCTTCATGCACATATCAAGTTGCTTTGCGCACACATCGCCTTGCATATTCGGTAAATTCCTTTTCATTGCTCTCTCACATTATCTAACTACGTTTGTTTGCAACTGATTTCAATTTTCCACAATTGAACTTCGGAATAAAAAAGAACTCAATTCCAAGATTTAATTGGACTTCATAGTTTTACTAGAATTATAAACTAGATTGTTTGTATACCACCTACACCCTTGTTAATGTATTTTATGTTTTGCATATCTTTAGCTCGACTTCCAAGGAAGGGAAGTTCTTAGTCTGTCTATCAGTCTATTGTTTGAAGTAGCAACCTGATTTCCATAGAGAGGGAAACATTCAGCAGCTAAGTACTAGATTAGGTCATTAAGCAAGAGAGTAGAGGCATTCCGTACTTGTCCCCAAACCGTTATTGATGAAAATTGGCTTTGACAACTTGCTAGGATCGAGCACGAATGGAGTCGTTGACAACCACCAAAATGCTTAAGCCATGATTGACAATTAGTAATCCCCGTCACTTATAACTTACTCTCACACTTCATGAGTTTCTGATGCGGTACCATGTCGGGATACTACAACATTTTTACCCCAACACAGTCACATCGGAAACTCACGAAGTGTAAGAGTGTGTTATAAGTAGTGGGGATTACTAATTATCAACTTCTGCTTAATCATTTTGGGTGGAGTCAAAGGATCTAATTGGTCTCGAACCCAACAAGTTATCAAAGTCGATTTTTTTCATTAATAGACCGGAGACCTAAACGTCGAACGTTACATACTCTTTGAATACCTAACACTCAAGAGTTGGGGACATACAACTTGAATTTTTGTATGATAGTTGTGAGTGGTAGACGTGATAGTGTTAGCTTGAGGTTACAAAACATTACCATGGTCAATATCTATTAGTCGGGGTCCTTATGTAATGATTGAGGGATCATAAGAACATAAAACTGAAAATATAAACAACCTCCACTACAATTGATTTGAGTGGGCGAACACATGCTTGTTTTGAGGCTTGATTGTTATGCAAGATGGAGTATCTTTAGGAAACATTAGTTTTAGGAAGTGACTTATAGGATATCTTTATAAAAGAGGGTTATTGAAGGATGTTTCGCAATATTAGATCCTATCAAGATGCTTTTTCTAGACTCCGATCATATTTGGGCATCGATCCTTGGTCACTACACAGATTTCCTTTTTTTTCATTACATCGAAACATAAGGCAAGCGGACAACAAGTTGCGTCGCTAGTCCTTTTTGTATTGCAAAGACAATCCTCTTAAACACTACATCCATAGATCTGGGGTCCATCACATTACTGTTCATCACTTTTTGGATCCTTTTTAAAAGCACAATAGCTTCGGGTGCTAGGAAGCCAAAGGTGTCAAAACCAAAGGGGATGACGGCATGTTGATTCTCCGTGTAGGTGATGAATCCGCGATTCATCCTCTCAATATCTTGATCTTAGCAAACTCCCTGAGTAAAATCTCAAATAAATGTATATAAATTCAATAAATTAACAAAATGACTCTTGTAAGTAAAACACACTAATTATTATATATTAGTTTGTATAAAATAAATTAACAATAAAAAGCCGCAAAAATTGAAGGAGTTTTTCACATGTAAATAGACCAAAACTTCATGTATTTTAAATAATTTCGTTTCAACTCCTTTTTGGTTAATTCTTTCTCTAACTTGTTCATAACAATGTATATAAAAATACAAAAATACAAAACAAATTTCAGCTCAAATAAATGCTCCTAGATACCAAAGAGAAAAAACTGTAAAGTCCAACTTCCAAGCCAAATTCCTGTTCTGTATGAACTTCAAATTTACCAAACTCACTTTTAAAGTTCAAGTTAGAAAATTATCTATCCAATGGAAGTAGTTTCATTAAAATCGGAGCTCATTTGCAAAAGTTAGGTTTTGTGACCTTGATGTATATTGTATATTATGTATATATTCATTCTTTCTTCATTTTTATTTTATCTTTCTTAATTACTAAAAATTCAAAAAAATCATCGTTGTGTTGTATTTTTGGTTCTAATATTTTATTGTATTTTTTTGTTGTAAATAACTCTTATTAAAAAGACAAAAAAATATTAGAAAAGCAAACAAAAAATGTACATGTTGTATGTCTTTCTTTGTAAATTCTCCATTTTTTTCTATATATTTTGTTGTATTTTAGTAGCCTACTTTATCTTATTATTTATTTTATTATTTAATTCCCTTTATCTACAATAACCACCATTCAATTCCATCATTCCACCATATTTTCTTCTAATTCAACCCCATTATTTTATTAACCTCCCATCCACCACTTTAATAACTTCTCATGTTTTCTCTTTATATACCTCTCATCCTCCTCATTTTACACTTGATCCATCTTTATGTGAGGAGAGCCTTGTTTCCAGAGTTGAATTGGTGACAGCGACGCAACCGCGGTCAAGCGACGACAACCCTCTCTCCGGTGAGATCCGTTGGCTTCTTGGCCAACATTGCAGCCGCACTCGTGCGCTGCTCGAGCTCATCGCTCGTCCCGATTCGAGCGAAGATTGTGCTCCTCGAAAGCACAACATAGGCAACTGTCTCCATTGTAGGTAAGTTTATTTTCATCTTGTCATCGTTTGTATTTTTTATAATTTTTTTATCATACCACCATATCATCTTCCCTACCATCTACTACCTATCATACCACCACCTTCACCACCAAATCATCTCAAATTTTTTTGTTCCCTGATTAAGAAAATAAAAAAACTAAAAAAACTAAATTTTTAAAGAATACATCACAGCAGGAAATTTTCAAAAAAAATTAAAAATAAAAAAAAAAAGCAAGAGCAGCTTCCGCCGCCCCACCTTCAACGGCTGGCAGCGCCACCTGCCACGTCCACCGCTTTGCCGCTAGTAGCGGAGCTACGTCGCCCGCAGCCCTCCGTCATCCTGCGCGCTCGCCCCTCCCTTGCGGCCCCACTCTAGACCACATACGTCGGTGGCCTCCGTCGCCCCTTGAGGCCCCCTCCCGTGCATGCGTCTGACCCCAAGCGGCCGCCAACCGTCGTTCACTCCGCCGTGACGATCGCCGTCGCACGCTGCCCATACGTGCACGCTCCTACGCCTTCGTGCGCTGTCGCCGTAGCCGCCTCCGGCGTCGCTCCGTGCTCCCCCTGTGCGCCCTAGCCGCCCACATCAAGGAAGAAGGTCAGTTTTTTATTTTTTGTAAAAATACATCTTTTATATTTTATGTTTTTATTGTTACAAAAAGGTCCATGTTCATAGTTGTTTGTAAGTTTTCTTATTTTCTATTTTTGCACGGACACCCCTATGTTTGTATGTTCATTTGGATATTTATTTGGCATATTTTTATTTAATAAAAAATATCATTGTGCTGAGCAACTAATTCTCTACCACATGGTTATTCATTTGAATTTGGTGAGTTGTAGATAATTACTTAAAATTATTTTACTGTAAAATTCTATATTTTACCCAATCTGAGGAATTAAATTCACATCTCACTCACAGCTGCTCTAAAAATTTCACAAAAATTAAGAATGATGCGCTGAAGTGTGCTTTAATTAGTATCCAAATCTCATCTCAATTGGAGTTGTTGTGCCTTAAATAAATTATGGAGTGATTTTAGTAAATGATTTTTAATTAAATCCACACATCATATTTTTGTGAAATTTCAATTCTCCTGGATTGTTCATATAAATAGCTTCTTGAGATAATTCACACTCTGGCTAATTTGATAACATGGATTTATTAGGAATTAATTACTTGCAGTCACTATGTTTTCATTAAAAAATCCACAAAAATTCATTTTTGTCCATAAAATCCAAAACAGTTACTGTAGCTTCCTTGCATCATGTTTTAATTCTGGTAAATTTGTCATAATTTTTGCATTCTCTTTGTGTGAAAAATTGTGAAAAAATCCATAAAAATTGTGCGTTTTTAGTTGTTGCACTATAATTCCGAAAATTTCAAAAAAAATGTGTTTTGTACTCATCTTTGGATTATGATTCTAGAAAAAATACAATTAGGCTAAATCTGATTAATTTTCTATTAAAATTAATTTGGTCTAGTTGTGTGCTTTCTTAGTGTCTTAATTTACCTGCCTTGTGCATTTTTGCATTTATTTCGCATAAAAATATAAAAAAATCCGTATTTGGAAACCTAGATCTAAATTTTTGAATTAACCTCAAGTTGTTCCTTTACCTCCTTGTGTTCGACCTCGGACTTGCTCGGATATAAATTAAAGCCGAGACACTCTTCACGGAGATCTTCTCTCGGTTCTGATTGATTCGCTAAGTACACATACTACAACGAGCCCAAATTAAAACGTGTATCTAGGGACTCGATCAACAGGCTTTCTCGCGTTTCACCACTTTTGCTAAAGAAGCTTTAAGGACATCCTTCCCTGTTGTGAAGGTCCCACTCTTCAACTCCACCATGGGGAAAACTCCTGTCAAATCTATACAAGCATGTTTTCCTCCTATCCACCCAAAAATCAAAATATCAACAGGTGTAAGTGTGGATCTTCCCTCTTGTGGATCAGTTAAAAAGTTCACCGGCGCCTTTCTTGGCAGCAATATCTGCACGTTTGAGGGCATCAAATAAAACGTCTCTAACGAGATCATGTCTGTACTTAAACCTCGGGAGCTCCCTACAATGAATGGCATGATCACCAAAATTGTCCAAGAATGCCTTGCCACAGACTGGACAAATCTCATCAGCAAGAAATAACGGAATCATGAGACGATATTTGAGGATACTGCGGTACTACACCGATGACATGTGAAGTCCAAGTTCGTCTATAGGAAGGGTAAGGAGAAGATCTTAGGCATGAACAACTTGAAGACACCGAAAAACTGCATGTTGTCTAACGGACATGTTATATACAACCTCCATATCCTCAATTATTTTGCAAAAAAGTGCATTCGCCAAAACAGTCTGGGTCTTAGGGGGACGGTGTTCTTTTTAGAGAAACAAATGAGATCGAATGAGGGAATCGAACCATGAAGTCTTTGAAGTCGAAGTCAGAGTCCATATTGCAAATTTTATTGTCACGTATGATATGATCCTGAAGTTCCCAAGATTGCACCCTGGAAGCCATAAAAGCGTAGGAAGAATCCTCCACTGCTAAAAGTAGTCCCAGACCACCAAGTCGAATGGGCAAAGAAGCCACTCTCCATTGAAGATCTCCAAAAAAAGGTCCTCTACAAACAACAATGTCCTCAATAGAACCTCGTAAGCCTCTGTCAAATAAATTGCGGCCTCCTTCATGTATAAAGGTTGACAAGTCCTCAAACCGAATAAAAGTTTTGATAGGCCCATACAAGAACAAAGTAAGAGAAGCTTAGGGTCCTTCAACTGAGGTAGAAGATGCATCAACTTCACCGCTTTAGCAGCCCTCTCCAAAGCCAGGCTTTCATAAAATTTTGATCCATACTAGCAACCCCTCCAAGCAACTTCACACCTAATAAAGGTCTACCAATATCAGGTGGGAACAATCCTTTGCGATGTTTCCTGCCATCACAAGTAGGCCAAAAGAGTTCCGTTTTATGAATATTTAAAACTAGACCCAAGTCTGGCCCATGTTGTTGGATGATATTTAAAACCTTGGCCACCTCGAAAGTATCTCCAATAACTGTACCATCATCAAGATACCATGCATGGAGAAGTAGTTTACAATTATCCCTGATATAATGGATAAGTGGGTGTAGAACGAGAGAAAATAGGAACGGGCGTAGAGGATCACCCTGCTGCACTCCCGCGGAAGACCAAATATGCCTATCTCCAAGGTACAACCTTGCTGACTGCCCATATAGGAACTCCACCCATAAATATATAGAAGGACATCTTTCTCTCACTTGCTGCAATAAGGCGGACCTATCAACCATATTGAAGGCATTAGAAAAATCCACAGTAAGCAACGAAAGCGATCCATCAATATGACGAGCATTCAACACTCTGTTAACACTGTGTAGAATAGCCTCAACTCCACCAGAAACACCCCCTCCAAACTGAAAGTCATTGAGATATTTGGTCATATCTTTACTAGCACCTGTCATAGCCACTTTGGACACTAGCCGTCTCTAAATAGTACCAACTGCAATAGGTCGAATGCTATTATCTGGTTTGAGCAATGGTGTAAGCGGTGCATACACTATAAATTCTGACAAAGAAGTGGGGCATCTTCCATCCAGCCATAACTTACAAAGTTGAGAAGGTTAAATTCATTGTCAATGGTGAGATCATCCTCGTCAAATTCATACATCCCATTATTTCTTTAATTTTGAGACATTGAATTGAAGACAATGATATCTTAGAACTTTGGGATGATGTTCTTATCCATAGTTGAGAGATCCTCTAGAGGTATCCTTCAACACTTCTTGCCACCAATTTTTTGGATTCTAATCACATTGATGTTGTTCAAAACTTGGACTCTACTCTTAAGAAACCTTTATCAACGATCTCTGATCTTGAGTTGATCGAGCGTGGGATGACCTTGACTATAAGCTCTTCTTCGTATCCTTTGTGTTCATGCTTATGATGGAACCACCTTTTGAAGAAGTTTGCCCAATGGATGAGCCTCCTTCATCTACTTCTTTTGAATATGGTCTTTCTTATGTTAATACTCTTCCTCATGTTATAGATATGAACACCACTTGAAGTAGTTCTAAATCCATCACTCCTGCCATAGAGTTGAAACCACTTCCCAAGGATATGAAGTATGTGTTTCTTAATCATGATGATAATCTCTTTGTGACTATAAATGCACATTGGAAAAACCTCCTAGAGGAGGGACCGATAGAACCAAAAGGATTTCTTGGGCCATTAGTTGGAAAATTTATGGATGTTAAAGGAATTAGCCCAAACTTTTGCACCCATCACATGGATCTTATGGAAAATGCTAAAATCTCACAAAATTCAAAGATACTAGAATTTGAATGTATGAGATAGTTATGAATGAAATCCGTTAGTGAATGAGTGTTAGGAATATCCATCCCATCTCTGACAGCAAGTGGATTTGCACCCTTCAAGTGGTCTCTGAGAAGGTTCTTGTCACTATTGTCAATAATTAGATTTGAGAGAATATCTCACCTCGCATGGTAAGATCATGGTGGGTTTGTATGGACTATCAAAAGATTATTACAGGAAAGGAATACGATTGTTTCCTAGATGGATATTCTGGATATTCCTACATCACCATAACCTAAAAGGTTCATGAAAAAACCATGTTTACCTATCCCTTTAGGAATTTACCTTTACATGCTTGCTCGTTATGTTGTGTAATGTCCAGCTGCATTTTAAAGACGCATGCTAGAAATATTCTCAGATATGATATGAAAATTTATGGAAGCCTTCATGGATGATGATTTTTTGATGTTTGGAGGCTCAATTGATGAAATGCTTGAATTTTTAGATCAGGTTCTCCAAAAGTACAAGGAATTCAACATGGTCATTTTGGGAGAAGTCCCATTTCATGACGATGCAAGGAATCGTGATGAAATACATTGTGTCAAATCAAAGGATTGTGATGACCCCTTCAAAGTTAAACCTATCCCTTACATGTCTCCTCCCATGTCTTTGAAAGGTATTTTATCACTTTTGAGATATATAGATTTCTATTGATGTTTTATCTAGGATTTCTCCAAACTTGTTATACCCATGACTTAGTTGCTAGTGAAGGATCAAGATTTTACATTTTCGGAAGATGCCCTCATTCCTTTTAAAATTCTAAAAAGAACTATCACCAATGCACCCATCTTGTAAGATCGGTCCTTGACCTTGAAAATCATGAATATAAATTCAGATTATATCATTGGATTGGTCCTTGGGAGACAAAAGGATGAGAAGACTTATGCCTTCCATTATACTAGCAAGACATTGGATGATATCAAATGAACATAACAATCACATAGAAAGAACTACTAGCCATAATGTTTTCCCTGAAGAAGTTTAGGTCATATTTGCTATGTACACATGTGGTAATCCACACTGATCATTGACTCTTAAGTACCTTTTCACAAAAAAGACCTCAGCATAGACTCCTTAGGCAGATCCTCTTAATGCAAGAATTTAACACATAAATTATAAATAAAGCATGAGTCGAAAAATTGTCGCCGTCATCAATCAAGGTTTCCATTATCTACATTAGTCCTCATTTGGATTCCTCATGGCCAACGCAAGACAATCATTCTGATAGCGGGAGGAGGCCGGAGTGGCAATGTCACCTCTCAGGCAGACAAGCCATCGACCCCGCGCACCTCCTATGCTGTCCCTCCTCGTGCCTCTACCGTCGCCACCCATAAGGGAGGGGAAGAGGAAAAAGAAAGGGGGAGAAGAGGAGCAAATGAGTATGATAATAAAAATAAAATAAATCAAAGAATATGACCTATTGGATTGTGCTTGGATGTGTGTCTATAATTAGATTAAATCATGATGTTAAGTTAGTGTGCAAAGTTGATGACAGAGATCAGTGGTACACAAAATCATCATGGATTCAAATATCAGGATATCTCGCATATATATATATATATATATATATATATATGGGTATCGGATATCAGATGATATCGATACTACTATATATGATGTTTTCCTAGATTCGTCAATATATCGAGATATCAATGAGTACCGATCAAAACTTGAAGTTTTAAATCCAACTTTTCCCATATCAATCGATATCCCAATATCGCTTTTCTATCTTGCCATGGCGTATTGTTATTGCCGCAACTTCTTCTTGACTTTAGATAAGGCTTTCTAGAGTGATTTTCATTATTTGCACTTAGAGATGGATTTCTTGGGAATTTTGTATATAACATGCTTTATCACTTGTTCTTGAGTTTTTTTTCTATTGTTAGGTTATTATTTCTTGTATTTATTAAGATCTTCGGAAGATGGTTATTTGAAGTTTTTGATGCATTTCTTCATAATTAGTCTAGTTTTTTATTTCTCTTAAACATCGTAAGTACAATCTTAGATGTTTGATTTCCTCTTGAACTAGCATCCCAACCATGGATATCATATCATACTCCATCATCATCATCATTGCCATAATGTTACTAAGTTTTTTTATTTTCCTGTTGTGCCGTTTTTCAGTAGTATCGTTTCCAACTCCAATGGTGTTGCTTATCCTCGCACATGATGGACAAGGCTATATACCTCTATATAACATGGAGGATTATTGTGAGTACATAAAGTCAGTGATGTAGTACAAACAACAAGGAGGCAGAGGTTATGTCAATCCATTGCGTAATTCTTGGTTTTGTTCATCTTTTGGTAGGTTTTACTTCATTATTAAAGGGCATATCTTCTTGATTTTTAGAACATGTGGTTTTTTATTATTGTGAAAGATGTACTCTCTATGTTGTAATTGGACAAATTTCATTATTTGCTTTATGATATCTCTCAACAATCAATACTCTCCAGGGTATTATATATGGAAAAAATGGGCTGCCCCCGCCCCATTTTTCGTCAATTTTTTTTTATTTTTTTGAAAAATATCACCATGTATATTCATCCCTATATCCCTCCTATATGTCATTCGAATTTCGTCAGAAACAGAGACTCCTACGGCCTCTATCGAGATGGTGTTGATTTAAAAAATTATGTTACCGTTAAAAAATGACCGTCTGGATAGAGGTCGTAGGAGTCTCTGTTTCTGACGAAATTCGAATGGTATATAGGATGGATATAGGGATGAATATACATGATGATATTTTTCAAAAAAATAAAAAAATTTGCCAAAATAAGGTGGGGGCAGCCATGTTGGCTGCCTCTAGGGGGCAGCCACATATGACCCATTATATATACCATGGAAGGCTGTATCCCGATATATCGACGATATATCGGTATCGACAGGTCACCGATATATCACCGATATGTCCGATATTGGGTATCTACAGACAAAAAAGGCGAACTGAATCCCGATGTCAGCGATATGGCGTCGATATATCGTCGATATATCGACGATATATCGGTATCGACATGGTACCGATATCGATACCGATATCGATATGTCCTTCCATGATATATACCATATTACAACTTATGTGATACGATGTTTACTAATGTGTTCAATATACATCTATTTGTTTATATGAATGAACTTGAATGTTAATTATTATTTAAGAGCTAAGATGATTTTAATGTGTTAGAAAATCGTTTCTTTGAGCCATTTTCAAGATTTTCACTGACATCATCAATATAACACAATATATCCCTTTTTAGACTTACCGTATGGTATCGATATCAATATTTCATACCTTCATACAGATTCCTTTATATTATAATTAAAATAATTTTAGGAATACTCAATTCTTCTTATATATTAACCATACATATTATCTTTTATATAAATCATGGAATAAGGCATCAGATATCCGATCCACTTACATATTTGTATCCACTTGAATTAGGGATGAAAACAGATACGAATTTATTCTGCTTATCATATTTGAAAAATTACCAAAGACAGATATCCACATCCGAATATTAATCGAATATAGATCATATATAGATATTGGTTCTAAAAATTTTCCGAATACGGATACGGATATGGTATTGTCTTGAATATTCGGATCCGAATCTGGTATTGGCTTGAATATTCCGATTCGGATCTGGATATTCGAATACAACATTTAATATTATTTTATATATTACTCAATAGAATATAAATCACACCCTAGTGTTATTATATTAGTAGTGTTATTACATTAGTAGTGTTATTATATTAGTATTATGTATTATATAATACAATATAATAAACTTAGTTTGTTTGGGATGTGCTCGAACGGAAGTTACGAAACTCTATCTCTTTTTTGCTTCCGGTAAAGAATGCATGTCTCCTTGACGCTCCCTTTTATCGTGATGCAATTTATTTATATTTTAATAACATTTTTTAACATCATTATGACCTTCAATAAAAAATCAATTTGTATTCACATGTGATCTTTATTGGATCCGTATTCAGATTCCATGTTTATTGGATCCATATTTAATTCACTCTTTATTTGACTCATATTTGGGTTGACTCTTTATTCGATCTATATTCGGTGTGCTCTTTATTCGATCCATATTCAAATTTGACAAATATCCTATTCGAATTTGTATACATATTTTTAAGGATATGATTTCCTTAATGCATATCCAACTCATATCTGTATCCATATTCGTATTTGATAGAGATGAAGCGAATATAAATATGGAAATAGACATATATGATCCGTATCTTATCCGTTTTCATCCCTAGTTTGAATGGCATGTGGTACTAAATTTTCATATTTTTCATCGACATTGGTAGCTATATTCAATTTTGAAAACATGTACGGATAAGATAAGACTCATGTATATCCGCAGTGATATCCATCTGTTTGCAGGCAGCTTCTAAATGCATTGTCCAAGATATCAAATTTTATCGTGGGAATTTGACTTTTTATGTCAGGATTATATGTTTGGGAAATAAAATCATTGTTAATTCTGTTATAAAACCATTCAACATATACAACTTAGATGTCACATTTTACAAAAACTAAAATTTAGTCTGTTGATGATACATCGATATTCGACCAATAAAAATAAGGACATTTATCCATCAAATGACTCCTCGTGTACAGATGAAGAAAATAGAATCCATGCTCTCACATCAAGATGTAAAGCAACTACACCTACCTTATTATTTTCGATGCCAAAACTGCAACCACTGCAAAAAGATTAATTTTCTAAAGACAATAATGATCAAGTTTAACAAAATAGATTCCCAGGCATTGTACTATATATTGAGCTGAATACCTCATGCATTATTGCAGATGCAACATAAGTAAAAATAAGGGTTTTTTTATCGCTTGTGCTCTTCCTAACCCTTCTTTTTTGCAATATCAGTTCTATCCCTGACTTCTTACAAAATTCTCAATTCTGCCCTTCCGTTAAGGTAAAGTAGGGCATAACAGATATTATAAAAGGGCATAATCTTAATTTCATAAGAAGTAAAGGGCACAATAGATATTACAAAAAAGAAAGGAGCAAAAATGATATTACAGAAGTTTAGAAGGGCACATGTGATAAAAAAATGGTGAAGCTTCTCTCACTGTAACGCAGGTCGGCTACATGAATTCTTGCTCAAATTCATTTTGAAAGCAAGGTAAGACGTGTCGATATGATATTCCAACGATTATATCGATGAAATGTCACCCATATCGACACACTTTTATGAAGGACCCAAAAAGATTATATATATATATATATATATATATATATATATCATCGTATCGATGCCTATATCGATCCCATGTTGATATCGATATATTAGCGATATATCACCGATATATCACAATATTTCGTACATTAGTTAAAAGATTAGAATGTTTTTTTATGCTGGTTGTCGACTACCTGATGCAACCCCCACAAGGTGGGATTTGAACCATGATCTTCTGGGTGGTAGACACATTGCACTACCACCATACCATTTAAGTGGGCACAAGTGATAAAAACCCTAAAAATAATGCACTATTTATTGCCATCAATAAGAAATTGCCCTTTGATCAACTCTGATTCTATTTTATATTTTGATGTTTAGATGGTGAATAATAACTGGTGAATCGTGACATTATATTAAGTTGAATTCATACTAACACATCATCATAATGATTCTAAATACGGTAAATTCTAATATCCTAAAATTCCTGTAATTCAGACATAGGGATAAAAATAGGTGAATGACAAATAAAAGCACATAACTGATGGTGTCTTCAACTATCATTGATTTTTAGACAAATAGTCAGATCTCAATAAGATAATGTTGCACCATTATAAAAGAAATTTTACGATAGCAGAGCACTATTATTGAGCACCATCCAAAATAAGCGATAGGAAGATGCAAATGTTTGTTGCTGTTGAAGTACATAATATCGAAAAATAGTTCATGCAATGGCTCCTGAAAAGGCCAAAAGGTCACTGAACTCTTTCTTAATTTATCCTTGCATTTTTATAGACTAAATACGAGTTCAGTGATTCAGTCCATGAAATGAAAGTAAAATTGGCAACCACCATCATTCCAGTGTATAGAATCAGATATAAAATGATACTCGATGAGTTTTTCCTTGCACATTAACGGTATCCTACTTGAAAATAAAACAAATTTCATCCATTTTTCGACATTGATCCATCTAATTGAAACTCTAGTGAGAAAGAGCTACGAGACACGTTCATATAGAATCCAAAACTTACCAACTACGTGCAAATATGGATCCCTTATATAAGAAAAATTAGCACGAGAAAAGCTGAAAAGAGACATTCAAGCTAGTCGGTGTCGAAAAACTGACTTGTCGGCCTTCATTCATGAGTTGTCATTCCAGATGCAGATCAGAAGAGGAGACACCCATGTGTCGAAGAGGCGGTCTCTCGCCGAATTTCATCAAGTACGCAACCTCGTAGACAGGTTGCAGCTCCTGAATCACCTGAGCATCCAGGTATGCCTCACATTTGAAGCACCATACCGACAAATCGCTGTCATGAATACCAAACGGAGTCATTTGAGATGTGCATTGGTTATTTGATTCAGGCCCCACAAACTACAGTAATGGAGTAGCACCTGTAACTTAGGGCAAGGCAGTGACCATGCTCCTGGTAATGGATGAGCATGTGCTTATTGATAAAACGGCTGCACAAAACGTCTTTACAGATTAAGCACAGCCAGTTCTCAACAGCATGCTCACATCTGAAATAAAAAAGACGGATACAAAGATTAAGAATTTTCATAGTGTACATCTTTACAATAAACAATCAAATGCGTAACAGTGCCAGGAAATACAGAGATGTACAATCTAAGCACGACAGAATTATATAATAGCACATCTTTTCTCATATATTCAGAACATACAAGTAAAAATAATGTCCAAGAATGTCCAAGTAAAAAGAACTGGATTCAAAGTTGAACCTCGATGTAAACCAATGTTGATATCAAAATAATCAATCTTCCCAGACGGATCCTTACACAAGATAAAGCTCTATCATATATATCCTTTATGAGGTTAATGTATAGGTTAGGTACTTATCTCTTCTCTAAAACTCTCCACAATACCTTACATGGAACAGAATCATAAGCCTTCTCCAAATCAATAAAAATCATATGGAGGTTCTTCCTTTTAGCTTTATAAATCTCCATTGTTTTCCTCCGTAAATGGATGGCTTCAATAGTTAAGCGATCTGACATAAATCCGAATTGATTTTCTTTTACTTTGGAGACTTGCATTAACCTTCTTTCGATCACACGTTCCCAAATTTTCATAGAGTGACTCATCAACTTGGCACCTCTGTAATTTGAAGAATTTTGAATGTCCACTTTGTTCTAATAAAGAGGCACCACATTACCTCTCCTCCAATCTTCAGGCATTTTCTTGCTTCGTCAAATAACACTGAATAAATTTATAAGCCAAGTCAAGCCATGCTCACCTAAAACTCTTTATACTGTTATAGGAATGACATCCGGTCCGACTCCTTTCCCAGGTCTTGTAACCTTCAAAGCCTCATCTACTTCCTTTCTTTGTATTCGTATATAGCTTTCATGATTCAAGTAACTTTCACTACAAGCTAGATCACCTAAAGTGATCTCTCTATTTCCATCCCCAATGAAAAGCTTGTGGAAATACCTCTTCCATCTAATCTCTGTATCCTTCTGAGTAACAAGCACGTGACTTTCCTCATCCTTAATGTATCTCACTTGAGAAAAATATTTGGTCTTTCTTTCTCTTGCTTTAGCCAACCTAAATATATCCTTCCGGCCCTCCTTAGAGTCGAGATTTTTGTACAAAACTTCATAAGCTTTTGACTTAGCTTCACTTGCAACCATCTTTGTTTCCTTCTTCGCTATTTCGATCGATATTGCAACCCTGATAAAATTTAGAATTTTCTAATCCATGGCCATATTTATTGTCTAACATCCCAGTCATCAAACTTATGGACTAAGTCAATGACAAAAGGTCTCCTGGTAGAAGCTATAAAATCTTTACAAAGGCTACCTTGTATTCCAAAACTTTGTTTATCTAATCCCAAACCCTTGGTGACAAAATTGAGAATGTGTGAATTTTCAAAAAATAGATTCCTAACAACCTGCTAGAAGAATATAGCTATGTAACCTTATCTGTGATCAATAATGTTGGAGTACTTGGTTGTATGCGTCATAAGTTGTAGCAGGGTAAATGGATCCTGGAGAAGATCCATTTACCCCCATCCTGTGTTTAGTCCCATACCGTCCAATGGTGGGACTTGGAGGCTCTGGGAAGGCTATATAAGGAGCCCCAGACCTCCTGTACTCATTGAGAAAATCAATAGAGAAAAAGCAATGCATAGCATGCTCCTTTGAGGGCTTCTCCCGTGGTTTCATCCCGCTCCTCACGGAGTAGGGTTCCACGTAAAATCATGGAGTTCCCATGCTCTATCTTTCTTGTTTATGCTCTGTTTATCAATCGCTTCCGCATTCTTCATATTTTATAACATGGTATCAGAGCGGGTTCGTTCCTCGAAGATTTCATCGTGTTCTTTATTTTGATTCGAGATCCGATTATTGGTTCGTTCTTGATGATGGAAGTTTTATGAAGTTATGTTCAAGATTCATGGTTTCTGTTCTAGGGTTCCCATCTAGAACCCTTATCTATGCCCTCTTCATTCAAGCAGCGACGCTCCCAGACGGCGCAACATCCTCATAGGCGTGCACCCCCAGGCGCCCATTCCGGCGCACAGGGAGCGCACCTAGGCGCATCAGGAGCGTTTCCTACGCCCCAGGCCACGCGCGTCCTCCAGCTTCAGTTCCCTCGTGCCACGGAGTCCCCAATGATGCTTCTACCAGGCGCGCAACCTCCATGCGCGCGCTGCTGCTCCTTCATCTTCGGCGGTTCCAGGCTGTGGGGATCGATCTACGGCACAGGCGCATCTTCCTCGCGCAAGCAACGCAGGCGGCGGCCTCACTTCTTTCGCAGAGCAACGCGCACATTAGCGGCAGCCAGATCTGACGGTGGTAAGAAAACCCTCCAGATCCAGGTGCACATCATCTCGTACGCAGCAAGCACGCGCAACGGCTCTTCCCATCAATCGGTGGCATCCCTGCGACCCAAGTCGAAGTCGCATCCTCTCCTGTTCAGCAATAAGGCGGCGTTGCCGTAGACACCCAGGTCGCGCGACGGCTCTCCAGGCGGCGATCCAGAGCGCGCGCCTCTCCAGATCCTCCGCGCATCGCGCACGAGCACCCAGGGCCCATCTTCTTCCTCGCGCGGAGGACCCAGTCGGTGTCGCGTCTCTTCTCCAGGTGCTCCTGCGACGGGGCTCTCCGTCTTATGCGGTAGCGCATATCGGTTCTCCCTTCTCTCTCTCGTCTCGCGCAGGCGGCGCGGAGGCGATCTCGAGGCGGCGCTCTTCCCTTGCGTGGCGGCGCTGCACCAGATCTCTGCGATCACGGCTGCAAGGGCTTCGGGTGCCCCCATCGTGCGGGGCGGCGCTGGTGTGTGAGGGTTCTTGTTGGAACCCTAGGTAAAGTAGCGGGCCCCTTTTTAAAGAAAAAAATCATTTATTTGCTTAAGACCCCAAGTGGGCTGAAAGAAATGTAAAAAAAAGGAAGAGCAGGGGACGAAACACCAAAAAAAGGGGAGAAAGAAGAGGAAATATTTTGCTGTGTTCGGCCCAACTGGGCCTTATGTTAAAAAAAAGGAGAAGAATAGAGAGGGAAAGGTTGCAAAGTTAAAAAAACAACAAAGAAAAGGCACGTACAAATAAAGAGCCGTACGCAAGTTTGAAAAAAAATTTTACGAAAGCCGGAAAAAAAGGGAAGGATTTGAACGGCTTAAAAAAATTGCAAAAAAAAAGATTGATGGCTTTAAAAAAAATGAAGAAGAGCCGCAAGTTTTTTGGATGTTCATGTTTTGTTTTCCCCATTGTGTTGTCTTCTCCCAACTTGGTCGATTTCTCTGTTTTCCGACCAGTATGGGAGAAAGGGGGAGTATATGTAGAGTCACAGGTCTGTTCTATTGTTCCAGATTTCAGATCCAGATTGATGCAGATTTCCAGACCAATCAGATTTCAGACTCTACAGATTCCAGTTTCAGACTCGACGGTCATTGTTCCGAGTCTCCAGTTTCAGACACGCACGAGTGTGCGGTCTTATTTCAGATGAGCATATGTTGCCATCATTGTCAGAGGTCCCCATCATGATTCTTGTTGTTCGGCCAGAGTTTTCATGTGGTATCATAGGTACACCAGAGCAGTGCACCATTCTCTGAGCCAGATGGGAGAGACCCAGTTCTCCGACGAGGAGACTTCAGGTGCAGTTTTAGACTCGATGGTCAGATTCCGAGTCTTCAGTTGACTCACACTCCAGCCCGTTCGTCCTCCTCACCTGCACGGCATGAGAAGCAACGTCCTCAACTGCAGCATGTGTGCGTTGGGTTGATATTGTTCGTAGTGTCCTGTAGCGTGAGTTGAGTTTCTTTCTGTTTGTTTGTCCAAGCTGAGCATTGCATGCTCCAGCTTGAGGGGGAGTGTTGGAGTACTTGGTTGTATGCGTCATAAGTTGTAGCAGGGTAAATGGATCCTGGAGAAGATCCATTTACCTCCATCCTGTGTTTAGTCCCATACCGCCCAATGGTGGGACTTGAAGGCTCTGGGAAGGCTATATAAGGAGCCCCAGACCTCCTGTACTCATTGAGAAAATCAATAGAGAAAAAGCAATGCATAGCATGCCCCTTTGAGGGCTTCTCCCGTGGTTTCATCCCGCTCCTCACGGAGTAGGGTTCCACGTAAAATCATGGTGTTCCCATGCTCTATCTTTCTTGTTTATGCTCTGTTTATCAATCGCTTCCGCATTCTTCATATTTTATAACAAGTAAAGAAGGTATTTTTTCACAGTTGATACGTCAACCTACCAACTAAAATTGGCTAAATTGACAAATATTACGAACCAACTAAAGGTAGCCCTGCTAACCCCATTGTATCAGCATACGCATTCGCCGCCAGGGAAGCCTTGCGTTATTTCACTTGTCCATCCCGTAAATGTTCACTTAAAAATATCCATTCACATCCCCTGATCTCAGCACCACTCAGAACGACGAAAGCCTCCCGAGAAGGGAGAGGAAAGGGATGCGAAAAAAAGTAATGAAACATGCAATTGAGTATAAGAGTTGGCCACAGCGGTAGCGATGATCTAGCTTGTGTGTCGGATGCGAAAGGTGGGTGAAGAGTGAGGGGCAGAAGAGGAAAACTGAAGGATCCTTCTATTCTAAGCAAGAAAAGGACACAAGCCCACATCTATGATGCGGCTGAGTCCGCTCTTCAAATGAACTAGGTATACTTCTGAGGTAGGTCACATGCCTTGTATGTCCGTTTAGAGAACTCTGGTTATATGCACATTCTTTTTCCTATAATATATTAAGTTGGGCCTTTCCCCCATCTTGTAGTCAACTTTTGATCTAACAGGTAAAGAGACATGGGGCATGGGGACCATTAAGGTTTCATAGTTGTTATAGGACCAGTGAACTCACTATACCTCTGGAAGGCTACCTAGTGAGCCTCTTCCAGGTAAGTTATACCTATCCGAAGCTATGCCTAAGACCCTATATATTTTCGTGTTTAAATTCTTTTTTATTTAAATTCTTTTTTAGAAGAATATTTTCTTATATAGTTAGTTGAAGTTGATATCTAAATGTTGATACTATAGGGGGCAGGTATAAATAATAGCATTTACCGAGGCATAATATTGCCTCATGGTGAGGTAAGGACAGTATCGGACAGTTATGAGTAAGGTGTGGCAAATAGGAATGCTCTTGTAAAAAGACATTTTCCATCCTCGAGGCCCTCCAGTCTTTCTTTCATGCTCTCGGGATTGATTCGACGATCTCAGGTCAGCCCTCACTATTAGTCATCTCCCACTACACATGTTGATCTCATCAGAAAATCATCTCTGCCTAGCCCAGGCAGTCGCGTCAACGCGCATGATGAAGTCGCAATCCTTCGCCTTCCTCATTGAGCCTTCGGCCTAACTTCGTCGAGACCCTAGTCTCTAAATACCCCCCAGTCCCTATGAGTGATGACTATTCAATAAGCTAATCAACAAGAGCAATTGAAGGTAGTACACAACCAATGTTCAGAAATGCAAGATGTGGTATTCGTTCGACCAGGCGGTCGAAAGTAGGGATGCACATGGATCGGATAAAATCCGTAAACCGATCCAATCCGACGCTATTGGATTGGATTAGTTTGGTTTTATCATTCTAAAGGATCGGATTGGAATTTTTCAAATCCGTTCAAGTATTTGATTGGATCATATCTTTATTAAAATCTAATCCGATCCAATCCGATAATCCGTTAATACACACAAATATATACATATATATACATATACATACAAAGAAACAAACAAATTTAAAAATAACATATAATATCTATGTGCACCCAATTCGAATTTATCTATAATAATAATCAATGTCATTTATCTAATTTTTTCTCGTATTAATCTTTAGATATAAGTCCTCCAGCAACCACCCTTTCTTCTCTCTTGAAAGCCAAATGTTAGATCTCCAAAATAATAAAATATGACTATAACTTGCAAAATTGTAAACTATGTTCGGTTATTCTCCCTCCTAGTTCTCACTCTCTCTATCTCTCATTTCACTCTTGACTGCCAATATTCCTTTTAGTTCTTTCTCTGACCATTTCGACGTTGCCCCTCCCACCCCTACACAATGTTATTCCCCTTAGTGCAACCCATCACCCCATCCCTCACGATGCCGCCACCCATCTCATATAACACCATTCTCCCATGCAATACCGTTTGTCCTCAATATGCTACCACTATTCTGATCTTCATTAAAAGAAATACAGTTTTGGCCTTTGGGATAGTTGCCTAGTCTGTTTGTTAGTTATTCTTGACCCATTTGCTTCTTATCTTTTATTTACTCTAACTTGAAACCTTATTGTAGGGATGAAAATGGATCAGTTATATGATCAAATGTACCACACCCATCTAAGAACAAGTAAGCATTACTTTAATTCATATCATTTTTAAATTGATATGCCATTTTGATTCATATTTTTCATAATATATATATATATATATTTATATTTATATTTATATTTAGTATAGGTATAATCTTACCAATAAATTCTATTTCAATTCTAATTTAAATGAGAGGTATATTTCTCAAATGGTGGGTTATATTTAAGTTAGGTCTTGGATATTCAATTGAGTATGAATGTTATTTGATTATTGTTTGTTAATGATATATTATAGAGCTTTGAAGGGTGTTCTTGGAAGTGGTTGGATTAATCATGGACATCATCAATATCCGACTACAGAGATCACATTGTTTATTTACCCAAGTTGTCTATGTGTCATTATTTGGTAACTTGTATTATTCTTATTTGAATCATTTGTTGAAAATTAAAAAATATATTAAGTCTCCTCCCATTATAAGTAGGGTTGGCTACATGGATTCTTGCTCAAATCCATGTTGAAAGATTCAACTATTTTTTAAGCTAGTCGTCGACTACCTAACGCAACCCCTGCAAGAGTGGGATTTGAACCCTGGTCTTTTGTGTAGTAGACACATTGTACTACCACTGTACAACTGAATCATTTGTTGAAAATTAATTATAAAAAACAAATTAATGCATCAATTATAAGAAAGAAACTTAAATTTCAAATTCAATAGAATCATTTAGTTTGATTGTGTGGTCTTTAAATATTTTTTATAATAGGATTAATAGAATCCTTCAACTTTCATTTAACCATGTCTCTCTTTTTTACATCTATTTATCTTATCTATTTTTAGTATATATTCAAATGTTGAGGGCTAGTGGGTTATAAAATACAAACACGAGAGAGTATATTATTGAACAGGAAATTGCAAGTGTAAAAATCCGATCGAATACGTAATTCGATGGGCTGGATCAGATTGGATTAAAGTATTTGATGGATTGGATTGTATTCGAAAAATAAAAATTGCTAAGATTGGATTAGACATGGATTAAGCTAAAATCTGATCCAATACGATCCACGTGCACCCTTAGTCGAAAACGAGTAAGCGGATATGCAGAGGAATATACAAGGGTATATGCGGTTCATGTGGTTCGTAATATTTTAATAAAAATATTAAAGAAATATATTCAACTATAGTTATTGTAAGTTAGAGGTATTTTTTTAGTCTAAAAACCCCAACACTATCTTTTTTTATAAATGGTTATTTTGTGCGGTTATTGGCAGTTTGAGGTATGTCTTTTTGGAATTGCAATGTCGTTAGGGTTTTGTGGAAAGATCGAGAAGTCCTCATATAGTATTATTAACTAGAGGAGGAATTATATAGAGCTGTCATATTCTTTAACTGAGATATACAGATATTTAGAATTAGAAGAAAAAGAAAGAAAAGCATAAAATTAAGCCAAACGAGATGTTATTAAATTACACCATATGTATGTTCAAAGTAATGATTAGAATGTTTCATCATTAATTGGTAATCTTACATATCAAACTGGATGCCAATAGTGATGCAGAAAGACGCAGACTAAATCACGGGACTGCTAACAAAATGTGTGGATATGCACACAAGATGCAATGTTGTGGTGGATTCCACCCAGTAACCGTCCAAGCAATTAGCAATCAGATCTATAGAGTCATTGCTGTTGTTTCACAGGAACATATGAAAGAAATTGAACTGTGAATAGAAAGAATAGAAAATTGATGAGTCGAGTTATAGTTAATTAACCTTAGTAATCCAATGAAATTATGAGTAAATGAACTAGTAGGACAGGAATACATTCCAGATTGAGGAAAAATAAATGACAAAATCTGAAAATAAGGAATTAGATTACCAGGATTCAGGATTGAAATAGTTTCAGGAGAAACAAATAACTACCGAAGAATATAGAACTCATCCAAAAACAGAAGCAGACTTGGACTGCATACTAGTGGGACTCCCGCAAAATGATGCAACACCATGGAAATACTCAAAGCTAGACTTAGTGACCAAAATGAGAAAAGAACCCAAACCTAAGGAGACTTGATGGATACGACACCCAGCTAGGCAAACTGTGAGACTGTAGGTGGCTGGTGAAGGTTGGATCAGTGTGGGCGGTTGTTGGTGGTTGTGATGGGGCTAGGGTTTAGGATGGCGATGTGGCAGAATTGTTGAGATAGTTGCTTTTATATGTCCTTTATTCATATTCCTATTCATGTCTACTTTATGTAATTTTCCCATAGATTTTCTCCTATATAAGGGAGCCATAGGGTTACAATAGAATGCGTCTATTTATTTTCCCTTTCCACGTGGTATCAGAACGACTATCCTATACTAGAGCCTGTGCCCTAGCCATCTCTTCCTCACCAAAAGCCCTAGCCGCTCATGGCCACCATTGCCCCGCGAGCAGCCGCAGCGGCAGCCAAACACCGGCGTCCGCCACAAGCAGCAACAGTAGCCGATCGGCGCCACTGTCGCATGCCGTGTGCAGCAGTAGCCGATTGGGGAGACCTCCTAGCAGCTTACTCACCACCCAAAGGGAGCAATTTGGTCCACTGATTCATTCTGATGATGAGGTTTTTAGGGCGATTTTGCCTTTTTTGGATGGAAGAGGTTTGTGGTATGAGTTTACATCCACAACCACCTTAATGTATATATGTGTAGACATATTTTTCCTGGTCTACAATCCCAGTCTTCGTAGTAGTCATCATCATGTCAGACAATAGGGTTGACTCTAAGGCGACGCTCCATACTCGGGTACCTTAAAAGGTACAACACCCATTATCAAAATGGATGGGACTAATTATGAGTTATGAGTCATGTAATTCATGAGCCTAATGCAATGCAACGGTAAGAAGTACATTCTGACACAGGACGAACCAACTGACAATATTGATGTTAATGCCTCATTGGAGGCACATGACGCATATGTGTGTGTCTGGTTGTCTGGGACGGTGTCATTAGAGATAGTCAATGATATTTTGAGTCAGCCCATCGCGAAAGTGATGTGGGACATCATCGTCGCTACTTACTCGCAAGCGAAGAATGAGTCGAAGATACTGCAACTTCAGTATGACATCTTCACATCTAAGTAGAATGAGTGTCCTCTTCATACCCTTTACACTTCTCTCAGGGGTATGTTTGAGAAGCTTCATGGTTTCATTCCCTTGATTGTTCGCCAGAACAACCCAAAGCTTACAAAGATTCGATGATGATCGGAGTGTTTCTAGCAGTTCTTGATCCTAAATATGATGCAGCTCGAGCATAGATCCTTACAGATGCCACTATACCTCCAATAAGTCAACAGTCATAGACTTACTTTAGTTATGGCCGCATATACGCAGTACCAAGGGAGTGGTATCCGTGGCATGGGAGGTGGTAGTCGACCTCGTCAGTCATGCACTAGCTACCACAGGCCTGGTCATTATGAGGATACATGCTACTCCAAGCATGATTTTCCTACTTCAACTCGTGTTGCAGAGCAGACTCAACCAGCTGGTGTTCCTCCTTCCGCCTCTGATCAGAGGTTCGATGAGTTTGTGGCACGATTGAGAGAGATTACGCCTACACCTAGGTTATCTACTGTCCCTTCAGGATCTTCAGAGGTAGTTGCATCAGCATCTACCACCACATCAGGTATCGTATATGCTTTTACTAGTTGTTACAAAGAATATTTGTCAGAATGGATTATGGGCTCAGGAGCTTCACATCATCTATGTGGTGATAGAGGACAGTTTTGTGTGTACAGATCAATTCAGCCAGGTAGATCTGTAGTCATAGCAAGTGGGACCCACTCCCCCAATACTAGACAGGGGTAGGTGCAGTTGACTTTGGTAGTACGTCTACATAATGTTCTTTATGCTTCTGATTTTTCTATGAATTTATTGTCTATTAGTCAAATCACCAAAGTCTTACATTGTCGTGACATTTAATCCATCTTCTCTTGTGTTTCATGACATTCTTATGAGCAGAGTGATTGGATCTTGCCATGAGTAAGGTCTCTATAGACTGGTCCAGTCCCCATATGTTGGTGCTTCGACTATTCGCACTGGATCAGACCAGTCCCAATATGTTGGTGCTTCGACCATTCGTACTGGATCAGTCTCTCCTATGTGTGGCACCTCCAATTGGTCACCTTCATCTACAGAAACAGTATCGCATCCTTCCTCAAATTTCTCTTCTCTCTACCCTCCAATGCGAGGCTTGCCAGCTTGGGAAGCACCATCTGTCTACTTTTTAGAGTCATCAAGATCGTAGTAATCATAGTATCTTTTAGTTTATCCATCTTGATATTTGGGTTTGAGTCGTGTCCTAGACCATCAGGGACACATATTTTATCTTCTTGTTGTTGAGAATTTTTCCAGATTATCTTGGGTATTTCTACCCACTTAATTGATCTCGTAGTAGTGTAGTGTACATACCACCCAAAAGACCAGGATTTAAATCCCCTTGTGGGGGTTGTGTTAGGTAGTCGACAGCCAGCGTAAAAAATAGTCGAATCTTTCAACATAGATTTGAGCAAGAATCCATGTAGCGACCCTACTTATAGTGGGAGAAGGCTTCGCCATTTTTTATCTTGCATATTTTTACTTAAAAATAAGCATGATGTTGGCCATGTTATGCAGTCTTTTATTAATGAAATAAAGAATGTTTTTTGCAAATGTCAAGTATATTCATTCTGACAATACATTAGAATTATATAGTTTACAACTTTCAGAGTTTTTCAGAACCCTTGGTATTATTCATCAAACTTCATATGTGTAAACATCCCAACAAAATGGGGTGGTTGAATGCAAACATTGTCACGTTTTAGATGTCACCAGAACCCTCTTAATTCAAAGTTGTGCTCGTCATTCCTATTTGGGAGATGTTGTTCTAACTGCTTGTTACGTGGTGAATCGCATGTCCTCATCTGTGTTGGGAGAGAAGATTCTGTTCTTGATTGTGTTTCCTAAGGATCTTTTCTTCATTAATATTTTGTTATAGATTGCATTTCCCGAGAAGGATGTTTTCTTCCTCACTTATGTGTTTGGATCAGTTGCATTTGCCATCATAAGTCTCATGGTCATGACAAACTCTCTCTTAGAGCTATCAAGTGTTTCTTTGTGGGGTATTCTAGGACTCGAAAGGGATATCGCACTTTTGATCATGTTCGACGGAAAAATTGTGCTAGTGTGGATGTCATTTTCTTTGAGTCTACTATGTTTTTCTCTCCTATAGGTGATAGATTGATTCATTCGAAGTCTGGAGAAGAGGTATACATGCCTTTATCTTTGGTTTCGTCTATCATGCCTATGACTCCTACACTTCTACCACCATCCTCACCACTACCTCCTTCACCGCCATCCTCACCACCACCTCCTCCTCCACCAGCAGCCTCCATCTTTTTGCCACAGATTTACACCCGCTGACCTTTTGCTCGCGAGCCTCCTCCATCATCCAGCACACCCCTAGTACATTCTGAGTACTTAGTTTCTACTGATGGCATTGGCGATTTGCATTTAAAGCGGGATGAGCAGGTTGCTATAGATGTCCCTGTCTCGATCACTGAGAACCTAGATGTGCGCATTGCTTTAAGGAAGCAAAGGTGTACTTGTGCTATGTACCCTCTTGCTTCCCATGTTTCTCTTGCACGTCTCTCATAGGAGTTTCAGAGGTTTAGTGTTGGATTATCTATAGTGGATATACAACGAGCATATCAGGATGCATTACAGAATATTCAGTGGCATTTTGATATGGAGGAAGAGATGGATGCATTACAATCTCGTGGAAAATGGAGTATTGTTCCTGCTCCACCCGATGTATCTGTTTGTGGGAAGTAAGTGGGTGTTCATGGTGAAACACAATGCACATGGTACTGTGGATAGATACAAGGCCAGACTTGTTGCTCGTGGGTTCACCCAGACATATGGGGTGGACTATCGAGATACGTTTTCTCTTGTCATTCGGTAATCTACATTGATGATTCTTATTTTTTTTAGTTATGGTCCATGATTGGCCTCTCTTTCAGTTAGATGTCAAGAATGCCTTCTTGTATGGTGACTTGCAGGAAGAAGTCTGCATGCAATAGCCACCAGGTTTTGCTGTTGAGTGGGAGTCTCATATGGTTTGTAGACTTCACAAGGCTATTTATGACCTTAAGAAGAGTCTTAGGGCTTGGTTTTAGAAGTTCTCTAAGTTGATTAACCAACAGAGATTTATCAGATCGACCGCAGATCATTCTCTTTTCGTTCAGAGATCCCCAAGAGTTATTGTTGCTATTTTGATTTATTTGGATGACATCATTGCACAGGGATGATAAGCATGGTATTCAGGAAGCTAAGGATTTCCTTGAACAATAGTTTGTGATCAAGGACCTTGGCAATCTTCGTTATTTTCTTGGCCTTGAATTTGCGAGGAACCGACGTGGCATGGTGATGATGCAAAGGAAGTATATTACTGATCTCCCAACTGAGACGAGCATGATAGGATGTAGGCCTGCTACTACTCCAATGGATCCTAATGTTAAACTCTATGATGATGACACTTAGGAGGTTGATAAGAGACGAATTGGAGAGCTTGTGGGGAAGCTTTTATATGTCACCATTACCAGACCTGATATATCATTCACATCAAGCTTGTAAAAGTTGGCCGACTAGTCGACCCGACTAGTCGAGTTGGGGGTAGTCGACTCGACTAGGCCTAGTCAGCCATCAGTCGATCAACCTGACTAATCGGACCGACTAGTCGACCTAGTCGAGCGATCAATCGGACGACTTTACATTGAGTTTTTTTATTTTTTTTATTTTTTGTCTTTTTTTGTAAAAGCTAACTTATTCTAATATGCTTTATGGTATATTTAAAGTCAATTAATTCTTTTGTTTCATTATGATAATATAGAAATTGTATAAACCTAAGTAATTATATAAGAATATATGTATAAAAATGATTTATATATTTAAAATAATTAAAAAAATTCAAAACCGACTAATGGTCGACAAAATTTGATTAGTCATTAGATTATCAATTAATCATTAGTCAGTAACCCCGCCGACCGAGTACCGACTACCGCTTTCTGCAACCTTGCTTCACATTAAGCAGAGTTAGTCAGTTTATGAAGCAGTCCATGCAGGTACATATAGATATTGTATACATGATTTTGAGATATTTGAAGACTTCTCCATGTGTAGAACTTGTTCAGTAGAGATACATCCCTTACAGTTACAGCATGTGCTGATGCATATTACACAGGATGTCCCAAAGACAGGAAGTCTACCTCTGGCTTTGTTGTCATTGTAAGGAGTTCACTTATTTCTTGGAAGAGTAAGAAACAGATGGTTGTTGCTAGATCTAGTGTTGAATCAGAATATGGAGCCATTGCACAAGGTAGCACAGAGATGATGTGGGTCAGATCCATCCTGACAGACCTGAGTATTGAGGTGTCACTTTCCATGCACATCCAATGCGACAACCAGAATGCCCTGTTAATAGCCAGTAATCCAGCCTTCCATGAAAAAACCAAGCACGTCAAGGTAGACCGTCACTACACTCGAGATATGATTCAGAAGGGATTTATCTCCACTTCTCATGTTACTTCAGGAGATCAAACTGCACATATGTTCACCAAAGCACTTGATAGAGGCTTTTTCCATTGTTGCTCCATCTTGAAGGGGAGTGTTGAGAAAGTTGTTTTTATTTATCCTTTATTTATTTTTCTTATTCATGTATCTATTATATGTAGTTTTCTCACCGAGCTTTTCTCCTATATAAGAGAGCCCTATGGTTACAATAAAATGCATCTATTTATTTTTCTTTTTCACAGGAACGTTAAAGGTTGCAAGAGGTTAGTAGATGAGGGGTGGAGGCGTCGAGATGATGAAGATGGTGGTGGCCTGAGACGTGTGGTGGAGTAAGCCTCATGAAGGGAGTTGAGGATATGGGTTTCGGTCGAACAGAACTGTGTCTTGGGAAGAAGGTTTCGAACGAGTGAAGTGGAAAGGGGATCGACAGAGAGGTTTCGATTTAGACTACTATACTAACCTAACCGGATCCTAATCAGATCCCTAACCAGGCCAGACTGCATATCAATTGAATATCCGCCCGCATATGCGGTTTATGCGGCTCGATCATGCGTTTGGGCCACATATTACCGCATATGACATATGCGGTTCGGAACCATGCCCCCATACGCACATGCGGCCCATATGCGGCCGCATGGACAGCATTTCTAAACACTGCATGCAACATTACCGGTATTTATTGAAGAGATTTTCAGCAAATTTTAAGCAAGCGAGAAGTGTGAGTTAAGCGAGAAAAATATGCTAAAAATGGGGGATCACATCATACCCGCCTCTGGAACAACGGAAATCCATTCCTATTATTTTCCTACCAAATAAAATGCCTCCCTACCAAACAAAATGCTGGTACCGTGCAACAGACTTTTTGGTCTTTCCACTTCAGCGTAAGACGGAGTCTTCACCAATTTCTTTCCTCACTCTGGCCGCCGCCTTTGCCCTATCCTATTGCTCCGGCGAGGAAAGAAAGGGAAGAGAAAGACTAGCAATGATTGTAATATAGACATCTCCATAGCACACTTCCAGGATGGATGCTGTATTACCTCAACATAAGAATCAGGATATCACCAACTGTCAAATTCTGAAAACCAATCGATAACATACACATGATAAGAGAGATGTTCTAAAGAATGTGTGCAAGAATAAACATCCTTGCTATGTGCAGTAGAAACATTAATATCATCACAGTATGCACATGAATGACCTCAGGAGGAGCTTCGTCCAAGTTAATGGAATTAGAAAGGGACGTTGTAATCTCACAGGTGATAACTTAAGTCAGTTTCATAGCAATTTGTTAATAAATCAATTGCCAGCAGTTGATAGTCTTTGTTGCTAATCTCAAGAAAGATTGGACCTCCTATATACTTTTTTTACTCCAAAAACGGGGAAACACACTAAAGTGTCCACCCCAAATATATTAATATAAACAGAAAAAATAGTACTTACAGAAGTCAAGACTCTAAAAGAGTGTCGGAAAGAAAGATTACATTTTCGCAATGAAACCTTTGCGAAGAAAACAAAACACCATTCCTAGCTAACTAGATTGCCCAGATTGTTGTTATAGGTTGTAGCCGTTCCTCTCTTGAATGGTGCTTTGCTTCATACATCGAGTCCCAACACAACTCTAAATTTTGTAAACTCAGTCATGTGATGTCCAACTAACGCCAGATTGCAGAAGCTTTCATAGATTGGAAGAACAGATGATCAACGGTTTCTATATGCATCTCACATAATGGGCATCTATTGGATATAACCGGGAACAGTCGGTACAACAGTCCCTCGTCATGATGCAAATTCTTCTAAGCAACCAAGCAAAGAAACCAACTCTGTTGGATAGTTTTAAATCCCAAATAAGATTACAATCACGAATGAGGTGTTTGTCCTCAGTGGAGGTCTTGTGATGGCCTTGTACGCACAACTGACGGAGAATTGGTTGTGTTTCTACACCCAATGATCACGACGTGTAGATGATCTTTTACTAGGCCTGAGGGATTCCAAGAGCAAAAGAAACTCCTCCAAGCACTGATCTGAGAAGTCTGACAAGAAGGAAGGCATCCAATTACCATCTATCCAACATTCATGCACTCGAACATTACGATCAATAGCCAGAGCAAAGAGACGACAGAAGCTGACAGACAGAGCTCCCTGACCTGACCACTTATCAGTCCAGAAGGCAAAGGAGGTACCATCACCTAGAATTAGGCGAAAAAGCTCATGAAAACGAGGCATAACCTTGTCGAGTCCTTTCCAGAAAGCTAAAGGATGAAAGAACAGATTGTGCAGTAGATTGCCATGGACCCCAACATTACATATTTTATGGAATAGACGACAACACAAGTCCTCGCTTTGTCCCCCAAATTTTACTCACCCACTTCAGGAAAAGAGCCTAATTTGTTGTTTTAAGATTTGTGATACTATTGCCACCAGCAGTCTTTGGCAGCGTACAAGTATCCCAATCAGTGTTGCAGAAGACGGTATTCGGTATTCAGTCGGAGGGGTCACTGAATAGAGAATAATCGGTATTCGGGCGACTATTCGGAATTATTCGGTTTTGTATTTTTTAATATAAAAATTATTTATAATACATATATTCTTATATTTTTATACATATATGGTCATTATTTAACATGAATCCAAGATAAAAGTACCCATCAATATAATAGATATATAGAATTTGACATTTGTGGTGATACCGTGGTAAAACGTAACCCATAAAATTTGAAAATTGAAAATAAAAAAATAAAAATATGAAAAGTCGAACTCCAGTCTGCCTCATAGTCGGTCCAGTCGGTCCAGTCGGCCTCATATTCGGTCCAGTCGGCCGAATAGTCGGTCCAGTCGGCCGAATAGTCGGCCGACTATTCGGTTGGGCCGACTACTGCCCGACTGGAGGTCTATTCAGTCGGGTACCCCCCCGCACCGCATAGTCGGACCGACTATTCGGTATAGTCGGCCGACTATTGCAACACTGATCCCAATCAACCAGATGCATCCCCTGTCTGTCCTGTCCATTTTTGCCCTAAAGAAATCTTCGTATGATACTCTCCATCCTACGTCAGATACCAGTAGGGAGAAGGTGAGAAGGCATGAAGAAAACAGGAATCGTCGTGAGAACTGCCTTCACAAGCACCAACCTCCCTACACGGGATAAGATAGTCGCTTTCCACTCTGAGAGTCATTTTTGCAATTTTTCAACAAGCCGTAGCCAATCCGACAAGTTAAGTCTTCCCAATGTAAGGGGAAGACCAAGGTAGTGAAACGAAAGAGTACCATGCTCCGTGCCCAGCTCCAAGCAGCAAGCATGGAACTCATCATCCGAGTGACCAAAAGGAATAACCATGGATTTACCACGGTTCAACACCAATCCAGATAGTTCCCCAAAAATCTCCACAATTCTAGCTACCCCCCTAGCTTCATTCAAACCACCTTCGATAAAGAAGATGGTGTCGTCCGCATACTGTAGTAAGGGGATACATATATCATCGTTATTATACCCAGCGATGAGATTATTTTGTAACACATGCTCCACCATGCACGACAAAACATCAGTTGCAGTGATAAAAAGCATTGGGGCCAAGGGACACCCCTGACGCACACCCCGTTGCGTTTGGAAAAAGCCTCCCTATGGTTGTCCATTAACTAGCACCAAATAAGATGTAGTAGTGATACAGCGGTTCATCCAAGAGATCCACATATCAGGAAAACCTTGTCGAGACATTGCCATCCAAAGAAAAACGGCAGTCAGTCGTATTATACGCCCTCGTGAAGTCGACCTTGCAAAAGACCTTCGATTTCCGTCTCTTCCAATCAGAGATAATCTCAGTTGACATGACCAAGGAAAGGGGAAGACAAAGGTAGTGAAACGGAAGAGTACCATGCTCCGTGCCCAACTCCAAGCAGCAAGCATGGACCTCATCATCCGAGTGACCAAAAGGAATAGCCATGGATTTACCACGGTTCAGCACCAGTCTAGATAGTTCCCCAAAAAGCTCCACAATTCTAGCTAACCCCCTAGCTTCATTCAGACCACCTTCGATAAAGAAGATGGTGTCGTCCACATACTGTAGTAAAGGGATACATATATCATTGTTATTATACCCAGCGGTGAGATTATTTTGTAAAACATGCTCCACCATGCACGACAAAACATCAGTTACAATGATAGAAAGCATTGGGGCCAAGGGACACCCTGACGCGCATCCAGTTGCGGTTGGAAAAAGCCTACCTATGGTTATCCATTAACTAGCACCAAATAAGATGCAGTAGTTATACAGTGCTTCATCCAAGAGATCCACATATCAAGAAAACCTCGTCGAGGCAATGCCATCCAAAGAAAAATGACAGTCAAGCATATTATACGCCCTTGTGAAGTCGACCTTTCAAAAGACCTTCGATTTCTGTCTCTTCCAATCAAAGATAATCTCAGTTGACATGACCAAGTTGTCCCCAATCTACCTACTTGGAATGAAAAGCCTATTGGAAAGGCAAAACAAGATGATCCAAAATCCTATTCAATCCGATATCCAGCACCTTTGCTACCACCAAGTAGATTGCATTCAAAAGGGTGATATGTCGAAAGTATTCAACTCTCTTGGAAACCTCCTTTTTGGTAAAAGAAAAATAAGGGGCATGTTTAGTCTCTTAAACTAGCAATAAGGGGCATGTTTAGTCTCTTAAAACCAGCAGTTCCCCTAGTAAACTCTTTCACAACCTCAACAATATCATCCCCAACCACTGACCAGAATTCTCGAAAAAAACACCGAGAAGCCATCAGGACCAAGCGCACCATCAGCATTCAAATTCCACACATGCTCGGTAGAAATATGAGAAGCCCCCTGCCCTGACCACCTCCAAAGTCTATATGTGCATCTCCTTGAGAAAGCATGAAAGTGCTCAGCAATCGCCCTCCCCATCTCCTAATCACCCTCCACCCTCACCACATTCACTACCATTGAGCTAATTAGATTGTGATTATGTCTCCCACTAGTAATTCTATGAAAATATGCAGTGTTTGCATTCCCCTCTTTGAGCCAAGACTGATAGGCTCTTTATTTCCACTCTACCATTCTATTTTTATCTTTGTCCTGGATATTTTCAGTAATGTCTCTCTCTCTCTCAGTAATTTCTGCCTCATTGAAAAAACGAATGGTAGAACGAGGCGTTTTCCCTAGAAACGAGGTGAGGCGTAGTCTCGAGACTGTCAAGGCACAACCCTCTGTTTGTATAGGGCAATAATTTAATAAATATATTCATTTGTGAAATAATCTAATATGGCAAACATATAATATATGATATTATGAAGATAAGAGCATGAAAAAAAGGATATGTCAATGCCATAAATCTTTCTACTAAATTCTACCAAGTCAAAAGGAAATCATCGGCGATAACTATCACTAAAATATTTATCAAAAAGAGATTGGTTATAGTTGCCATTATAGATATCCAAGTTGTTGATATAAATCATATGATTTGAATCCTAACCGTATATTCTACTGAACCCAGATGAAGAACGGTCTGATGTCCCCATGTGCCACCATACCCTACCAGTACGGGGGTCAGTGATCCTGGGGGTAGGGGGGCCAGGTTCCCCCCCCCCACGGGGGTTGCAGGGGGCAACGCCTCCGTCCCAAAAAAATCTTACATGGGTATTCGAATTCACACGCAGTTTCTTATATGTTTAAGGGTGTAATAGTAAGAGTTCACTGAAATAACTGCATAAATATGAATATGAAAGAGGACAAATTGAGCATTCATCTTGCATAAATATATACTCAACAACTAAGTCTTTATAAACATATGAAAATATCAATAGGAATAATTATTTTCTTTAAAAATACTTGAAAAAAATCCCTAACGCCTCACCCCGCCTCTACCGCCTCGCCTCAACCGCCTCAGGCATCTGAGGCGCACACCTCAGATAGGGGGTCCGAGGCAGTCGCCCCGAGGCATTTTCCCTCCACCTTGTTTCGCCTCGAGCACCTTTGCGCCTCAAGGCGCGTTTTTTAAACCATGCTCCAAACCGTCAAGTCGGCAAACCTCCGCCTCAACATCAATGTAACGAGCTAATCTAGCCTCTCTAATCTCATGCTTAAAAGAACAAAGGCGCATGCATAGGGAAGATAGTTTCTGGGCTATGCATAAAGTCGCAGAGCCAAATACCTCTGTGGAAGTCCAATGATTAGAGACCAGATCCCGAAAGCCCTCCTCCTACAGCCACACCTTCTCGAACCTGAAGAAATCCCGAGGGTGAGAGGTAACTCTTGTATCCAAACCAGACGTGTGTGATCTGATTGGAACGAGGCCATGTTGTAGCAGCCAAAAGGGGAAAAGCCTCCATCAGCTCTATAGAACCCAGGAATATGTCTATGTAGGAATGAGACCCAGTATTTCTCCAGGTGTATCTAGTATTACCAGCATCAATGACTTCAAGCTCCAACTCATGAATCAAATCTGCAAATTATATCGAACCTAGGTCATTGCCATCTCATAACCCAGGACGATCTGAAGAAAGTAGCGTGATGTTAAAGTCGCCACCAACCAGCCATGGTATATCAGGAAAAGAGTCTCTTGCATAGCGGAATTCTGCCCACAAATCCAATCTTCTAGTCTGTAGGCATAGGCCACAAACACATGAAAATGTCGTCTTTGATCCCAGAGTCTTATCATTCAGCAGCACGGAAAGCATGTGAGTCCCCTTAAGCATTGCCTCCATGCTAAAGATAGAATCTTTCCACTTAATGATCAGAGAATCTTTCCACTTAATGATCAGACCTCCCGTTGTGCCCACCGCGTCTAGAGTTTTGTATTCTGACAGAAAGTATGTGCCCATCGATTTTCATACTAAAGATAAGCAAGAACTAACTTTGATTCTTATAGAATGGCCACATCACAACCCCATTCACTCAATCGAGACCCCATAGAGACCTTCTTTTCTGGGTCACCAAGACCCCTAACGTTATAAGTTAGAACCTTCATTGAGAAAGAGATGTGTGAAGGCTTGAACGATGCTCGCTGCCTTCTCTACCTGTAATTATGGCTAGAGATTACAGAGGTCTTGTTGTTATTCGTCCTTATACGCTTTCTGGTCCTATACCTTTTAGTCCTCCTAGCATGTTGAGGATGCACTCAAAAGATCATCACCCATGTTTGTCGACTCTCCCACGACATCAAATATCGCTTGAAGCCGCTGGAACAAATGTGTTTGACTCATGATTGACTCCAAAGTCACCACCGCCTCTTGCAGACTTGAGTTCAACAGTGAAATGTTGCTGGGAACCAGCCCTAGATGTACAAGAACTGCCAATAAGCTAGGAAATTTTGATGCTTATGTCGCTACTTTTCATTCAAGTGTAGCACATGTTCATCTTTAGTAGAGTTTACCATACTCAACCCATTTCTCGTCAATGGAAGGGGAGCCTACTCCTTGAAGAGGTACTGGGAAGACCATTCAACGAGCATGTGTCCGAAAAAAGAGATCCGGACTTGGGTCCCCCAACCGAGTCGTTGCATAAATCTAATCCACATCCCTCGAATGTCAAGAAACATCAGGGATTTCCTCCAATAAGACCGTAGTCAGAGCCTCAGAAAGAGCTCTCAATCAGGTCGGGTGTGGGAATAACCATGGTTTTAAAAAACGTGAGGCGGATCGAGGCGGTTTTCCCTTGACGAGGCGAGGCGTAAGCCTCGAGGCGGTCGAGACGTAAGCCTTGATCTATATAGGAAAATATACATAAAATATAATTAAGCATAATTATATATTTATAAAATCACAAATTTAGATATTCCCAACATATTCACCATATATGCTATGAGAATGAGAATATATAATATTCTTTGCATGATTTACTTTGAATCCTAATTCATATTATCATCCATATAAAATGCAAAGCTTATTATGACCTCTATTAATGTTGGCGGGTGAAGTTCTTGTCGATATGTAACACTTCCCTTTATGTATATGGATGAAGCAAACTTATGTGACTAACATATATTATTAATATACACAATATATAATATGTCTATGTTGTGTTATATGTGTTATATGACTAGCTAACAATTAATACAATAGATAATGTATATTTTTAAATACATATTAAATATATATATGACAATATAACAAACCAAGTTGTTAACAATCAATATTATACTTAAGATATCATAAAAATTAATATAAAAATATAAAATATAGGGTACCAAACCTGTGCAGCCCGAGGCAGCGCCTCAAGACCGCCTCACCGCCTCAACGCCTCGAGGACCGCCTCAGCGCCTCGAGGCACACGCCTCACATGGGCAGCTTGAGGCGGGCGCCTCGAGGCGGTTTTCTCAAAAAACCGCCTCGAGGCGTACGCCTCAGCGCCTCGAGGCGCATTTTTTAAAACCATGGGAATAACGCATACAGAGTTGATGGACGATAAAGACCCAGCCACTCAAAAAAACTTTGCAGCCTTAAAAGAAAAGGTTCGAGCAACATGGAGGAAACAGAGGGTTGGTGCCATGTCGGAGGCTCGACCTCCTCCAAAGTTGGACCATTCATAAGAATCGGGCCTAAGTTCTCTGCAACCTTCAATTTTTTTTGAAAAGTTTCCAATGTTGTAACCTCACTAGAATCGGGTACATAATTTTAATGGGGAGACATTCTATGACCAGCTTTTTGGGCTAGGCTAGACCTCTCTCTAACCTTCGGAAGGAGATCGTCTCCCAACCCTGCTCTATCAACAGGCACTTTCTTTTGCAATAAAGGAAAAGCATGACAAAACTATTCCATGTTCTCCTATTACCAAGTTCTTTGACTTCTTTTGACTCTGTACAGCTATCACCTCCAGCCTGACAACTTCTATGAGGAAGGCGAGACAATTGACAAATGGTGAGTCAAAAGAAGTGAGCTACTTTGTCCCCTTCGGGAAAGGCAACAGTTTATCCTCAAGCGAGAGATTTTGCACTGCATTGACAAAAGCCTATTACCTTTAGAGAAGCCATCTAATGTGGGTAGGATCCTCTTTCACCTCTCGATGATTTAGGATTTTGATGGGGAGACATTTTATGGAAGAGAGTTGGGTTATGAGAAATATGTTCATGGTATGTAAACAACACAAAGGATACCATCTATAGTGCAAAAGATCAAATATCAATTTGATCTTATTTTGCCAAGTTTGAAAAGTGATATTTCATGTATCTCAAGGGAATCATAGAGATCGTGAAAATTGCTTTAAAAGGCAATTTTATCAGAAAAAAGTGCTCATAGCTCTTATATCAACAGATACAATCAAAATACATACTTACTAAGAGGTCACATGCATATTAATATGTCTTGACATGATATAACAAACAACTTATGAAGGATATAACAATTTATTACAAGGTCTCGGCAAATGAAATATCATCTTGAAGCCTACTAGATTCTGTGGAGATGCCATTGCATCTATGAATATTCTTTCTTAAGAAGACAATCAATAGTTGTTCAAGAATTTCTTTGTTGAATTCCTTACACTCCAAAATTAGAAAATTAACATAGGCTATGATATCATGTTAGAAATTTAACATAGCTCTAATACCATGTTAGAAATATGAAATGTGGAAGTGTAATCAAAGAAAAAGAATAAACATTGAAGGAACACCGAGTTTTTTACGTGGAACCCTACTCCCTAAGGAACGGGATGAAATCATGGGAGAACACTGAAGGATACGGGTAAAATTCTCAAGCGCGTCACAGAAGCGTGATGATCGCATCGAATGCGATCGGGAGCAACTAGTCGCACTAGTTGCTCCGGGCAACAGAAATTAAAAATTTTTATGTGACGGAACCACATGATCCAAAAACACTTCTCGGATCGTTTCGTCTAAACCACAAACAAGTAATAGGATTACCTCTTGAAGCGTGGTTGTGATTGAGTCTCTAAACAAAGAGACCTCCTGTCTCAAGTCCGATCCGACGGAAGAGACGCTTGTGAGCGCGTGGATGAGACGTGTGCTTCTCGCAATCCATGTTGATGATCCAAGCCACGGATCTCCTGATCTCGACAAACGAGATACGACGTCTTCTTCACGAGCAAGGCACGCCGATGTAGACGGAGATCCACGAGCAAACGATCAGGCAGCATAACGACGACGCTGCAACGATGACGGATCTCTCTAGGGCATCCATGGTAGACGACCACATGAGAGACAGAGAGAGTGGGTGTGTAAAGAGAAGAGAGAGAGAGAGCATTCATTATTAATCATATATCTTGAAGAGCAATGGATGCCTCTTCTTATATAGGGTTTTGGGAGTCCATGGATCTCAATCCATGGACAACACACAATCAATGGTTGAGATTGATTTGTGTTTCTTTCAATGGCTAAGATGTTGTTGTAAAACCACAACAACTAATGATTTAATTTAAATTAATTTTCATTGATAAATCAATAAAATTAATTTCAAATTAAATCATCTTTGATAAGAGAAAAGATAATGAAGAGAATAAACCAATCTCCTCATAAGAGGGGACGTCTACTCTTCTCCTCATGGAGAGTTGTAGCCGTCCACTCCTCTTTGGTGGACTTGGTCTATCTCTTCAAATTATCATGAGATCTTATTATCTCATGATATATATCATCTCTTGTTGACAATATTTTCACCAAAAATAATTCCAAATTATCTTATGGAAAATATCAATCATGCCATTGAAATTATGTGAATCTCATTCACAATTCAAAACTAAATGTAAATTATATTTTGGAATTTTTACCCGGCAGACCTTATAATCTTTGTCAATAACCTCTACGGCCTTTGAAACATCATAATTCCCCCCTTACCCCCGTAAAGTTGTTAACCTTTACCGTAAAGACCATGTGGTTAACCCACGTCCATTTAACCGTTAAGACTAACCGGATTCTGTTATCTTCTATACATGATACCCATTTTTCTTATCAAAATTACTTTAAGTGCCACTCCCTCCCTCCTATCCTCTACCTCCAGCTGGAGCCGGTCGCCGCCACCTGAAGGCCCACACCCCCCACGGCGGTCGGCCTCCCATGCTCGCTCGACACCCGCTGCCGCTCGGAGCCCCCCCACCCCCCGGTCGCTGCTCCTCCCCGGCCCCCCGCCTCGTCCCCTGGGAACCCCCCTGTCGCTGCTTCCCCTTGTCCCCTGCGACCTCCGTTGCTGCTCCCCCCCGGCCCCCGCGTTGTCCCCTGCGAACCCCCCTCCCCCCTTCCCCCCGCCACCCTCGTCTCTGAAGCCCCATCACCTCCTCACCTACGTCCCCCCACCCCCCCGCCACCTCGTCCCCTGAAGCCCCCTCGCCTCCTCACCTGCGTCCCCCTGCCGCCCTCATCCCCTGCGAACACCCCATCCCGCGGGCTCGCCCCCTGAAGCCCCCTCCCCACACCCGCCCCCGGGGCTCCGCCTCGTCCCACCCCCAGATTTTCGGCGCAGGCCTCCTTCGACCCCTGTCACCCGACCCCGTCCACCGTACCGTCAACCTCCTCTACTCGAGCCTCATCTCGGCGTAGTAGGAGAATTATTATTTTTGGTTAATTATAACCGTCTGATCATGAATGGGTTAGATTAACTCGTTTTTAACCTTAGAAAGTTAACTCTATATGTTTTAATTTAACGGTAGGGTTCGTGGGGTAAGACGGAGTAAGTTTACGGGGGTGAGGGAGGAATTACGATGTTTCAAAGGTCGTAGAGGTTATTGACAAAGATTATAGGGTCTGCCGGGTAAAAATCCCTTATATTTTAATTAATCATCAAATGTGAATCCAATTCATATCAATAATTAATTAACAAATATAAATTATAATATGCTCTCTCTAATATATTATAAATCACATTTATACACATTATTCATATCTTGACAATTAAATGTTTAATTGTCTCAGATAACTCTCCTTATAATATGAATCAAATTCATATTATCCATGATAATTAAATCACATTTAATTATCAATTTTCTCGATGCTCGGATACATATATCTACAATGAAATTATCCATTCACTCTTTGAAGGATAATGCGCTTTCTTCGCAGATACTTGAAGATAAGGATAGGGCGATTGTATTGTTCCACGTATAGTGACTTGGATATTGAGATCACATCTCAAATCCAGATCTCGGGCTTGATTAAATCAAGATTGCAAATCTAATCTTCTCATTGCATCTGAATCACATTCAGATCAATGTCTAACATTTGGACCAAGATCAGATTACTTCTCTACTAAGAGGAGTCACTAAAATCCAGACCTGTTTCATCACTCCCTAGGAATGGAAGCGTCATGGTTATACAATCGTTTATGATCACACCACCCTCAGGTATTCCCAACACCTGTACATCCGATATACTGGAAGACTCAGAATAAACCCGAAGTATTAGATCAACTTTATACTGTCTACTTCAGGGTTTTATCAGTAAGTTTCTCATTTGATCATTGGGAGTTGGTATAGATCATATACTTTCCAAAAGCATATATCATACCTAGGTCTTGATCATATACTTTCCAAAAGTATATATCAAACCTACAAATTCAGTCAAGCTTTCAAAGCGAGACGACCATGCACGGAATTTGATTCTTCCCAATATCTCATGACTGAGCTCATGTTTTCCGGTTTAGTAATGAACATGTATGATCCTTTTGAGAGATCGTATTACTCATATATCATTGCATGCACACCAGCGCGTCGGTGTATAGACCTTAGTTAGGTCATTAACCTATTAACCTGCCAAATGTACATACTCAGACATATAGTAACACATCTGTCTCCGGTCAGAGGATGCGTGCCTATATCGTGACAGCATACGACATAGGACTTTGGTTATCTCGATCTCGTTAAGTCAACTCTTTGACCTAACTAATCTGAAATCTCCAAATCTCTATTCCTATGCAGAGGACCTGCATCAAGAGATCGGTCATATATCAACCTATGTGAGAAAGGATTGACATCTCCTACTCTGGCTGTATTCATCCAAGCACCAGCCTATATGATTCAATTATTGAATCAACAGCTGTATGATTATTAAGATGACCATGGTACATAACCCTAATTGTACTAAGGGACCTCTTATGCAAATTATTTATTCTTCATTTCAGATCAGGGAATGATTTGTGCAATAACATTTATTGCATAATGGCTCGCAGTGGGCTCGCATGTCCAACAAACACCTCAAAGGGCTGATTTTTGCATTCAACTTTCTCATCTGATACAGGAGGTCATGGAATTCTTATATAGCCTCTACAGACCCTCCAAGTCCCACCACCGATAGATGTAGGACTAAACATTGGATGTGATAATTGGACTTGGGGATCCATTTGCCCATCTACATAAGTGACGCATATACTCCAACACTTCCCTCAAATTAGAGCATGCAATGCTCAGCTTGGATAAAGAGAAAGAAATCTCAAACTCACAATACAAGACACTACAGACAATATCAACTCAAGGCATACACAATTGTTGGTTGTTGTCGAGGATGTTGCTTCTCATGCCATGCATGTAAAGAGGAACAAACGAGCTGGAGTGTGGGTCAAACTGGATCTCCTCATCGGAGAACATGTACTCTGAACTACACATGATAGAGTCACTTAAACTGAAAAGAGTCTCCCTGTCGGAGCACTCTGGCCAGCCACATGTATAAGATTGAATCATGTGGACAACTGCTCCATCTCTAGAGGATTTTTTTAATAAGAAAAAGGGGGAGCCCTCCCAAGGCGGGAGTCACCACACCTCCATCTCTAAAGGGTTGAACTGAAAAAGCTGTGGAGACATCCTCATCGGAGTCCACGATCACTAGAGAATGGAGTCTGAAAAGTCTCCTCGTCGAAGAACTGGGTCTCTCCCATACTAGCTCAGAGAATGGGATATCTACTCTGAATTCCATACGAAACTACATGAAAACACTAGCCCACATGACATAGAGAATGGGATCTCTACTCTGCAGTCCCTATGGATCACATGAAAACTTTGAGACCAAAAACAAAGATGGGCACGACACAAATAATGATGGCAAACATATATTCATCAAACTGAGAACTCGGAATCTGATTGCCAAGTCTAAAATCTGAATTGTAGAGTAGCATGAAATCTGGTTGGTCTGGAATCTGGAGAATTTGAAAAATGGCATGTAGAACTCTACACGTACTCCCCCTTTCTCCCATACTTGTCGGAAAACAATGATATCGACAAAGTTGGGAGAAGACAAGAAAGATGAGGAGAAACAAAACATCACATAAGCCGATCGCACAAAAATATTTTTTTTAGCTTTTTTTTCAAAAAAATCAATCAATTTTCTAAATCATTTTTTTCTCTCGATTATTCCGTTTTTTCTCTGGAGGATTTATTTATATTCATGTTTTATTCTAGATTCTATTATCAGAACAAGCTTGATTCTTAGTTGATTTTTTGAAGATTTATAGTTTAAGATCGTGCCAGTTTGAGTTTCAGTTTTTAGGGTTTTTTAAACCCTAATTCTCTGTTGTCATAGATTTTGTAAGATCAATTCATGCAGATTTATTATTTGATGTTCATGATTCAATTTCTGGACAAATCCTGTGGACATCTTTTTGTGCATGATTCCTAGGTGACACAAATTCGATTCATGTTTGCTTATTTGGTCAAGAAATTTCTAGGGTTTCTGATGGAAACCCTAACTTTGTGTCATTCATGCAAGTTTTAAAGAATTCTTCAGAGGCATCACCAACAGGCATCGATTGATTTGGGTGCACAATTGTTCTTCAAGTTCTGAAGATTTCAAGAACCCTAATTCTGAAGATTCCGTCGACCTCCAACCGTGAGCCAGCATCATGCGCCTCCAACCTCGATTAATTCAGCGCTTTTCTAGGGTCTCTAGAACCCTGAATGACTCTCCAACACCACGCGCCTCCAACCTAGCATCACATGCCCACGCAGCAGACAGGGCCTCCGTTCTCTTCTCCAGTTTGATGTGTTCTCAAGCGGAACCACCGAACTTCTCCAGGCAGCACCTCCAGCTGCATATGGGGCACAGCATGTCGAGGCACCTCTAGACAGCAACTTTGATCTCTGTTGCAAACACAGCAGCAGCAAGCGCAACCCTGATATTGTGCGATCGTGGATGGCAGCACGGCACCCCTCTCCAATCGGTGCAGATCTCCGGCGAAGAAGCACGGTGTTCCTTCAATGTTTATTCTTTTTCTCTGATTACGCTTCCGCATTTCATATTTCTAACATGGTATCAGAGCAATGTTAATTTTCTAACATGTATTAGAGCTTATGTTAATTTTCTAACATGATATCAAAGCGGGTTAAATTCTCGTGGATTTATTATTGAAGATTTATGTTCATATTCTGTTCGAAATTTGATTCAATTATTGTTAGTTCTTGAAGATCATATTTGTGAAGATCATGTTTGTGATTTGTTCAAGTTCAAGATCAGCTTTTAGGGTTTCTTTTGAAATCCTAATTCGGTTCTAGGGCTTTCTGTTGAAATCCTAATTCGAGGTAGCATGTGATGATTCGATGCATATACTCCAACATCCTAGTCCAGCATTTATACCTGACAGGATAAATCCCACCCGCCTACTCTTTTAACTAGAAACGCGTTGAGACGTTATCATTAGATAGGAAATATCTCTCCCAAATACATCCAGTACAAGGTCTTATTTTTCATCCCTTATCATTAGCTATGTTTAGACATTCCTACGATTCTAATGAGGACCAACATGATCAAATCCCAAAATCCAGAAAAATAAAAAAAGAGAGAGAGAGAGAGAGAAGCAAGCAGACCTGGAGCAGGGAGAACTGGGATCGGGGATGTGGTAAGAGCAATCAGATGGGATGGAGGAGAGGTGATCGCAATACGTGCGAGCCTCCACCCACCCCGCAGCCGCTCCCGCCATCAGGTCTTCGTCCCCTTCGATTCCGATATCCGATTCCTGCAACATCAGCAAACGAGATCAACAGCTGAGCTGAGATAGAAAGCGGTTAGGGTTGTCAGGGGAGGGGGAGTAAAAGGAGAAGCGCACCGTCGCCGAGGAGGTAGAGGCCTCCGCCATTAGATGCCACCGCCGCTTCTCTTCTCTCCTCAGTATACCTTTAGAAATTTGAAATGTTTTGTTAGAAGGATTTGTTTAAAGAGATAGGATCGTCTCCCGTGACTGCAGAGGCTCGAGAGCGGCTCAATCTTGATCGAGCAGTTCTCACACATTTGAATGATCCGGCCCATCAAATCTGTGAATGTGTGGAAATTGTTCGATCAAGATCGAACGTCTCTCGAGCCTACAACGGAGTTTGTTGCAGCTCATGACACAACAGACGATCTTTGAAGGGTTGTTAGAGTCGGGTTGGGCACTATCATGTCGAGCACTATCTCAAAATTATGCGTAAATTGAAATGTTCAAACAACTCCAAATTAGACTTAAATTGAAACGTTCAAACAATCAGATACCACTAATCTATTCCGAGCAAGGGTCGAACATAAGCTGATTCCATCCCTACCTGATAACTGGATCACCTCTAACTTCGCATGACGATCCCTAGATTTTGTCTTCTAAGACCAAGAAATAGCGTTGAGAAGTGTTAGCATATCAGACAAAGACTAAGGGACGGCAAGAATTCTCTCAAGTATGTCCCCGTAATTGAAAGAAGATATAACCACCATGCAATGCTAACGATTCTCGATTGAGGTCCTTCGTAGGAGACTGAATCGTCGTAATATATTAGAGGGACTTCATACACAAGCAAATGAAAGACTTCTCCATGCCCCTACTTCAAGGAGCGCCTCTTGCTTGGGATAAGAGGGAAGGCAGAACCAACATTCACAATCTCACATCTATAGGATAGAGTTTATTATTTTTGGATTTTGTAAACTTACGACCTTCCAAACTTTACTAATAACCCTTGTGTTCCAGTTGATTTTATATAATATTATGGCACCCTAAGAAGCCTCTTTATTAACACTTGCACCCCTACATTTAAAGCCAATGAGTCAAATTATTAGGCCTCGTTTGTTTATTAGGAATGTAATTATAATCAAATATAATCAAGTCAAGAATGAAACTAAAAAAAGAACAGAGAGGAATGAATTTTTCCACTCCACGGTTTGATTTACATTGGGAATGAAAGTTTTAATAACGAAATAGTTCTTTTCCTATGTTTGATAGGAGGAAGCAAAAGGGAAAAAATTAAACTTTCCTCTGATATATTATGTTAAGAATATAATAAACGCATTATTTCATACATACTTTTTCATATGATTCATATATTCGATACAATATATCAATTGTTAGATTGCCTAGTTTTTTTTCTAGTTGTTTAGGAAGAAATGTAACTTTATAGCTATAACGTAGAAATTTCTTATGTAAATGAGATTGGGGTACATCCATATCTAACATGTTATTGTATCGTTATCCAACTTGGAATGGATGTATACTTATGTCACTTTGGTATATTAAAATATATATATATATATATCCATACTCATAAATCTAAGTTAATATTTTAGTATAATTCAAATTTATTCATTATCATATTTTACGTACCTATTATGGAATAAATATAATAATATGTTCATTTCATCATATCTTTTATACTAACTTAATATGAAAAATGATGTACATATATGGATATCCAATCCGCTTCCGTTTTTATTTTATACATACTTGGCATATGTATCTATTTTAGAATGGATATCAATATATATATATATATCACTTTGATATTCGTAATATTGATATTAATATCTAAATATCTATTTTACTATGCAAATATAGTTATATAATTATTTGTAATTGTATTTATTATAAATTCTAAGAAATAGATATATTAAATATATTTGTTCAATCCAAATATCTCTTATACGAAATCCGCATCTTATCCGCTACTTGAAAATATCAAAAATCTATTTGTTTTAATCAAGCGTTTTATTGCAATTTCATACCAACCTAGAAAAATGAAGTTCAAACCGAATTAATATTTATATTCTAAAAATATTTATAACAGATAAGTGTGGAGTGTTGAACCAAGGGAGGCTACTATATAAGTAAAGGATAGAGGTCTATATGTGAAATACTTCCATAAATAATCTAAATTTGATTTAGTGACATGTAACTTTAATTTTTGAAAATATATGAAACTCTTCTATCAAGCCTTGATTAATGAAATCTATTAGGTTATAACTTCTAATTCAGAGAAATCATGGAATTAGAAAATACAGTCCTAAGCTGAATCCTTATTTTGAAAAAAAATTTGAAGTTCTATTTTATATGTAAATATATAAAAAGGTTAAGTGCATAAACTCAATGGAAAATGGTATACGATATGCTTTATCAACTCATTTGATGTTATGTCACATTCAAATTGATGCATATATTCCTTTTTTAATTGGAATATATCGACAATAGTTTCTTTGCCTATGATGAACTAAAACTATTGTTATCCTCTATTTTTGATATAATTATCCTATTTTTAGGAGTTACTAGAAAAATGAACTTGGCACATAATCCACTAATTTGATTATTTAATCTCAATTTTTTTGATATACTAATGTATCATAATGTTATCTAATTTATAATACCTCAAGTTCTAATTAGACTGTTTTTGTGAAATTTAATGGTCTCAATTCTCAAGCAAGCACATCAAAAATCTGATTCCCTTTTTGGTTTCTGTGTCTTACAATTCAACAAAACAAATCATTTAAGATAAATAAATTTGAATGAATAAAATAAAACTCTATGACAAGGTAAGAAAAGTCTACAAATACATACAAAAGAGCGATCCTGTGAGATGGAGCATATATGAGATGGTGAGATGGGTAATCCCAACCACTCATTTTGCAATCATTAACGGCATGAAACCTTGATGGATTTATATCATCATATATTATCATTGTGTCATTCCAAATTCAACTTAACCTGAGGCTTATATCCCATCCATCAAGACCACTAAATTTTAATGGTCTCAGAACTATTGAAATAGGCCGATCAATATGGGCATGTTAGGGGGTTTTTTACATAAAATTTGAAACACACATTACACTCATTATTCTATCTAAATTTCCCTAGGTTTCATGTCGCTAATGATGGTAAGATGACTGGTTAAGATTACTCACCTCACCATTTCATATATGCCTTATCTCATAGGATCGCTATGTGTATGTATGTATATACATAGGGAATAGGGAGTAATCACCAAGGTGCATGTATTGTCATTTCATTCCAAATTCAACATAATTTGAGATTTATATCCCCTCCATCAAGACTATCAAATTCTAGGGATATCAAACTTGCTGAAATGGACCCCCTCTAGATTAACATGTTAGGAATGTACAGTTTGAAACACATGTCCCACTTATCTTTCTAAGTACATCCCTCAAAGTCTCATGTCAAAAAAGTCAACAAAGTGGAAGTTTTTGGCACCGGTGCATGTGCATACTCCATGTTTTCACATATGCATGTATACATGCACACATATATAAGTTTAATGAGATACCCCCAATGGAGAGCCAACTTAGCCCCCCACCCTTATTTTTTAAATTTCTTAAGGTATTTTTTAAAAATACATTGGGAGATTTAATTCACTATATTATACCATGTTGTTATTCAAAGATAATGTTAAACAAGCATTCAGAACCCATCCGTCTAAAATAGGTCAATTTCAATAATTTTGAGATCACCGTTAAAATTCAACAATCTTGATGGACAAATTAGGAATGTTTATTTTACATGAAATTTGAATGACAACATGATGTCGCGTTGTGATCTGAATCTCCTATGTGTTTTCAAAAAATACCTTAAGAAATAAAAAATAAGGGTAGGGGTAGACCCGTTAAACCCTACATATATACTTGCATATACATATATGGGTAAAATGAGGCTACCCTTTGGGGGAACAAAATTAGCTTCCACCTCTTTTTTAATTTTTATGATATTTTTTCATAACATCTGAGGAGAATAACTTATATTAATAAGAGGAATATGTTATTCAAATCTCATAAAAATCAGACAATCCAAACTCGTCCATATGGAAGGGACTGATTTCAGCAATTTTGAGACCGTCAAACTTTGAAAGGCTTGATGGATGAAATAATAATTTTGAAATGAGTTAAATTTTTATTGAGAACATATTGATATTATGCAAACTAAAATACCTCATATGTTTAAAAAAATACCACAATTTTTTAAAAAAAAAAGAGATGGAGGAAGTCAAGTTAGCTCCGGTCACGGGGGCCTACACTACACATTTACACTATCCACCCCCCTCCCACACACATATAAAGGGGGCTACCCTTATGGGAGCCAACTTGGTTGCTTCTCACCTTTTTAAAATTCTCTTAAGGTATTTTCGGAAAACTCGATGGATTTAGTCCATTATATGACACCATACTCTCGTCCAAATTTCACGAGAAATCGACAATCCTATCTCATTCATCTAAAATGGGTCGATTTCATCAATTCCAAAATTATTAAAATTTGAAGGCTTGATGGATGGGATATGAGTCTCGAACTAAGTTGAAATTTGAATGACAATATGGTGTCATTTAATGATATAAATTCCCTCATTTCCTTTCACAAAATAACTTAAGAAATAAAGAAAATAAGGGTGGGGTAGTTAAATTAGCTCCCCTTGAGGTATCCAAAGTAAACCCGTGTCTGTAGGGGTTGGAGAATATGCACCATGGTGCATGTAAGTCCGCATGCATCAGTACCACAAACAACCAATTTTTTTATTTTTTTTAAATCAATATTTGGGAGATTTAGATCATTATATATTATCATAACATTATTCAGATTTCAACTTAGTTCGAGACATCTAACTTATCCATCAAGATAGTAAACGGGCCTTGTGCCCACAAGGTTCCTATGAGCCCCGCATCTCCACCCTTGATCTTCGTCATAAGGTTTTACTCATCCACAACTATACTAAAATTAGAACTAATCATCTAGCATGCAACAAACAATTTCACATCTATTTCTTAATTTTGTTTCCAAGTAAAAACAATTAAAATATATTCCAACCCTAATTTCCTTATTCCATATTGAGAAAAACCTCGCTCTCACTCTCATTCTTGCTTCTGAAAACCTCAAGAATCTTGAAGATGAAGAGATTGAATTGTGACGGTAAGTTCTTCTATGCATTCTCTTATTCTTAGCATTGTAACTGTTTATTATTGGTAATTCTCTGCACATTGATGTATTTTTTGCAGTAAGTTCTTCAGTAAGTACTATGAACATAATACTTGTTGTACTAATCATAATTTCAGTAACTAGTCATAACGAGATTAGTGATATAAACATTAGTAGTCGGTACTTGTTGCATGGAGATTAGTAATTAACTTTCTCAATTATATAGTAGTAAATCAAAAGTACTAAGTACCTATAATCTCAATAACCAATCACAATGAATTTAGTACTATAGACATCAATATTATACTCGTTTGAATAAATATTATTTATTTACCTAATCAATTATCTATTAATAATGCAAAATTATTAATTACAACTTCAATAGGTAATCATAATAAGTTCGGTAATATGGACGTTAGTAATCATTACTTATGGACATTATTAACTTGTCTTCTCAATTATATAATAAATAATTTAAAAGTGCTAAGTAACTATAATTTCAATAACTATTCACGTTGAGTTTAGTAATATGGACATCAATATTCAGTGCTTATTCATATAAACATTAGTAGTTTAACTACTTAATTATCTAGTAATCTTTTAAAAGTACAAAGTAATTATAACTAATGGGTTTTATTGTTTTGGAATGTTTCAAATAAGTAATTAATGGAACATATTTCTATAACTACCACCCTATATTTAGTGATTTAAAATCATGTTTGGATATAATTTTAAATCACGTTTGAATATATTACTGACCTTGCAACAATTTACTTGAGAATTTTGTGTGTATGTATATATATTACTAAGTAATGTCCGTAAATTAATGAGCTATATACAAGCTAACATTACTGATATAATTACCGATTATTGTTACAGTATTATTGATCTCGCAACAAATATTTACTCGAGGACTATATATTATTGATCAAATATACAAAGGATGTTTGGATCCCAATCTTCTAAACGAAATAAGGATTTGATTTTTTTCCTTTCAAAACAGTCTTCCTTTTTTAAGAACATAGTATAATTGGAAATATAAAAGCATCAAGTATGTGATATCATTTCAAAATTATCATCCTTTGAAATAGGAAACCTCTCGATTAGAAATACACGTGGATGACATATGTTTGGTGCTCACAAAGACTCTAATGGGCACATGGATCTCTCTTTGTGTATGTGTGTGTATGTATATCCTATGTCATATAACGACTTTTGTTATAGAGTTAGTCGATGTATATTTGTCAAATACGATGTTGCTTCAACTCTGAGAAAAGAAGTTCATGACCCAAGGACATTCTACATCCATACGACATTGCTTCGTCATGCTTTCGCTTATTACAAAAAAAATCCCCATGTTGCCTAATGTAGGAGTTCAGGCATATGGTTTGTTTTGCCCTTTTTGATTTTGACATTATTATGTTGTTTTCGTTTTTATTATTTTACGGATTTTATAAAATATGAGCTATATCTTGATATGTCTTTTTATATTATATTTTTTATTTTCAAATTTTATGTTTATTTTTAATTTATAAAGTCTATTTGATTTCAAAATAATATTTTAAAATTTATTTTTTAAAAGCTGAAAAATAATTGTTCTAAGGTAGGAAAATATATAATCCTAATAGTTATATATATTAGTACTTTAATAGTGAAATATAGTAAAATGATATAGGATATGATTTTATTTTCATTATTTTATGTATTTTTATGATTTTTTTATTTGTAGGATATTTAAAGTTAGGAGTGTTACCCCACAAATCCTAGAAACTCTGCCAACTACCTTCTGGACCTTGTAAACATCATAATTATCGCATAAACCCCACATACTTTCTAACTCTTATACTATAAACCATCTGGTTGACCCTCATCTGATTCGACTATTTAAATAGACAAGAATCTATTAATTTTTTTATATTACCTTTCTTATTTGTCCAATATGCAACCCCTTACCTCTCACATCAACAGAAGGATTGCATTGGAGCAGGGTGGGAGGTCGAAGGAGGCGTTATAAATGATGAAGTCGTGGTGGGAGGGGGAGGCGTATACGATGAGAGGTTGTGAGGAGCCAAGGAAGGAGTGTGGATGGATGGGGATGGGGAGTCGAGGAAGGGATATGGAATGCTTGGATATCTTGACAAAGGTGGCGGAGATTTTCTTTTTCAGGCGATCGACGAACTGAGGCAGAGCTGTGTAGGTGTTGACGTTGACCAATGATGACGAGACTCAAGATGGAGGCTTGGGCCTTGGCTCACTTGAGAGGTAATGGGTTGCTCGATGATTTGGGATGAAGGTTGAAGAACGATCGTATCCCATGGGCACTTTTAGGGGGAGAGGAAGTAGACATGGGGAAGGACGTGGAACTGGTGGAGAGGTAATGGCGAAGATTGGTGGTGGGGTCAACATTGTACATGAAGGAGGTGACATCCATGGAGACCGTAAGGTGGAGGAGGCAACTGGTAATGAGGAGTATGAAGTGGATGGGTTTGGGGGAGGTGTAGAAGCAAGTGAAAGAAACAGAGGACAGGGGGATGTGGGCAAAGGAGAGATGGTGGAGGGAGCAGACGACGAGGGTAAGGAAAGAGTGGATGGGACATGGAAGGAGGTGGTTCTCGAGCTAGTGGAGGACACACTTGATGAGGAGGAAGGCAAGCTTGGAGAGGTCAGTGGAGGGATCGGAGTGGGAGATGTGGGAGGCGTTGAGCTCGAGGGAGCATGTGGAGGTGAAGTTGAATTCATCCAGGGGGATGAGGGGGTGGGCATGGAAGATCTTGTTGGGGGTGAGGGTAAGTAGGATGAGGAGGATGAGAAGGGTGATGGTGGTCGCGACCATTGGATGTCGAGGTGATGAAAGAAGGATAGGTGGTCAAAGGGGTTAGTGTCTTTGTGGAGGGGAGATGTAGAGGATAAGTTGAGGCATAGTTTGAAAAGGACAAAGGGTCGCACTTTGCAGGTGTTTCCTTGATGATCTGATCACCAAATCAGGGATTGGGTCATTTGTATAAGAGTTCTGATGAAGCTTTATCATCCCCGACCACTCCTCCTCTACCAAATGATGGCGATTACAACTATCCTTCCCTCCAGAAGAGCATGAGTCTTGATGTCACTAAACAATTTGACAAGATTAATACTCAGTCGATGAGGCGACCAGTCAAAATCTGTGACGATTCGATAATTAACCCATGAATCAATCAAGCAAACAAAGTGTGGTAGGTCAAAATTTATTTTTATTTAACACTACAAAATACATGTATGGTGGAAGTGTGTAGAGTGTCAAACACATGAAGTAAACAAGATCGACAGAGGAATCAAAATTAATTATTATTCATAAATTTTAATTTCAAATCCCCATCTCTTTGTTTTTTTTATTTTTGTTGATTTTGTGGGTTTCAAAATATTTTGATTTTTAATTATGTAAATATTTTTTATGAATTTATACTTATAAATAAAAAGATATTATCAACAATAATATATATATAGATAATACTACAGAGAGATATCAAAGAGAGGTAAAAGCAATTTTTTGTATATTTTTAAAAGGAAATAAAATCAAAATAAAGTAAATAAATCATTTTTATGATTTTTTTCAAATGTTTTTAGAATTCTTAAAGGGTTTTTGCTATATTTTTTAGATTTTTTAAAGCTTAAAATAAAAGAAAACATAAAATCGGGGAGTTTATTAGGTTTAAAAAATAATCTATTACTTCAGAATGGGCCCAGATACAATTTCTCTACCAAATAAATAACGAAAGAAGATCTCGAATTTTAAAACACCATTTTTGGATTTTTCTAGATTTTCTGATATTTTTATAAGCTTTATATATTTTACGAATTTAAGGTTTTTATTTTATAACTTTTAGTGATTTTTGGATATTTGATAAAAGGTACTATTCTACCTATTTTTTGGATTTTTTGATGTTTGTTTAATATTTTTTGGTATTTTAATAATTAGACATTAAATAAATGTGTTGTTTTTATTTTTAATAAATAGAAAATAAAGGAAATACCTAAATAAAAGTATATATGTTAGAATATATTTTCAGCATTTATCCAGTTTTTAGAGCATCAGAAATATTTAATAAGAATGAAATCAATAAAAAGAAAAAACACCACGGGAAAGGACTTAATTAGAATTTATTAAAAGTTTTTATTCATTAAAGAACACCCTATAAAAATCTAGGGGTTAATCATGCAAAATGCCCAAAAATATCATTTTTAGTAATCAGTGGCAAGGGTATTTATGCAATAAAAATAAAATCAGAGGTACCTCATGCAAATGACCCAAACATTTTACACTAAAATTCAAATTTGATATATTAAAACGAACTAGAAAAAAGCCTCAAGGGTACGAGTGCAAAATGTCACCCTCACATGGGTCACCACGTGAGGTGGCTCACGTGGACCAAAGTACAATTATAAGAAAGTGTAGGGTCTGATGTGCAAATATTATAAAACTATTACAACACAAATGAAAGCTTTAGGTACCAATTATTAAATACAAAAATTTAGGAGGAGAAATGCAAAATTACCCCCACGTGTGTGCTGATCTACAATGGATAATGCCTCACTTATCCACAGGGATGACTGAGATCATGTGATACCCCTTCGCAATCGGCGACATTGATTATATTCTTGAAAAGATCTAACTGTAACTGGATGGATCAATCTAAGGGCTCTGATTAAAACTAGAAGGGTATCCCAATCGGATGGTTGAGAAGGTGCTTGGATGATCTAGGAAGAACAACACCTAAAGCTTCCTTAGACCTGCGGAATCTCACCTCCCAAGCCTCCTCGCATGCTACCAAGATGGGGGAAACATTTCTGTTGGTCTTCCGCAGCTAGGGATGCCTTCAAAAAGGTCTAAGACCCATCGATAGGGGCCTGGAGCTCGATGGTACCTGGAGGTCCGTTCTTGTTATCAACACCCATCAGATGGGGTCTTTAGAGACCCTTTCCTACACAAAAATATAGGCGATGCGAAGGAGAAGGTCCCTGGCTCTTATTGGCATAGGATCGAGTTGAAATGGAGGTGGAATGAATAGGTACAATGAAGGCAGAGGAATTGGACCTTGATAGATCGATTCAGAGAGAATCGAGATGAAGGGGTGGCTCAGGATAGTGGAGAAGCGAAGAGAGAAGGTGATGGGAGCATGTGATTAGTCAGAACAGGACGAGATACAGTGGTGAACGATGGTTGGAGCATTAGCTTCTGCATACTTTAAATCTAGAGATCTAAATTAAAATGATAGTAAACGCATAAAATAAATAAAGGGAATGAAATGTTAAAGAAAACTACCTAGAAAAGCTTGAAAATGAGCTCGAATTAGAGGGACGGCCAAGGAGGAAAACCACCGGGCGATGCTCGTCGGTGATGGTTGGATCACGCTCCCTACACCTCACGCGCACTACAGATTTCACGACGAAGATACTGTCACCAATCTCAACCCGTTTGTGCCATGATCTGAGGGTTTCAGTGAATAAAGATGGATCAAAAAGCAAATATTGGGGAGAGAATCTTATTTATAGGCAGAACAAAATGTCTCCAAATACCTAAGATTTATGCTAGAATCGAGGCTCGAATAGACAACCCAAGGATAGGGTGTGATAGAGGGATGACTAATGGAGAAGTTTCATGAAGCAGTCAAAGCTCCTTGGGCAGTGCATGATACAAGAAAAATCGAGGGAACATGGGGTTTGGCGCATATGACCCAGTCCTAGGCCTAGGCAAGGACAAGTGACCTTAAGCCATGATTGGTCCACATCAGGCGCAAAACGATAAAACAGAAAGAAAAAGAAGAAATAATTATAAATAAAATAGTAGATGAATTAATTAAATAAAACTCAACTCATAAATGTTGTTTGTTATTCTATATAATATATTATTATTATTTATTTTTACAAGCTAATTTATTACATGTTAATATTTACATGTATATTCATGGGTATTTATACTTGTATATACAATATTTTAGTTTTATTTTGTATTTTATTATTTTGTATACATAATTTATATCTTTATAAGTTATTTAATTATGTGTTTACATTTTTTAAATTTATTTTTTGAATTTATTTATTTACTTAAATAATTAAGTATACATATTATATATGTATAATCTAGGTATAATCCATTTAGATATTAAAGTACAGTAATTATTTTATTAAATTTTTGATGGTTTTATTTTATTTTTATTATTTATATGTATTTTAAATATTTTTAAAAAATATATGAAAATATAAGAAAGTGAAAAATATAAATAATAAATATGTTGAATAGTATATAGAGGTATATTGCACAATAAGGGCCCAAAATCCAACTTTTGCATTTTAACTTCAAATTGAATGAGATCACCTTCATTAAGTAGATAATTTAATTTTATGAACAATTAAATTGAGTTTGGTGAATTTTGAGTTTAAGTTTGTATGAAGAAGATACAGGTTTGTAAAAAAATTTGTGCGGCTTTTTATTCTGTATATCCTGAGCACATTGCACATTATTTTTGAGGGAAATTAATTTTGTATTTTTCTTTGTATTTTTATAGATAATATTCATGTTAATATTCATGTTGAGGGTTTTATTGATTGTGGTGAAAAATAAGAAAATAAAATAGATCTAAAAATACAATATATTGACAAAAAGAATTAGGGTTTTTAGTCTGCTTTCTGTACAATTGATTTGCCTTTCCTCCCCCTACTTCATTCCTTATTGACCAAGTAATCATGATTACTAGGTCTCAAGGTCTAAGGACATTCAGTATCTTTGACACTTCATTCTTTTTCTTTTTCTTTTCTTCCCTTCATTCTTTTATTTTGAAATTAAATACATGATTTTATAGAATATTTATGTATCAATCATTGAGTATTATTTTGTAGAAATTAATGATATATCCATATATTTAGCTAGATATTTAAGGTCAAGATGAAATAATAAAGGTGATGAAATGGAGATTTATCACTTACCTAGAGGAGCGCCGACCTTCAACCCAAACCCAATACCAACCTCTGACCCTTTGCTCGACTTTGGGTTTCCTGAATTGGAGAGGAAGAATAAAAGAAATTAGAAGAGGAGAGAAGGAAGGACAAAGATGGAATAAAAGTCCACCATTGATTTTTGTTTGGTTCAATCAACTCAGCCTTAACTCAAGCAAGTTGACTCAAAAAAAGGCAAATTAAAGGCAAGATTTGTGTTGTTAAACAGGCCATGTTTGTGGGGCTTAGGTGGCAGATACAATGTTTATAGGGTCGAGAAGGTAATTAATAAAGTTGTTAGGTTTCGTGGTGTAAAAACCCCTTTAAATTTTTATGGTCAAAAACATAATAATTTTCTTGTCATGACTAGTAGGCGGTAATATAAAGGTACTCTTTTTGTAATTATAAAAAATATTTAAGTATTTTAAAAAAATGTTATTTTATACATTTTATTAATATTTAAATTTCTAAAAATAGTAAATTAAACTATTTTGAAAAATCAAAATTTATAATTTAGTGTATGGAATTTATAGTATTTTTTATTTTATGAATTTTAGGTATTCTATAAATTTTATTATTTAAAGTTTTATTTGTAAAAGGTAGAAAGTAGAATAAGTCTTTTTAAAAAGTTAAAAAGTTTTATTTGAAGTTTTTGGTGTTACCTATATATCTTATATTCTCTAAGAAATAAAATCGAACTAAATAATTAACTAGGAATAAAATAAAACATTTTCAAGAACCTAAATATAAAATAAAGTATATGTTATATCCAAAAAATATAATAAAAATAGTTAGGAAAGATAGAGTTATTTATTAGAAAACCCTAACAATTGTCGAAAGATTCAAAGATATTAGTCCAAAACAAATTTGTAAAACTCCAAGGTTTGAGATCCTAAAAAAGGAGTTTTGATGCACAAGAAGGCAAACCTAGGTTCATCTACAAGTCCACTCCCTTGACTTAAAGCAACAAAAGCGACGAGCCTCAAATAATACCTTTACTGTTTAGGGAGGGAGAAATATCTTCTTGGATTTTTAAAAGAAAGTAAGGGTATGCGTGACACTTTCCTTAGCTCTCACCATTTTATGTTGATTTTAAATAATTTATTTAATAAATAATTTAATATTTCATTAATTACACATTGGTTTATTTAATGATATATAATTAAAATAATAAATATATTGTTTGAGTAACTACAATATGTTTTAGTGCCTCAAACCATAACCTATACTTGGCAAAAGCCTATTGATCGAAACTTACAAGGAATATCTCGAACTAGAATGTATATGGGGGAACATGAACCCCATATTTCAATTACTACTGACTTATACATCGATCTTCTCTATTGGATTGGCTCGACATCTCCTCGTCTCCTTGATATTCCTAACTAATTCTCTAGCCAATGACTTTTTAACTTCCTAAGACCTAAGACATCCTGGTTGATTTGATAAAGTACAAAATTTAAACTCAAATATCCTGAATGGTTGCTTTTTTAAATTCCAAAGTCGTTTAGATGTTGGGTCTCTTGGTGAAATAGGGATGTTGGATTCTCCATACATCTACATGTAGGTGTTTCATCTACCTCGCGATTGTCGAAGCTTTGCTTGTTGTTCTCTTATTCCACCTTGGACTAAAATGAGCTACATACCTCTTATTTAGGAGCCAGAATCACCATCATCTTTGTCTTCAAGTCAGATTCTTGTTGATGTATATGTGAAGGTCTTAGGGATTGTACAATCTCAGTAGTTTGAGTTGGGTAGAGTTAAATATGGGTCTACAACCTATGGCCTACAATAAGGAAATTAACTTTTATTCCTATTGGAATCGAGCTGAAAGGATATATCTGTAAAAGCCAAATCTAAATCATAACAAATGACGATGAAATGATTATGAAATAGTTCTTACAATGTTTCAAATCCTGGAGACGTTCTTAAATCCCAAGACATAAACAAACTAAAGACCTGGATGGGAATGGATAGACATGACTCAAAAATGGGTGGAAAGTAGTAAGTTGCTCAAAAAAATGAGCATGCATGATTGATATGATCAGGTGTTGAGAAGGATGAAGAAAATTGATGAAATGGAGATGATGAATGACATTGGACAAAGGAAAAAGGTGAAAGAATTAGAGGTGTGGAACAATCTGAAACATGAAATTGGAATAAGAAATTGATTGAGGGGAAAGAAAAATAGTGTTGGGAACATGATCATTATTGTCTCATCTCTGATATTGTTTGGTGGTAATAAACCACCAAATACGGATGCGGATATGCAATCGACCACCACCGCCACCACATAAGTATGTGAAGAAAAATAATAAGACCATGGTATAACAGTGGTCGGTCACCTCCCGCGACCATCAGAGAAGGAAATCAATAGAACGAATACAACTCTCATTGTTCCCTCGCTTTCTCCTTTTTCTTCTCTCACCCACTCTCCTTTCTCTTGTTGTAATCTCTCTTGCTGTGGTGTGACGGTAATGCCTACATCCCCTCTATATATAGCACCACTTACATCCCGATAGTCTTATTCCCATCAGGACTACACATATAGTACAATTTAATTGCCATTAGGATTAAGAGACCCATCCCTTTAGGATTCCCAATCCTTATATGACTCCTATTCTTAACAACCCCCCCTGAGTTGAATTAACACGATCTTATCATCGTATTGAGTCTGCACTAGGCCATCCCCGTCATCATCGTGTCTCCTTAGCATGAACTAACCACCTCTAGGTGACACACCCATCATTGCTTGACCCGACATACCTCCTCTTGGGCATTTATTGATTCATATGACTGATCTGCTAACCTAACATGCTAGGTCAACAATCGTTGCAGTGATCAATCATTAAATAAGACAACAATCAACATACAATATGGATGATAATCAAAGTATGAGTGAGTCAAAATTTATAATAACTCTACATAAATATGTATATTCCTAATTATGGTAGAGTGTCGAACACTAGGAGGTGAAACGCGGGTAGAAAACTACAATTAATTATAGCTAATTCATAACAGTTTTTTGGATTTTTTATCTTTCTTTTTTAATTGATTTTTATTTTTTTTTAAATTTTCTATGATTTTTAAATATTTATATTTATGTATTATTTTTTTAGTTCTACATTTTGTTTTTAATTTGTAATTTCTTTTTTATTCTTAAAGTAATGTAATGAATAATATATATAGATAATATATATGATATATAGATACAATATATAATGTATTTTTAGATTTTTCAATAACTTATATAAAATCAAAATTAAAGAAGTAAAATACTTTTGTATTTTTGATATTTTGCTATGTTTTTGGTAAATTTTGGGATATTTTTCTATTTTTTATGGATTGTTAAAGTTATAAAATATTCGAAACAGTGGGTATATTAATATGTAAGCTTGTTTAGGGGATTAAAAAGGGTTTAATGTGGTTTCCCCTAAGGGGGAGCTAACTTGGCTCCCCCCGCCCCATTTTTCTCATTTTCTTATTTTTTTTTAAAATTTCATCTGTGAATATTCATCACACTATATTATGCTATTAAAATTTCATGCGAAATAGAGACTCTTACGACCTCTATCTAGACAGTCATTTTTTAACGGTAACAGAATTGCTAAAAATGACCCCGTCTGGATGGAGGCCGCAGGAGTCTATGTTTCACATGAAATTTTAATAACATAATGAAAATCCACAGAAGAAATTTAAAAAAATGAGGAAAATGGGGCGATGGAGCCAAGTTAGCCCCCCTAAAGGGGCATCCCCATTTTACCCTTTTAAAAATGTATATAAGTCCAAAATAAACCCTAAACTATTATATATATTATACATAATAAAGAAAACAAAAAATAAAGGATTATTTTAAATTTTTTGGAATTTTTGTTAATTTTTATAATGTTATTAGGGTTTTTATTTTTTTATTTTTATATTGTTGTATTTGTTGTGATTTTTAGATATGCAAGAAAAAACACTAAAATCTAACTTTTTTTAAAATTTTTGGAGGTATATTTGAATTTTTATGGATTTTTAAATGCTAAATAAAGGAAAGTATGCACGTTTTTGTATTTTTATAAATATGAAAATAAGTTTAAATTCCAAATAGAAATTATGCATACAATATAAGGGTTCCATGCATCTATCCTAATTTTCCAACAATTTTTGGCATAAAAGAAATATCTAATACAATAAAAATACACAAAATAAATAATATAGCAGAACAAGGACCTATGTACAATTATCAGAAATTAAACATTCATTTACTAACATATCCTTAAATTCCAAGGGTATATATATGTAAAATAACTAAAGTAGCTAGCTTCATGTCGAGCTCCATGTGAGGTAACCTAATAAGGATATATATGCAATCACAAGAAAGTACATGGTCCAGATCATAAAATATCCTAATTATTCTGCACAATGCTTAATATTTATAGTACTAAATACAAAATATAAAAAGCAAGAGGGGTCTATGCAATATACCATCCAAGACGCGTGCGAGGTGTGTGTGGGTGATCCAATGGTCGAGATGTGCCACCTAAATGGATTGCGCACTCTGGATCACGCAACTCTTTGCCTCTTTTGGACATCCTAGATTATGTCTGGGTCGTGTTCTTTATATGACGGTCTCGAGGGAACCTTCATGAACATAGAAGAAGCTTGTCTTCCCCGACTTTCGATCTGGTCGATCTCTGCCCTTCGGTCATATCCCTCGCTCTTGGGTGGCTCAAATCACCGCTGGGACTAGTACACATCTGCATGGATCTTCAAATATCTCATGACCTCATCAAAGGAGGCTTGTAGCTCAGTTCCTTCTCTGACCACCTGGGCCTCCATCCTCGAATTAAATCAACCACAAATGGGGTGACCTGTGGCCAACACCTGAACAAATACGGAGCTTGAGATCGATGCTCCTCGACTCTGCATTGACACTGAACAACAAAGGGCATGAAGGGGAGGAGGTCTCTGACGATGCGGTGAAAAAGGAGATTGGATTCCTTGATTTGAGCAAGATCGAGGTGGATACAATGATCGAGAAGATGAAGAAGGCGTCGAGAAAGATGATTGAGTAGTTAACATGTTTAGAACTTGGTTTGATCAAGATGAATGATGGCAGGAGCCTAGTGCTTCGACGAATGATTTTTTTTGTTTTAATGTGAAAGAAGGTGAAATGGAGTGAAATTAAGAGCTATACTACACTAGGAATTAAAATGTGAATGGGGAAACCTAAACTACCTACGACTTGACCAAGGAAGTACCTAGGATGTAGACCTCTCCAGAGATAATCTCCTGCGATGGTGGAGTGATGCATCCAGGACTCACCATCTCAATATATCGATCTTAGCAAAATCCTTGAGTAAAATCTCAAATAAATGTCTATCAAATTAATAAATTAATAAAATAACTTTTATAAATAAAATACACTTATTATTATATATTATATTGTATAAAATAAATTAATAAAAAATTCTATAAAATAAAGGATTTTTTCACCTATAAATAGCCCACAACATTATATATTTTTAATAATTTCATTTCAACTCCTTTTCGCCTAATTATTTCTCGGACCTGTTTATAAAAATGTATGTGAAAATACAAAAATATAAAATAAATTTCACCTCAAATAAATACTCCTATATTCCAAAGAGAAAAAAGTCATAAATCTTTCTGGTCAAATTCATGCTCCGCATGAACTTCAAATTCACCAAACTCACTTTTAAAATTTAAGTTAGAAAATTATCTATCCAATGAAAGTGGTCATTAAAATCGGAGCTCGTTTGCAAAGTTTGAGTATTAGGACGTCATTGTATATTCTACATAATGTAATAAATGTAACTTTTTTCCTTATGCAAATCTTACCTATTTTATTTTATTTTTTATTAATTTTTTATTGTATATTTTAATAAATGATTTAATTGAAAAAATCTTAAAAAAATGTTTGTCATTGAAAATATGGCAAAGTGACTTTGTATATAATGTACATATTTTCCTTTTTCTCATTTTTATTTTATTTTTTAATTACTAAAAAATCCAAATAAATCATTTTGTGTTTTATTTTATTTCTAGTATTTTATTTTATTTTTATTTTTTAAAATATATTTTATTAAAAAAAATTATTATTAGAAAAGCAAAAAATAGTGTACATATGGGCTGTTTTGTTCTTTGTTTTTCTTCATTACATTGTTTGCAATTTTTCCATTTTCTTTTCTTTTATCTTTTTATTTTTTGGAGCTTATTTTATTTTATTTTATTTATTTTTCATTCTCTACACTAACTTCCATTTTCTTCCATTAACCACCAAGTCTTCATCTAACTCTACTACATCATTTCATGTAATCTCCCATTCAACTCCACTATTCCACCATCTTTTCTAACAACCATTTTTCTTCTCTTTTTATCCATATCATTCTCCTCATTTTTGCTTTTGATCCACCTTTATGCAAGAGAGAATCAAGAGCTCCGACCACTCATATCGGTGACAGCGAACGAAGAAGTAGAGCGACAATCGCCTCCTCTCTGGTGAGATCCGTTTTCGACCAACATCGCAGCCGCCATCGCGAGCAGCTCGAGATCATCGCTCGCCGACGATTCGAGCGAAGATCATACTTCTTATAAGCACACCACAAGAATCCACCTCCAACTTTAGGTAATTTCGCTTTCTTCCCCTTTTTATTATTCGTCATCATTTTTTATTTTTCCTTTTTTTACACCATGTCCAACTCACCATCAACCACCTCCATCATATTCTTCATCTTTTATTTATTCCATGTTTAAGAAAACTAAAAAATATAAAAATCAAAGCAAGAAGAAAAAATAAATATAAAAAAATAAAAAAGCCAGCAGGTTCACGTGCCCCCTGATCGCTCCTCGGTTCTTGCCGCGCCGCCGACAACCTCCAGCGTCATGCCATGTCGCACGTAGCGGTTGGCCGCACCCTCACCATAGCTCCGTACCTCTAGGCACTGTCACCAGCAGTGGCTCCTCCCTCCGTCCAGTGCAGCTCCTACGACCCTCCGCCACATCCTCCAAGGTATTTTCCTCATCGTAGCTAGCCATGCCTGTAGGGGTGCCACCGCCTTTCTCCTACCACACGACCCCCTTGGTCGTCCGCCACCGCCGTCTGCTCCCTTCTGTCCGCCCGTGCACCCCCCATCGACAGCAAGCGTCGACCACTTCCCTATCAACACCACCCTATCATGGGAAGGAGGAAGGTCTTTCAATTTTTAATTTTGTAAAAAATGCATAACTTTCTCATGTAGTTTCTATTATTGCAAAAGTGCCCTTAGGCACAGTTTGCTTGTCAACTTTTGATTTCTGTATTGTAATCAGAACCTTATGTTCGCATGTTAATTTGAACATCCATTTTGCATTATTTATTTTAATGAAAAAAAATATTAATTATTAGGCAACTAATTCTCTTTCATGTGGCTATTTATTTAGATTTTTGTGAGCTTTAGATAATTAACTAAAATTATTTTATTAAAAAATGCATATTTTACCCACTTTGTGGTCTTAAATTTATGTGTAAATTCATGGTTGTTCCAATAATTCCAAAAAAATCAGAAATGTTGCCTTGAAATGTGCTTTAATTACTTGATAAAGTTCATCCTAATTGGAGTTGCCTTGTGTTTTAAATAAATTGTAGAGTGATTTTCGTAATTTATTTTTAATTAAATCTACATACAATATTTTTTAAAAAAATATAACTCTCCTACATTTCATATTAAAATACTTATTGAGATAATTCACTCTCTGGCTAAATTGATAATGTGGATTTATTAGGAGTTAAATACTCATTATCACTCTATTTTCATTAAAAAATTTTAAAAAAATCATATATTGACAAAAAATTCCAAAAAATATTGTAGCTTCATTTCATCATGTTTAAGTTTCATTACAATTTTTATAAATTTTGCATTTTGTTTGTGTGAACAATTGCGTGAAAACCCATAAAAGTGTGCATTTTTAATTGTTGCATTTTAACCCTTAAAAATTCAAAAAATATGTTTTGCATTCATCACTGGAGTAGATTTATAGGAAAAATATAATTTGGCTAAGTTGGATTAATTTCACATTAAAATCAATTTGGCTAAGTTGTGTGTTTTCTTATTAACTTAATTCAAACGCATTTTGCTTCACATTTATTTTGCACATAAAAAATACAAAAAATCTGCATTGAAAACCTAGACCTAACTGTTCTGAATTAACCCAAAGTTGTTCCTTTGCCTCCCTATGTTCGACCTCGGACTTGCCCGCGATATACATTTAAGCCGATCGTAGAGATCTTTTTTCAATTCTGATTAATTGGCTAAATGTTGTGCTAACGAGTACCGATTAATATATCCACTCAATCACTTTGTCATTGACCACGACTCGCTGACCTTCTCCACACCTAGAATAATAGGGAACACCTCTCTACCACGAAGGGCTCACTTCTACCAATGATTCTAAAAGTTTACTGCGAGCAAAATCGGATCAAAAGTTGGTTGGATGGGGGTGGAGTTCATTTTATAACAGAACAAAGAGGGGTGCTTTGTGATTAGGGTTCCTCTCATATAGATGAACTTAAGTGAAAGCTAAAGCTAGGGTGTGGAAGGCGCATGATTTGACGAACAATCCTTGTGAAGTTCTCAAGACAATCGGAGGAGTGGAGGATAGAGTAAAAATAAAGAAAAGTGATGGGGTTGCATATGTACAACATGTATGGATCGACGATGTGAGGGGGTGTTGACCAAGTGGTCAACACTGCTTAGCTTGTGACTGGGCCACGTAGGCCCGAAAAAGACAAAACATAATTGATAAATACATATAATTAAATATAAAATGTCTAATGGTTTTATTTAAAAAAAACTTAAAACATGAAAGATGTTTATTATTTTACAACCTTTTTTATCATTATTTTTAATTATGTTTATAACCTTATTTATTAGTTATTATTATTTAGATATTATTACATATAGGTATATATACATGTATATTATGTATTTGTATTTTATTTTATTATTCTATACCTTATACCATATTTACATAATTTATATATTTAAAGAATTATTTAATACATATTTACATATTTCTATGACATTTTTATTATTTGATTTATATATATAATTAGGTTTATTTACATCATAGGTATACTATACTTATGTATTAGGGTTTATTATTTATTTTGGTATTTTTATTTTCTTTTTAATTTGTATTTTATTATTTAGAGGTGTTATATAATATATACAATAATATAACAATATAAAGAGATTAAAAATAGAAAGAATAAATTAATTAGCTTCATATATAGGTGTACTAGTACAATAGTACTCCAATTAGTTGGCTTTTGCATCATAATATCATTTTTAATGAAGCAACTTTATTTGAAAGATACTTTACTTTGAAATACTACGGATGTCAGTTCGGTTCATTGAGCTTGTATGGAGAAGATATTGGTCAATGAAGTTCTGTTTATGACTTCTTCAACTGAGTGTACCAAGTAACTGTGCATGATTTATTTTTTCCAATATTTTTATTATTTTCTATACATTATTATGTACAAGTTTTATACCAAACATTTTATTGTTTGAGGTGTTTATAATAATAGATAAAATAGTGTAAGTTTGGGCTCTGTACACAATATATTGTACTTAAAAGAATCAGGGTTTCTTTGTATTTCTGTACAATATTTCACCCGATTTCCCCTACTTTATTCCTGATCGACCTAGTCAATATTTGACTTGGTCTCAGGGTTCAAGGTTGGTCAGTATCAAGAATACTTTCTTTATTTTCTTTATTTTCTTTATTCTTTAATTTGGGTTTAAATATAGGTATTTACACAGTAATGTTATTTGTTAATTTATGCAAGTTAAGATATTTATATGCCTTTATCTAGAGAATTACAACCTAAATGAATGAAGTTAAAGTGAATGAGTGGATATTCATTAGGCATGCTCATACAACTCAACATTGTGCCTCCTGATGTAACACCACAAATATCTCATGACTAGATATTGTGTCATAATCCTCTTGTAAAGTGAACCACACTCATACCTCCTTATTGCGCCATTCTACATCAAAGATGCTAGCAACCTTCCACATTCCCATCGTACCACTCATCCTAGGAATAACTGGAGCTTCATCACATGTCATGACCCTTCCGTCGAGCATGTACACCCTGTTCAACATCCTTGTCTCACTCTAATACCCCCCCCCATAAAGACTTGATATCTTCATGACTTGATCATTCTCAGTGAAATCAGAACTTCTTGGCTGTAGGAATGTAACACCTGTCAAAGTTTGTACTACTCCGTCAAACATGCAAATATACATTGAAGACTAGGGAACCTCTCCACCTCCCATCTTGACCATGCCATCATTGCATGCATGATATGCACTAAATTTCCCCCTCGATGAGCACACATGATCAGAACATACAAAGTGCAGAAGCCACCATGAATCTGCTTGATCTCCCTAGAGCACGCTAGTAAGTCTCCCTCACAATATGTGTTGGAATCCTCTTGGTATGATTCACAATCACCAAGCTTCTTCTTTCCTTTCTCCTTCCCACATCTCGGGCAATCACTTATTTTGTGACCATCCTTGTCATAATAAAGACATCTGATTGGACCTCGTGACTCAGATCAATCTCTAAATCATGTCCCCCCTTGACCTTGAATGTCTACCCTCAATTGACATCACATGATCTTCACCATTCGTTGCCGCATCCATTAACCTCTGCCGAGACTCGTTCATAAGCATTGAATCTATTATCTCATCCAATGTGATAGTCTCCTTACCATAGAGTAATGTTGTCACAATATGATCGTAGGAAGATGGAAGGGAACTCGGCAAGATCAGTGCCTTATCCTCCTTCTTGAAGAGAGATTCTTCTTTTGTATTCTTCTCATCAAGTGTGATCCCAATTGGCAAAATATCGTTGAATTCATCCAAGTGTGCCTCGAGATTTGTCTCATCGGACTTCTTCTGGCCATAGAGCTTCTTCTTTTTCAGTAACTGATTTGTCAGAGATTTGGACTTGTATCATCCCTTGAGCTTCATCCAAATCTTCGTTGGATCCTCCAGGTCAATGACTTGATGAAGAGTTTTATCCGCCAAGAATAATTGTATTATATTGTTCGCGAGATCCCTCATCTCATTCCATTATTCCTCTTTCATCTTTCTTGCTTCTTTTCTTTATCTTGGAGAGCTTGTGCAAGTCATTCTTACGTGAGTATATTCTTCACTTGTTGCCATAAGGTGATTCATTCTTCTAGTTGAAGGGTTTCATAAAGAATGATGCACCCCTTGTTGTGAACTTTGCCATATGATTTGTTATCATACCTCCTTATACAATGTAAAAATCGGAACAGAATCCTTCCAATTGCAATCGTCCAGCTCGTCTGGAGTACGCAAAAATCCCTATCTAAACTTATGAATTACCTCATTCGGATATGGATACTCCCAATCTCAATGGTTCATTGCGACCAATTGTTTTTCATAGCTTCTTATGAATATGCATTTGTTGCATCGTGTTATCTTGTCAATATCAAACCTCGCTTAGATCTACGATGACGTATCACTCAATGTCATGAACTTAGCTCTAATACTAGTTACTGGGAACGTGATCGATATTGTCTCCGCTTTGATACCGGTTGGTGGTAATAAACCGTCGGATACAGATGCAAATATGCAATCAACCACCATTACATAAGCACATGAATAATAATAATATGATATGACATTCTTTAGTCACCTCTCACGACCACCGAAGAAGAAAATCACTTAAAAATAAAACGAGTACAACTCTCACCATTCCCTTGCTCTCTACCTTTACTTCTCTCAACCCCCTTTTTTCTTTTAATGTGTTCTCTCTTGATGTGGTATGGAGTCAATGCCCACATCCCTTTTATATAGTCCAATTACATCCCATCTAATCAGGCTACACATATAATACATCTCAATTACTATTAAGATCAAGAATCTCATCCCTTTAGGATTCCCAATCCTAATATGACTCCTATATAAGTACTTTATAATTTTAAGAACAAGGTAAATAGATCGATGAATGCCTGGGAAATCAAGATTGAAGAATCTTTGATCTTAACCTTCACGTCTAACATCGAGGACGTCCACTCAACTGAGTAGGAACATAAACAATGTTGCTTAACCTTTAATCCAACACTTGTGGTTTTCCTCTCTCTCGTGGACCTCACAAGTAGCTTATGAAACCAACATTCACTAGGGAAGAGCTGATAAAAGATTGTGTAAAGGACTCAGCTCTGGGTGGAAGAAATGAGCCCTAGTGACCCTTAAATAGAGAAGTACGGAAGGGTGCTCGAAGATCAAGGACAATCAAAAGAAGTAGTTGGTGCAACATAATTTGCATCGGGAGAAGAAGTACAATCGGAGATTAACTTGAGCAATAGCGAGATGACAGAGAACAATGGGTTTCAACCAAGTTCACTCTAGGGTTTATTGTCTAGGCATTAAGGAAGATGAGTCAATGTGACGACATAGGTCATCACCAATAAATCAAATATAACATTTTATTCTACATTTGGTTATTAAACAAATTCTTCTCATAGTTGAACGACAGAGCTCGGTCAGACCTTAGATTATTAGTTTGTCCTTAAAATTTTGATTTGAGATTCAATAACACTCAAGCTCCATAAAACTTTTATTCAAGTACACCTCAATAGCCAATTCAGGTCAACTTTTTCATGTCGTACTCTCTTCTAACATTGACACTAATTTGACTTGTGAGTGAAAGTTTCTAGCTCTTCCTATTTAAGAAGGTGAATACTGCATTATCATATCCGCTACCCCTGGATTCTTAAGAGGAATATTGCAGAATATATATGGTATACCAAGATTGCCTTTATTTAACAACTATTCTTTGAGGAGTTAATATATTTCCTTTTGAGTTCAAGTTTGCCAGCTATAAAAATATGCATGGAGTTTAAGCAGTGCAGTTAAATATCCTTTCACATGCATTCTTCGAATTGCATTTTATTTTGCACTACATCTTTCATGAGTTTAAACTCTTTTTTCTTGTTGATCATAAGTAAAGCAACTTGGCACAGATTCGTTTTATGCCATCCATACTACGTGTTTCTATGCCAGCATACTACTCATATGAAACTTTATTTCAACCCGTCATTCATGTTTTATGATGTCTATTTTACTAGACAAGGTTGGAGATGTAATGGTATTTCCAGTCCCATGCCACGATTGTCTGCCTACGTAACAAAGTAATCATATACCTACCAATATTAACACTACTATGTTGGCTTCAAGGGTGAATTTATAGCCAAGCCCTTAACGCTCATATGATTTGCATCAATAGTCCTATATCTCAGAAGTTTTGCAAATTTGATCGATTTGTGAATATTACAATAAGCCTCCTCCTAGGGACTTAAGAGATACCTTTTAACCAACTTTGTTTGCAATTTTATTCTTTGGAGTTGGGAAATTAATTTCTTACTCAATATTATTTATTGTTTGCTCAATTTTTCAAGGGATTTTAGTAAATATCCCCCTCTATTTGTAGATATTTTATTGTAATTTTGATGACCTTTTCATTTTATTTTTATTTTTATTTATAGGATTATTTATGATGCTTTTAAATTTTTGGAAGTTTGAAGATTCCATGTTAATTTTTAGAAAAATAAGAGTAATTAGCATATTATTACACCCACTATAGAAACGTTCTTAAACCAAAATATTGCTTTGTATTATTTAAATAAAAAATCTTCAAAAACACATAAACATTTAAAAAAATCAAAATGCATAAAAAGTACCACAAGCTGATGAATCCTTGATTCATTACATAACTATGCCAATACTAATCCATTGCATATAATAAATCATATTTTCTATGATGTATAATAATTATAAGGAGTGGTATTATAGCCATTATGCATATTAAATCGCATGCATCTGTTAGTACACTTACAGGGGATTCATCTACTACTCTCCAATTAACTTTGACTTATGCCTCGATCAAGATATCAGAAAATGAGAAAGAAGATGTTTATAATCAGTAAGATACATGTTATTCAACCATTTCAACTCGTTAGGATATAATATTATGGTGATTGATTATTCTGATCATTCAGTTAGCATCTAGAGGTGTACATCTACACTTAGCATCTAGACATGTACATCTACACTGAAATCCCAATATCCCAAACAAATTTTATCTATGAATTACCATTTTTATTGTCTAACTAAAATTATCCTAAATGAAGTCAAGCATCTAAAAAAAGGGGGAAAAGAAAATATAAAAGCATACGTTGGAATTACTTGCATAATTAATACAATTAATAAGAGGCTAAGATTGATTGTCGATGGAAAAATAAGGATATGGTGCATGAGCACATCTATGGAAATGGTCAAAAACACATATGCCAAAAGGCACAAAGGACTTGACGTTGAATGAAAAGGTGCTTTAGATTGGCACTATTGTTAAGAGGCACGAATGCCTTAGTGATGACGTGAAGAGTTGCATCTCCTAAATTGGAGGGATGCAACTCGGTTTGGAATGGTTATATACGAATGTTATATATAACTCATGGAATGGGCCTCAGAGATCATTCTCATCATTGGATTATCCAATTCCGTTACTATTATTCCATTTGCCAATCTACTCCATCATCCAACAAAAGTCCGTCACTATATTTAACCATCCATTTTATTATCGACGAAGTGTCGAAGTGATCTCGTCGACTTGTGCATTTGGACCCTCAGTGAATCCGACTCCTGAGGCTCCACCCCAAGTGCCGTTAAAAACTATCCAACACCATAGACGTCCGCCGACCATCAACCTCGGTCCCTCTGTGAATCCGACTCCAGAGGCTTCCTCCCGAGCCACCGAGCATCATATTTCTATTTCGCTTTTATTTTATTACTTTATATTTTTATATCTGTCTTAATTTTTTATCTTCTCTTTCGTGCAGGAATTCGTCAAAACTATTGCGACGACCCGTATCTAACAGCGATTCTCCTCGACTCTTGGAGAACTGGGACGTGACACGAGGTTTGAGCTTGATTCGCAATTGTAATCGCATCCAACTCGCCTCGCTAGGATATCCAATTTCGCGAAGAGTTAGCGCGCACGAGTCCATTTGGAAGTTGCTGCATAGAAGGGGAGCAATCAGCACTTACCGACCTGCACTACTGTCCTTCTCCAAATTTCATCTTCATTTTTGTTATTCAAACATTTTGCAACTAACTCATCGTTTTATAAAGTATTTTCATAAAATAAAGTGCAGAATCTTCCTGTCCCTGTGGATTCGACCCTGACTTACCATATACTTTGCTTAGTATATAATATAGCTAGGTCCGGTAATTTATTTGTTCGAAGTGTATTTTTGTGGGTTCTCAACGACTATCCGACATAAAAATTGGGTACTTATACCCTCGAAAATACGCCTCAACATTTTGGCACCGTTGCCGGGGAATGGCATTTATTCGCGCTTTATATAAAAAAGTTTTTCTTTACATTTTGCTTTTCACCATCTTTCTTTCTTTCTGCAGGGGACAAGTCGCATTGGAAAGGAGCCGCATCGAATATCAACGTGAAGTTAAAAAAATATATTCGGAGCGCTCTCGCGATAAGTTCTCTTTTCTTAGGCATAACTAGGATCTATTTTATTTCTGTGTTTGCGCATATTAAAAAAACAAAAAAAATCAACGTCTTTTTCCGTATTGCATTGCATCTCCGTAGGATTTCTTCCCCATAGTCCCACCATGCATTTAAAAAGACCATTTAATTGTTTACCGACTGACGAAGAAAAAATATACATCTTAATCGGACTAAATTAAAGCGATCACAAAAAAATCATAAAACAAAATTTTGTTTGCAAACTGGTTTGTTGCACCATTCTCACAATTGCACGCGCACGCGTACCCCTAGGACAAGAGCCCAAATCCCACGGTTCTTGATACTTTTCTGAAAACCATATTGGTTAGTATACTCGTCCCTGAGGTGTTTAACTAAAAAGGACGAGGGGTTTAAGATCCAAGTTGATCTAAGAAAGGCTCCAGCCTACTTACCCTCTGACTGGCCTCAGAACCAGAAGAACGACATTGTGGTAATCATTGAATTATTCTGAACCGCTAGATATCCTAGGAAATGTAATCAAATTGTATTCTTGTCTGCAAATCAAGACTTAATAGATAAAAAAACTAAACTATAGGCGTTGAGTGGGAATAAACAAATTGTTTGGTGTTTGATTTGTGTATACTTGGCATGAGGTCACTAAGGAATCCCCTTACTGATCCCCTTAAAATCGATCCATTCTATCATCCAAAATCCAAAGTCAAGCCCGAGACAAAACCCATGGCTGGTGTGCCACCTCCTCCCGATCCACTCAATATAATAATGCAACAATTACAACAAATGGCAGAACACCAAGAGGTGCAAGATGCCCAAGTTCGACAATTGATAGCACATCAAGGGCTAAACAACCCACCACCAATACCGATACGAAATCACTACAACTCTGCTAATCATCAACTCGTATCAGTCATCCAACTCCCTGCAGAAGCAGGAAACTTTGAAATAAAACCCGCAACTATTTCCTTCCTCCCCAAATTTCGGGGAGAAGAGACCGAGGACCCTATAATGCATCTTCAGGATTTCGTAGCAGCCTGCGATACACTAAATACAGGGGAGGTAAACAAGGAACATGTTTACCTCCGAGCCTTCCCATTCTCCCTTCAACAAAAAGCAAGCCAATGGCTTCGTAGCTATGAAGTCCCGATTCGATCATGGACCGAGTTGAGAGAGGCATTCTTAAAGAAATACTTCCCCATTGGTAAGACTAATGACTTAGGCATGCCATTTCTCACTTTACCCAAAAACCCACAGAGCCAATACATGAAGCATGAGAAAGATTTAGAGATCTTTTACGAAAATGCCCACATCATGGAATCGAAAAATGGAAGCAAGTACAAATATTTTATGAGGGCTTAACTGAAACATACAAGAGAGTTGTCGACGGCTCTTGCGGAGGCAACTACCTGAATAAGGATGAGAACTTCGTATGGCAATTATATGAGGACATGGCAGATAACTTTGTCAACAATTATTCTATAGAACTATACAATAGACACAAAAGACCAGTCCAAGCTATAGACTATGCAACAACAAATGGAGACACATCTTCGGATATCTAGATCATTGCTTCAAAGTTGGACAAAGTAGAGTTGATGGCTAAGCTAGTAGATCAATTAACTAAAACCGTAGGGAATCTAGTATTAGAGAAAACTACCCCGTTAGTTTTCAAGGTAGCCCCTATTCCACAAACACCTATGGAACCAGAGATTTACCAACCATCTGTCTCTTTAGATGAACAAATTAATCCTGAAGCAGTTAATTGGGTGCAGGGGAATTTCAATAACAACCCCTATTCCTCCACCTATTATCCAGGATGGAGGAACCATCCAAATTTTGCATGGAAGGCCTTAACAAACAATAATTCAAGATATCAAGTCCCCCAACAAGGGTTAAATCAAAATCAATTCACACAACAAGCCCGGCCACCACTACAACCCTTGACTACACTATCACAAGGACTTGTCTCTGATTATCGAGACTTGATGAAACTCATACAACAGCTGTCTCAGAACCAAGTTGAGGTTCAAAAGCAACTGGCTCAAAGTCAAGTTGAAGTCCAAAGGCAATTGACCGAGATTCGTTCTCAAATACCACCTCAACCGCAACTACCTGCTCAAACGATACAAAATCCTAATAACTCACAAATCCGACCTCCTGACTTTTCGCAACAATCTACTCGAGGACCTGTGAGATTTAGAAATGCAGCTAGTACAAGTAAAAATGAGTCAAATGCATCTGCTAGTGCCATCCACTTAAGAAGTGGTCGCACCACAGAAACACCTCAAATATCGACCACACTAGCACAAAACCATCAAACACGTGAGAATGATTTGCCAATGCAAGACCAATCATCAGCTACTACACAACCACCCTCTATATCCCCATCACCAACCTTTACACAACCAACTATTCCCTTTCTAGAGGCCCTGCGAAGAAAAGTGAAGAAACGACCTTCGACTCTGACTCCAGACTTGGAGAGTTTATTCTCCAATGTTATCATACAAATCTCCCTCCTTAAGGCTATAGAACAAGTTCCTGCATATTCACGTTTTTAAAAGAGAAATGCACTCCAAAAAGAAAATCGAGGGGAAAGAAAAAGAATGACCAACACGAGGAAGAAAGGAATGTGCAATCGCTCGCATCATCTAACGCCATTTCTCAACTCCTTCCCCTTAAAATGAAAGATCCCGGGGCCCCATTAGTAAAATGCATCATTGGAGATATGACCTTTGAGCGTACCCTACTTGATAATGGTGCTTCGATAAATCTCCTCCCAGCTGCCGTATTAAAATATTATGCAGTAGGTCAGTTAAAACCTATTTCTATGATTTTGCAATTAGCTGACCGATCTGTAAAGAGGCCATTGGGAATATTAGAGGATGTTTTAGTCACAGTCCAAGGACATCAGTTCCCAGTCGACTTTATCGTACTAGATATGGACCCAGCTAAATCACTTTCTCAAACTCCTATTATACTCGGAAGACCATTCTTAGCCACTGCCATGGCTCATTTTGACTATGAGGTAGGGAAAGTAGAATTCAAAGTCAATGGTGAGATTGTTCCTGTCGATCTTGTCACCCCCACATTTCAAGAACACGATACTGAAGATTGCGGATGGATCAAAGAATGTTCGACAATTAAACAAATCATAGACGATTTAACTCCCTTGAACCTCGCTAGGGATCCTCTTGAGACGACTTTGACTTTAAATGATAAATTGTTTGAAAGACAACATGTTTTAATGGCTGAAACCCTTGATTCCATCAAGAATGAACCCTACGAACTGTTGACAAATTCAGACGTCATAGAACTAGACCAAGCATGGGATGAACTTGATGCTTTAATTTCTCCTGTCTCGGAAATGATTATGCCCATGTTAGAACCTCCTATTTTGGAATTATTACATAACAAGGAGGGAGATCTTACAATCACCGCACCCACCCACCCCATAAATTCAATAGAAGGTTTCCAAGAGACAATTCAGGTCCCCGTAGTTGAATTAAAACATTTACCGAAGGACCTAAAATATGTGTTTCTAGACGAAGAAAATAAGGCATACCCGATAATAATCAATGCCCACTTGGAACTAGATCAAGAAAATAAATTAATGGATGTTTTGAAAAAAAATCCACAGGCAATTGGTTGGATGATATCTGATCTTCGGGGAATAAGTCCATCACTATATACCCACCATATTTATTTGGAAGATAATGCAAAACCTTCTCGAGAAATGCAAAGAAGATTAAATCCAAATCTACGAGAAGTAGTCAAGAAGGAAATATGCAAATGGCTAGGTGCAGGGATCATCTATCCAATATCAGATAGTCGATGGGTCAGCCCTTTACAAGTTGTACCAAAGAAAGCTGGTCTGACTATAGTCACCAATGATCAGGATAAAGAGATCCCCACTCGTACAACCACTTCATGGAGGGTTTGTGTTGATTACAGGAAATTAAACATCGCCACAAAGAAGGACCACTTCCCCCTCCCCTTCATAGATCAAATTATTGAGAGGCTCGCGGGGAGGGAATATTTTTGTTTTCTCGATGGTTATTCAGGTTATAATCAGGTAGCTATTGCACCTGAAGACCAAGAGAAAACAACATTTACATGCCCTTATGGTACATTTGCCTTTCACCGAATGCCCTTTGGGCTATGTAATGCGTTGGCCACCTTACAATGATGTATGCTAGCCATATTTGCCGATATGGTGGGAGATTTTATGGAAGTATTTATGGACGATTTCTCTGTATTCGGTGATTCCTTTGATGAATGCCTTGGATTTATTGATCGGGTATTGCAAAAATGCATTGAGCTGAACCTAGTCTTATCATGGGAAAAATCACATTTATGGTCACCAAGGGTATTGTTCTAGGTCACATTGTCTCTAAAAAAGGAATGGAGGTTGACCCATCAAAAATTGAGACTATAACTCACCTCTCCCCACCTACATCACTCAAAGGTGTTCGATCTTTTTTAGGACATGTTGGCTTCTATAGAAGATTCATAAAAGATTTTTCAAAAATCGCTAAACCTCTTACTGAGTTACTCTCAAAGGATCGAGCTTTTGAATTCTCTGAAGATGCCCTTAGATCCTTTGAGACATTAAAAAGGTCTATCACTGAAGCACCAATTTTACAATCCCCTGATTGGACCTTAGACTTTGAAATAATGTGTGATGCTTCAGATTATGCAATAGGAGATGTACTAGGTCAAAGAAAAGATGGCAAACCAGTTGCCATCCATTACTCTAGCAGAACACTTGACGATGCACAAAAAAACTACACAGTCACTGAAAAAGAATTGCTAGCAGTTGCCTTTGCACTTGAAAAATTTAGGTCATACCTACTGGGTTCACATGTGGTTGTTTACACTGACCACACCGTACTACGCCACCTACTTTCCAAGAAATATTCGAAACCACGATGGATTAGATGGGTACTCTTACTACAAGAATTTGACATTGAAATTAAAGATAAGGCAGGAGCGCAAAACGCTGTGGCCGACCATCTCTCCAGACTCCATGAGTCTGACACCAAACAAACCGATCAATTCATTCCCATATCGGAAACCTTTCCTGATGAATCCATCCTTTCAGTATCACAACTACCGTGGTTTGCTGATATGGTAAACTACTTAGTCACATCTCGAATTCCTGATGATTGGCCTAAGGCAAAACGAGATCGGTTCATAGCCGACTCTCGATACTATCATGGGAAGATCCTTTATTATTTAGGGAAGGGACCGACTGTATATGGAGACGTTGTATACCTGAGTCTGAAATTTCAAGTGTCCTATCTCATTGCCACACTTTTGGATGTGGTGGACATCACTCTGGAAAACGTACAGCTGCAAAAGTACTCCAATGTGGTTTTTTCTGGCCTACTTTATTTAAGGATGCCCATGATTTTGTGAAATCATGCCCTACATGTCAAACTACAGGAACTATGACAAAAAGAGACATGATGCCTCTACATCCTATCCATGTAGTTGAAATTTTTGATGCATGGGGCATTGACTTCATGGGTCCTTTCACTCAATCCAATGGTTACCTATATATCCTTCTTGCAATCGACTACGTCTCTAGATGGGTCGAAGCCATCCCTACTCGTGCTGCCGATAGTGCAACAGTAATCAAGTTCTTGAATGATTTATTTGCTCGCTTCGGCATACCTAAGGTCATTATAAGTGACGGGGGTTCGCATTTCCTTAATAACTCGGTGCGAAAACTAATGAAGAATAATGGGATTGAACATCGAGTTTCTACCGCTTATCATCCTCAAACTAATGGCTTAGCTGAGGTCTCTAATCGAGAAATAAAAACCATTCTGCAGAAAATTGTTCGTTTTGATCGCAAAGACTGGTCCCAACACCTTAATATAACATTATGGGCCTATCGCACTGCTTATAAGGCTCCTCTAGGGATGAGTCCGTATCGCATCATTTAGGCAAACCTTGTCATCTACCTGTCGAGATCCATCATAAATCATTATGGACTATACAAAAATGTAATCTTAATTTAACCCAAGCTGGCCAGAATCGATTACTTGACCTTAATGAGTTAACTGAGCTTCGTTGCCGAGCATATAATAACAGCCTTATTTACAAAGAAAAGGTTAAAATTTGGCATGATGCTAACATTTCTCACAAAACCTTTTCCATTGGTCAAAAAGTTTGGTTGTTTGATGCAAAGCTCAAGCTCTTTCCAGGAAAGCTCAGGTCAAAGTGGAAAGGCCCGTACATTGTCACACAAATTTTTGATAATGGGTCTGTTGAAATAACCGATTCTAAAACATCCACCACCCTTCGAGTGAATGGACAACGCCTCAAGCCCGTCATTGAATCTGAAAAATCAATGCCTGTTTCAGAAACCCATGTTCTGCAAAACCCCTCATGACACACTCATTTCTTTGTTCACTGCCCATCTCATCTCATACATCATCCCATAACTAGTTTACTGCATATGCATTTACCATGAGGGCATGGCAAATCTTAAGCATGGGGGGGGGCACTAAAATGCATATTGCATCACATTTCTACATTCATTTGCATATTTTCCCTACATCAACTCTCTAAGTTTGCATATAGGGAGAACTATAGCCTCATCATTAAATACCACATAAAGCATGAGATCCGAAGTGATTCTGAGCTTACAATGCTTGCAGCTCTCTTTTGTCCTTTTGCATTAAAATCAAGAGACTTAGCATCGATTCAATTTTTAACACTTAGCGTCAATAATGTACTTAAACATTATATACTGAAAAATCAGGAGCTTTGTACTGCGATGCTAGCTTGACATACAAAAGGCTAAGGGGATCTGATGATGGGTGTGCTCAGAGTTTGTGAGATGGTGAGCTTTTCATGGAGTACAGGAGTAGGGAGTGTTCCACCAAATATACGTGAGAAAGAGAGTCCACCATAAAATTTAAGGGAGTGTTCCCAACTGGTCAAGCAATTTCCTATTATATGCACTTGATACCTTCATACAGAAGCCTCTTGCTTGACTTTCTACATATTTATCAAATCCACCACTTCTTTGAAAGTCTTCCATTTCATTCAACTTCTTTCTCCCTCTTCTTCTATTATGCACCAAAAGAGAAATGTTCTTCAAGATTCTATTCTCCATCTACAACAAAATACATGTCCTTTTTTATTTCCCAAGTCCCCAAAAAAATGTTAAAGCACATTGGTTCTCTTGAAAAGTGAAGAGAGATATTGCAAAAAAAAGGAGGAAAAAGGATAAAAAAGAAGTATTGCAAAAAAAAAGAAGTATAGCAAAAGAGAGAGAGATTGCAAAAAAAAGAGAAAGAAGAAAAAGAAAAAAAAGAAGAAAAAAAGGAAGAAAGAAAAGAAGAAGAAGAAGAAAAAGAAAAAAAACCAGGAGAACCATTGTGCGAAAATTCTTTTCTCATGAACTTCATATGCCATCTATATTTCCTCTTCTCCAAAAGTATCTTATGTCGTGCAATATTATCACATATTAAACCTCGCTCATATCTTTCTATAAATTCAAACCTAAGTAAAGTCATCTCCACCAAATAAGCCTTAACCTAAATACTCTATAAATTAACCCATTATTTTTCTTGCTGGCCAGTTGGAGGAAGATGGGTTGAGTGTTACATTAATTATGAAGTTGGGAGCTTGTGAGAATACTCTGAGCTTCCATCTCAGACATTTCCTGGCCTAGTGTATCAAAGCTAGAATATTGTGGATGAAAGCACTTGGTCAATTCAGTACATTTGACACTTGAGTCCATCCTCATGTATAATGACATTATTGATGCTAGGTATAATTTCATCCGAATCGAGCAAGTCTCTACATTAAGTCATGTCTTGAGGACACTCAAGATGACTAAGCATTATAGGAAGATATTTATTTCCAATCTCAAACTTTATAAATTATTTTAATCAATTGAGGCTATGGTTTACTTATATGTCAATATTAGAGGTTGAGATTCTTCATTTACATTTTGCTAGGGACTAGCAAATCTTAAGCATGGGGGTATGATGAATCCTTGATTCACTATATAACTATGCCAATACTAATCCATTCTATATAATAAATCATATTTTCTATGATGTATAATAATTATAAGGGGTGGTATTATAGTCATTATGCATATTAAATCGTATGCATATGTTAGTACACTTACAGGGGAGTCATCTACTACTCTCCAATTAACTTTGATTTATGCCTCGATCAAGATATCAGAAAATGAGAAAGAAGATATTTATAATCAGTAAGATGCATGTTATTCAACCATTTCAACTCGTTAGGATATAATATTATGGTGATTGATTATTCTGATCATTCAGTTAGCATCTAGAGCTGTACATCTACACTTAGCATCTAGACGTGTACATCTACACTGAAATCCCAATATCCCAAACAAATTTTATCTATGAATTACCATTTTTATTGTCTATCTAAAATTATCCTAAATGAAGTCAAGCATCTAAAAAAGGGGGAAAAGAAAATATAAAAGCATACGTTGGAATTACTTGCATAATTAATACAATTAATAAGAGGCTAAGATTGATTGCCGATGGAAAAATAAGGATATGGTGCATGAGCACCATCTATGGAAATGGTCAAAAATACATATGCCAAAAGGCACAAAGGACTTGATGTTGAATGAAAAGGTGCTTTAGATTGGCACCATTGTTAAGAGGCACGAATGCCTTAGTGATGACGTGAAGAGTTGCATCTCCTAAATTGGAGGGATGCAACTCGGTTTGGAATGGTTACATACGAATGTTATATATAACTCATGGAGTGGGCCTCAGAGATCATTCTCATCATTGGATTATCCAATTCCGTTACTATTATTCCATTTGCCAATCTACTCCATCATCCAACAAAAGTCCGTCACTATATTTAACCATCCATTTTATTATCGATGAAGTGTCGAAGTGATCTCGTCGACTTGTGCATTTGGACCCTCAGTGAATCTGACTCCTGAGGCTCCACCCCAAGTGTCGTTAAAAACTATCCAACACCATAGACGTCCACCGACCATCAACTCGGTCCCTCTGTGAATCCGACTCCAGAGGCTTCCTCCCGAGCTACCGATCATCATATTTCTATTTCGCTTTTATTTTATTACTTTATATTTTTATATCTGTCTTATTTTTTTATCTTCTCTTTCGTGCAGGAATTCGTCAAAACTATTGCGATGACCCGTATCTAACAGCGATTATCCTCGACTCTTGGAGAACTGGGACGTGACACGAGGTTTGAGCTTGATTCGCGATGGTAATCGCATCCAACTCGCCTCGCCAGGATATCCAATTTCGCGAAGAGTTAGTGCGTACGAGTCCATTTGGAAGTTGCTGCATAGATGGGAAGCAATTAGCACTTACCGACCTGCACTATTGTCCTTCTCCAAATTTCATCTTCATTTTTGTTATTCAAACATTTTGCAACTAACTCATCGATTTATAAAGTATGTTCATAAAATAAAGTGCATAATCTTCATGTCCCTGTGGATTCGACCCTGACTTACCATATACTTTGCTTAGTGCATAATATAGCTAGGTCTGGTAATTTATTTGTTCGAAGTGTATTTTTGTGGGTTCTCAACGACTATCCGACATCAAAATCGGGTACTTATACCCTCGAAAATACGCCTCAACACAAGCACTACGACATATATGCCATTAGTGTACATTTTTATTTTAAAAATATTATAGTTTAATGTTTAGAAAATAAAACATAAAAAAATAATAAAAGAAAAATAATATTATAAAATAGCATTTTTTTTAATAAAACATCATTTTTGGATCCAAAAATAGCCCACAAAATGCACTTGCTCGACTTAGGAGACAACTTTCTCGATTACTCGATAGTTCCCAATCATTAATACATAGAGTCCCATAAGCATATCTTTAGTAGGTACAGAAATGGGGTCTCCAATAACTGGAGACAAAAAGACTCATATGAGAAAACATAAGTAAACAGTCCAAGGCTTGAGCTTTCAAGGATAAAGGTACATAAACGACCATTTGATCCCCATCAATGTCTGCATTAAAGCCCTTACAAACTAACGTGTGTAAACAAATATTGCATCCCACCACTAAAATAGATTAGAATGCATGTATTCCTAATCTATGTAAAGTGGGTGCTCTACATGAATAACCAAATTCCAATTAAAAAAATCTTTAGGAGGAATCAATGAAACATCATCAATTCAAATCTCGGATCTTCGAATTGAGAGAGATATTGAGAGAAATCAAGAATTCTCACTATTTCTTAGTTTCATGGATCAAATTCGATTAGATGGGATCCTTCACTCTCATTTTTCCCACTAAGAATGCTTTATGAAACTCTTTGACCCCCCAAGTTTTAAGTATCCTACTTTCTCTTGATTCACAGGGTTCAACAAGCAATCCATATTTCAAAATCAAAGGTGTAGTAATTAGGAGTTCATTAATGAACAAATACAGTACAACTGAAGAGATGAGACGTTAGATAGAACAACTCCTTATCACGAAATGCAATAAAAAAACATGTTCTCCTAACGTAAAAGATGACATGCGATTAATAAAGTAGCATGTAGTAAGAGCAACTTCTCTACAATAAGAACGAGGAGAATGATTCCATATTCGGAAAGTCCTTGTGACATCCAAAAGATTCGTGTGTTTTTTCTCTTAGCAACACCATTCTACTGAGAGGTGTAAGCAAGAGAGGTTCAATGAAAAATCCCATGAGACATAAAAAGAAATAAGTGGTTAGTGAAAAATTCTAGTTAATTATCATCATAACAGTGACAAAAAAATCTATTCTTTATTTCCATGATAATTTTTTGCATAGTAGTACCAGTCTCATAATTATGCTTCATTAAAAAATGGAAAAAAACCTAGAGATATCATATTCAATGACGCGATAAAATTGGAGCCCCAATGATCGTGAAGACAATTGGGGCTCCAATGTCAAAATGAATAAATTTGAATAAGGAACTACTACTGACCATGGCGATTTGGAAAGATAGTACAATGATGCTTACCAAGTTAGCATCCTTCACACTGGGAGTCATATTGAGTGAGATCTGAAGGACTCTACGCAACTTCTGAAGGGGTAAATGACCAAATCATAGATACAACAAGTAGGAGGATACTGGAACAATCAAGATGGAATATCTATTTGCATAAAGAGAATGGGCCTATTTGTAACTCATTACCACATCCAATCACACTGCCAATATGTATATACTACAACACAAGAGAAGTTGGGTAAAAAATGCACAACAATTGAGTTCTTTAGTGAGATGACAAATGTCCAATACATTCATAAAAAAATCCCACATGTAAGATGTTTTGCAGATGCATAAAGAACATCAAACGAATCTCCCTTTATCTTGTGACAAGAAAGGATCTCCCATACGTAGTAATGATAGGTTGATCGAGAGGAATCAACTGTAAGAGATAAAGTACATAATCTCTATAGCCATGGTGATGATAAGAAGCTCATGAAACTATTATCCATTTTGAGAAGCTAAGGCTATGAGTCTGTGACAATTGGTAAGAGCATGACCAATACCTGAGGTGTTGGCAGATGCAGATGTGCCCGCTAATGATGGAAGAGGAGGAATGCCCTAGGTTATTGCAATATATAAGCAAACTACATGCGAGGATGATCACTCCTTCTACTGTGACAACACATCTTCTGAACTACACTAACCCTCCTCTACCTCGTGAAACATTCATGACAAAAGATGTCTAGGGTGCATGATCATACGACATGGAGATTCTACTAAGACGACCATATCCCTCTTCCATAGGAGGATTGAAGCATTAGATATGAGATGACTGTGTGTTGTGTCATAAAACTGGAAAATTCCAACAAAGAAGACACCAACCATCATAATGTTCTTGTATGTCAGCTGCTGCTTAATGATGGGACTCAAAGGCATGTAGTATGAAGTTTCTCAAACGTACCTCTCATATTGAAGTATAACATGTAAAGGGGATATGTCATGCTGAAGAAGTTTTGTTTCATTCTTCGTCTAAGAATAGGTTGTCATAAGGATGTCCCACATTGCCACCATAGTAAGACGATGGAGGATCTCATTAGCTATCTTTATCTGAGAAAGTCTAATAGCCACATTCGTGCCCATGCTTTGTCCCTCTTACATGTAGCATTAGCACCGGTATTGTCGACCAGCTCTAACTCCATCAGGACATATTCTTTGTTATATCTTTCCATCATGTTCATGAATTTCACCTCCCACTACTCATAGTTTATCTCATTCATCTTGACGATGGAACAAAGATTCTTAATGGTCCTACTAGGAGTAGCACTAATCTTGCTTTCTGTTATGATGGATGAATGAACTATAGGAAGGACAAGATTGTGATATGAATCAATTCTTATCTATATTGACATAGATGGGAGCTTGCATGTGTACACCTAGATACAAAACCTTCCCATCAAGCATACATGTGCATTAGGGTCGAAAGTTCAGATGTAAATGAGTAAATTTGAACTGGGTTGGCCAAAACACTCCAAGGAGACCTCTTTGCTGAACAGACCCCTCATGAACAAAGTGGAAACTACATAGAAGTGAAGAGGTGCGTGCGAGGGGAGGAAAGACCGCACGTGACCCCTTTGTGGTGTTGCGGTTAGGTTGCATTTGAGGTTGCTGTGTGCAAGGAGAGGTGGCACACGGTGGGAGAGAGGAGGTTGTCCGTGGGGTTAGGATTTCAAGGTGATCTCTAAGATATGGTTCAAAATCGATGTTCAGATACCATACGAAGGAAAATAAGAAATTTTAATTATAATGTGCTCTATGGTTCTTTTTACAGAATGGAAACCTTGACATGTTAGGCTACATAAAAAAGAAAAATGAAAAGTTGGCTATTACACATTGCTGTAAAATTATAAATGCTTTATTACTGTACCGTGGAATAATAAAATCACGAGATGTAAGTATGTCCAACGAGGCAATAAATCCTCTGCAGTTACCTTAGGACGACGCACTGGATCAGGCGTCTCTTCCTTCATAAAGAAATTAGGTGTTTCTTCCGGCCTCTGCTTGCCTCTATCCTCTATTCTCAGATCGAGCGAGAGTGGCTTGCCCTCTTTATGCCTCCCTGAGTCGAGTGGTTCGTCCATTGGCTTGACTCTAGTTGAAGGAAGAAAGCACCTGTCGAAGATTGACTACAGAGAATGCATCCCTTAAGAAAATATACAAAGAAGGCAGCTGAATTCTCTCTCCCTACTGAATGAGGACCGATTGCCAAACTCAACTTAAGCAGAATCTAAAAAGGAAGACTGTTATGCAGTTCCACTCTTTTTTGAGTCATGCTAGTTCTGAGCAAGGTTTGAAATCTCGATTTTGATCTCGTTTCGGTGACCTGGAATACTGAAATTTCACCGAAATTTCGGGAAATTTCGACAATTTCGGTGGAAAAGTCAGAAAAGGGTCAAAAATCTGACTTTTCCAATTTTATTGTAAATTTCGATATTCCAAGTTATTAGAACAATAAATAATGTAGAAATACACAATTATTTCACACATATTGGTCATCTATACCCTTTATATAGACATATCGGTCATATCGACCATATCGATCATATCGATCATATTGTAATATTGTTAGACATTGCAAATAGACTTCAAACAATGAAAGAAACAATAGACGTACACCTATAGGCTTACAACATATATATCAATCATCTTATCATGTATGACTATGACAGTATGTCACAGTCACACACCATATCGAACATATCATTGTTACTTGTTAATAGTTGATACATAATAACATAGTAATAATCTTACAAGCTACAACAAGTGAAAATTAGTAAGAACATGTACATTAATGATCAATGCAATCAAAAATAAAAAATTAAAAATATATTACCTAGTGATATGTTTGGTTCGGAACCAAGAGTTCCGTGGTGGATCTGAATGGCCCCCCTTCCTTGTTGTCTCTCATAATGCATCACAGATTCAGTGAACTCGCAATAGTTCTCTCATGTCATGTACGAGTACATGGTCTTGTAATCCATCACATACTGCCTGTATTGGTGGTCGTCGGTGCCTATGAGTATCTCGAGACAAGGATAAGCAGCACTAGATCTGTATCACGAGTGGCACGACGAGGCTATTGCGAACTACTGCCCTGAGATCCTCGGGACGACGACGATGGAGTAGGAGAAGATCTATGCGGAGGAGGAGGAGGAACTGGCGTGTACTTAGGGAAGAAACCGTAATTGTCACCCCCAAAAGATGCCCTGGCTCTGTTCAGGTTGGCTACCTTGATAGTTGTCTCCGTTGTAACTATTGTATCCCCCATACCCACTGTAACCATAATATGATGGAGGTGCATACTAAGGAGGAGGATAAGGAGCCTGAAAGTATTCCGAGAAGATGTCAAATGATCTCTCATCGTGCGACGATCCATATCCGGCTAAAGGACTTGGTGTTCCTCCTTGTCAATGTCCATGCAGCTCAAAGAACCTACAGATGATATCAAATCGTCCATGTAGCTGTCGGTTGGACGATGGCCTCGATCGTACTCGTAATCCATAGGTCCTGGACTCGGACTTCGAACAAACTGTCCGTGTGTGTTCCTCTTTTGCTCCATATATTCATGTTCTGCATGTATCCCTTCCTCAAATCTGGTATCTTGTGGTCCACGACCACCCCCTCCTGACCCACCTAAGTTTGTTTCTCCACCATCACCAGCTCCACCACGACCAACATCATCATCATCATCTTCATCATCATATCTACTGCCATCCTTTGACTTCGATTTGGATTTGGAGCTACTAGAGAGAATTTCATCAACAACCGCATCAATCTCGCCCTCCAACCCTCCAACAAGGTCTGTAATCTGCCCGAATCTTGCCAAATAGTAACCTACATCTGCTCACATTTGTTGGCTTATATTATCATTTGGTCTTCCACCCGGTTGATCGAGAACGGGGCACCATTGGAATCCATCCACCTCTAAAGAACGTCTTCATCAGCATCATCATCGTGCATCTTGAAAATTAATGCAAGATCAATAGGGTTCTTGTAGTCCTCTTTGTCTTGTCCCTCCCTTGCATGTTTCAACTTCAGCCTCAACAAGCTTCTCCACAAAAAATTGTACGGCTGCTAGAAGGTCAGCATTTGTACCAAGTCCATTCTTGTACTGGTACTTAGGATTGAAGTAATAAGCTGAACACAAAGTTACGAATTTGATCTATAAAAATTTTAAAAATGAAAAAGAAATTAGATTTTTACATAATACATACTGACCTTGTGAAGATGATGTGAGAGCATCTTGGACCATCGCTCGTCTATGATGTCCAACCATGCTTTGGATCTCTTCCAAACTGCTTCTTTGACCTTCTCTCTCATGCAGCGCATTGCCTCGTAGATGACTCCCATGGTGACTTCTTACTACCATCCAAGATCCGCAATGCACAAATAACTGGATCCGCGATCCTTGTGACCCGAGTCACATCATCCCAAAAGGAGATATCATTGATCAATATCTCCACCTTCCATCCTTCTTCAGTTCGACCTTCAGGTATCTCGAACCACTTACCTTGGCAACACATGGTTTTCAAACCTGTCTTATGTTGTTTGAGGCTTTGCAACGCTATAAAATTGGTTGCAAAGCATGTGATGCCGGGCCTCACCAGCTCCCCATTGCATATCCGCCTCATCAGTGCCAGCACTTTGCTGTGGTTGTAAATGAATGTGGTGATCATTCGTGCTTTCTCCACCACCCTTGAGACGAGCTTCCTCTTGTTGAAATCCTTAAGCATCAAATCAATGCAATGCGAGTATACAGTGTCCAAAAAATTCCATAGCTGCTCGATGTCATTATTGTTTCACCCGCCTTCTTGAAGTTGCTGTCGTTATCCGTCACAATCTGCACAATGTGATCTTTCTCAACCTTCTTTATAACTCCCTTCATCAACTTCAACAGGTACTTGTGGTCCTTCACATGATCGGATGCATCAACCGATTTCAAAAAGCTCGTCTTCCCACCGCAGTACACAAGGAAGTTGATGATTTGCTTCCTCGTGTAGCTCGTCCACCCATCGTACATCAATATCACCCCGTACTCTGGCCATCTCCTCCTCAGCTCGGTGATATACTCATTCATCTCCTCCTTCTCCATCCCCAGATATTTGTTCATGATCTCGTACGATGTAGGAGCCTTCACTCCCATTTCCGCTGCAACGATCTCATCAATGGCATGTTACAGAAATGGCCCGCCTGCAATGTTGGCAGGAATGCTCTCCCCAAAGAAGATCTTGCTGATGGCTTTTCCCAGTCTTTCTCGTGTATTGATGAACATTTCCTTCACCGTTTTCTGCCTCGGATCCTTGCTTGCCTTGTATTGCATGGATCCACTCCTCGTCAAGAAGGGATCTGTTCCCTTCCCCTTGTGTTTCTTGGTGGGTGGTGGTACTGGTGCGCCTCCAGAACCACTCTCACTCCCACATGCACCATAGAAGTCGCCTCGTGCACTATTGAGTTCTCTCCTCTCGAACTCGCTCCTCAATGATTCTTTTTTAGTCCTTTTGTATGCCCTCCTCTCCGCTGCAGTCTGAATGTCGTCAGGGTACATAAAATAATCATCATCTGAATCAGAAAGGACGTTGAATTCTTTCTCGAACATGAACTCCTTCATTTGTTCTTCCCTTCTTACCCTGTATGTGTCCCTTTCTTTCTTTCCGTCCAAGCTGGTCTTCACCTTGTTCCTCACATCTTGGGGACGACACGTGCACTTGGCAACATTCTTGTTATTGCTAATAAGATATTGCTTCATCCTTGTGATCCCGCCTCCTCCCAACTTCTTTCCACATAAATTGCATTGTGGCTTCGCCTTATTTCCATCAGGAGCGGAGGCATACCTCCAGCCAATGTCCCCACTGAAATCGCCCCTCTGATCATCAGAACTGTCAGATCTAGATCCGGAACGAGAATGTGCCATGGTGATGACCGTCGAAATCTACGAGGAAATTCAAGAACAATCATTAAGTAGGCATACAATGCGACCGCTTATGAATATGCAAATCATTTTATTTTTTAAATTTTGGAATTATTATATTTTAATTTTTCTAAGGCCTAATATTCTGATTTTCAGAAAAACAACCTTAGATGTATACATTAGGGTCTTAGATCAAGCAATTAGGGAACCATTTTCAAGAAAAATCACCTAAGTGACATAAAATATGTACTAAAATCTAAATATTAAACACATGATTTTCAGATTTTCTCAAATTTTAAATTTTATTAATAAAAAAATCCAGATTATGATTTCTAGTTCCATAACTTAAGTTCCGAATTTATAATAACCCAACTCATTACCGTTCCACATTAAACCTCAAAAACCCCAATTCCCTCTTTCATATATCTAACAAAATATTCTCAAACTATAGTTTAGTTCATGTTAAACTTCAGACCCGAGATACCATGTTCATAGCTACCACTATTGTGCAATCAAACTACAAAAGCCCTAATTTTCGTCTCCAAATTTAAAGCTATATTTCGAAAATCTCTCAAAATAAACACCATGCCAAGCTATTTGAACATCTTAAGAGTGAAAACCCTAAAAAAATTTATGAATTTGATGAAGAATTAGCCTAATTTAGCTTACCTTGAAGGAAGAAGAGCTTGGAGGAAGATGGAGATGCTTCTGCCTGAACTCGGTCGAAATGTGATGCTTTCGACCGAAATTTCGGTAGATATCGACATATCGGTGAATATTTTAATGCAAGATTCCCTCTATCGGCTGATATCTCGAGTTGAGCCGAAATCTCGCCGAGATCACGCGTGATTTCACTCGAAACGTGGATATCAATATATATACCAGTTTCGAAAGGGCAGACCCGTCGAAACCGATATTTCGACAAAATTTCGTCCAAATATCGTGAAATTTAATTCCATGGTTCTGAGTGAAACAACATGGGTTTCCGTTTTCAAGAAGGGATCCGAGGTAAAATAGCTTGCAAGGTCAACGGAGATATGAAACTTTGTCATATCTGATCATCCGCTTGAAAGAGATGGTAACTGCTATTTACCGCAGGGGATCCTCTCCCTGCCCAGTGGTGACCTACAGCAAAAGAGATGAGATATTCTTAGTTTGGCGACGTCTATTTCGGACCGAAAAAATTAGGTGACGGGTCGTAATCGAAGTCCGCACATATTCCACCACACAGCATCGTGGCACATCATCACGTCACAAATCTCAACCCGAAAGCGCATATGGTCTTAATCATTTATGGCCAATAACGCCAAAAACAGCTCAGATTTCGCTTTCATTCACTTCCCTTCAATCAGAGAGCAGCTTCTCTGCAGTAGTCTGCTGTAACATCCCGCTCGATCTTCACACGAAATTCGGATTTTGGTGGCCTTTTATGAGTGAACATCATGAACGAACGGCTTGACTTGATGGTCCTTTACAGCAGACCTCTGCAGTATTCCATCAAGGTCATGGCCGTAATTGTAAGATTTAGAGAGCTACATATCTAATTACACATGTTTAAAACCCCGCCTAAAAAGCACGTAGTTACACGATCGACATAGAAACATAATTATATATAATCTTGAATGTGAGATTGTGGTTGCCTTTCTGTTGATCACAAGTTCAAGCTTGTTCTGACTATACCCTCCACAGTTTTCCAATTTATTATCCCCCTCACAAGAAATTACAAAATATTACGAAGTACAGCACACCGCCAGTTCACTATAACCAGATTACCCGCCAAACTAACGCCGTCAGCTAACGTCTCTCGCCGCGGCCACCGCGGCAAAGGTGAGGACTTCTCCTTCAAACCTCGACACTGCAACTGCTCATCTGCTGGAACCGGATGACGGGATTGTAGCCGTTGGTCCCCGAGAATGTAAGGAACGCCGGGCAGTTCACGTGGATATGGTACCTGCCGGAGATCCAGCTCCCGACCTTCCATCTCAACCGTCCATCGACGCGAATGTGGAGGAGGATTATCCCGGCGTTCTCATCCTGGCCTATGGAGGCGCAGACGTAAGGCGAAATCGGGACGGAGAAGCCGTAGAGGACCGGGGACCAGATGGAGACGTCGTTGTGGCCCTGGTAGTAAGGCTGGATGGAGGAGGCCAGCGTGATCTGCTGGGACTTGTAGTTGGCGTAGACGTCGAGCCTGTCGTAGTAGATGCCGATGCGGTCGTTGGGGTTGCGCGAGGAGATGGTGACCTGGAAGGAGGAGGTGAGGGAGAAGGGCTCGGTCTGCGAGAGGTTGAACTGGAGGACGGAGGTGTCCTGGAGGGCGAAGCGGGGCTTGGTGGGGCGGAGCACGAGCCAGATGATGAAGATGGTGAGGAGGACGGAGAAGACGAAGAGGGCGAGGCAGGCGCACGCTTGTAGGATGTACTTGTCGCGCTTGCACTTGCATGGATCGGCGTCTTTGTCCTTCTTCGCCATCGGAGCTGTGGGCTATGGATCGGATAGGGTGGAGAGGTGGAGGGAGGAGCTGTGAATGTTTATACACAAGGGGATGGGGGGAATGGGATGCTGCTTTTGAAGTTGACCCTCCACTGGTTCTTGCTATTATATTTGTGGTATTATAGTTGTCGCCAAGGAGATAAACTTTTCTGCTCTCTTTTTATTTTTAATTAAAAGGAATATAATTGTGATCATTTATTTGGAAGAACCACTTTCTTGATCCACTATGACTTCTTGGATTATTTTGGGTCAGGAAAGAAACATGAAGAATTAGCATGTGCACTGAATATAATGATGTTTGGTCACGCTCTATTTATATTTAAAATAAGCAAATAGGCACCGCTAGTGTAATTTAAGTAAATTATTGATCATTTGGCAACTATGAGCTTAATAAGTAAATGGGAAAAATAGGACTATCGTTGGCTGCCCCCACTTCATATTCTGATAATTTTTTTTATAAAATACCGTCATATATTTTCATCATTATAGATGTTTTATTTCGAAAAATTGGATTTGCCATCAAAAGGGATTGGCGGCGCAGTTTGTTGCCCGTCTCCCATCAATATCTATGTAATTTTTATTGATTGTCTTCAATTGGCGAGTTTTCATCATTATATCCATATAATATGTCATTCCAATTTTATCAGAAACAGAGTCTTACACCCTCCATATAGAACATTTAATTTTAATGATATTAAAATTGTTGTAATCGACCTGTTCTAAATGGATGATATATGAGTCTCTATTCAGACGGAATTGAAATGACATATTACAAGTATATAGTGATGAGAATACATAATGATATTTTCTAAAAAAACAAAAAAAATTATTGAAATATGATGCGAGGCATCCGCATTAAACCCCAACTAAATAACCTATGACATAATAATAATTTATATAATATTTAAAACACATTCTTTACGAGAAGATGTGGTGCACTAGCTGGTTAATTACATGCAATGAGCAATCAAATGTATCGATTCAACTCCCACCAATATCAATATAGTTGAATAAATTCAAATTTGAAATGCGATCCAATTTCAATTAAACCTGGTTAATTTAGGTATCAAATAATCAGTTGAACCAATGCTTCGATCAAACTCAATACTATGCGATTCAAACTGCTAAAAATCGGTTAATCGAACCAGTCCATGCTTGTTTCGCTGGTCCAGTCGGTTGAGTGGGTTGGTCTGATATGTTTCAATAACACTATTTCAAACTCATCAATAGTTACACAATTATCGATGATTTGTCATAGCCTTTTTCTCTGTCTTATTTTGTTAGTGGTACGTAGTACAAAAAGATCGATCAAGAGATCTCAACTGGACATGGTAGAATCTTATTAGGGAATATAAGGTTTTCAGGAAGCTGAACTTGAGTCGTCACCCAAGCAAGGTTATCATTGTTTAAGATGACATTCTTGATGTGCATGGATTCTTGAGAAATGAAGGCGTGAGTAGGATGTGAGCCCATGTCCCCAACGCCATTAACTGATATGCACCCTTCTTGTCAACCACATTTGCATATATTTCTTCTTGGATCAACGAAGTTTAAGAGAATCTGAGGGCGAGATTTTCACGCTAAAAGCCAAAGCGACCTGACAACAAAAAATTTTCTTCATGTATAACATTATCAGTAGATATAGGAGCTCCCTAACAAGCATGGAGGCAACGAGCTTTCCAAATCGACCACTAGGTAGATGCCTTCTTGCAAGGAAGTTGTCAATGTGTTTCATTAAGTCGAGTCAATGCTAGCAAGAAAAAGTTTATAAATCACAAATCATGTGAAATAGCACATGCAAAGAATATTTACTTCATAAAAATAATATATAGTTCTTGAACATGTGTTTAGTACTTTCAACATCATCCTTACACAAGAAGCAGTGATTCTACATAGTTAGATGAAGTTTGTATAGAAGTTCTCGTGTAATGATTGTTCCGCGCAAAAAAAAGCCATAGGAAGTATAATACGTAAGGGTCCTTCAGATGAGTACAGATTCTCTGCTGTAAAAGCATGTTACAGCATCTGTTGTAATGCAGGGGGTCTGTCGGATGAGGATCGGACGACTCTCACAGGGAGCCAGGGATAACTGGCATGCATCTTGAGATTGTCCATTTGTCATCCAATAGACACCGTGTGTTACAACATGTGTTGTAACAGCAGAGGATCCAAATAACCTTCTGACCGGAATTTGGAGTGAAAGGACGTAGTAATCCTCCCATTGAGGAGAATTCACTAAAGCTAATTGCTTTGGAGGTCACATGTTGCAAGTTTTTGTAACCTCAACAAGACATTTCCATATATCAGACAATGGTTGCCTTGAATGCAAGGACTTAATACAATCGGATCCCTTGATGATGGGTTACACTAATGATGGGTTACAATATTAGTAACCACTTTCAACAAGAGAGCCAAATTGAACATTTCTAGATCAATGATCCCCAACAATTATTCATATGCAGTATGATGAGTTTTTTTCGCGTAATTTTAGATTGATCCTGATTGGAGGAGTTTTCCTTCCAAAGGACTTTATGAATTTTTTAATCAGTTTTACCCACAATAGACATGAGAGTTTTAAAACATGGCATCATGTGTAGTAAGTGGAATAAGCGAAGCATCTAGCAATGATTGTCGAGCAGGAAGGGAAATAATTTTAGCTTTCTAGTCTTCAAGATTTGAAGAGAACTTTTTTATTAGGGGGTTCTAGTTTTAAGTCATGAGTTTTTTTAGGTCAGGTGAAATCCTAAGTAATTGACTCTTATTTCTTGAGCCCTTGAGATCACAATTTCATCAAGATTGAATTTATAAAATGTTGATTTATTTTTTTATTTTTAGGCCTGATTTTTTTTGAGAAAATCATCCAGGTGGAGTGTAAGGTTTTTAGGCGTTATCAATCTCAAGACATTGCAACAGATTGTTCATGGATTTAACATTAGTGATCATGGAGTCAATGTTGTATTTAAGAATTGTAATTAGATTTTAATTGGAAAATCTATGTGATTACAATTGGAGCTAATTTGGTTTCAATTGGGAAACCAAATAGCTTAGAGGGAAAGTTGGGAATTCCCAAATTTGAAACATGGAAAAGTTTGGGTGGAAGTTTAGTACCATACCTTGGAGCTCTAAACTTTCGGTGGACTCATATATGAGTTCACACCTCAAGCTCTTGTAGCAATAGTAGCGAGGAGGAATGGATGATCGCACATGCGCGCGTAATCCACTCCGTCTCGGGCTCGGGAGAGTTAATTCGGATCTCGGATCTTGATACTTTTGCTGCGGGTTTCATTTGGTAAATCGATTAAATTAATCACACGATTAATTTGGTAAGTCGACTAAAATGGAAATTTAGCTTGCCGTTATGGCCGCAATTTCGGATCCGAAATGGCGCCCGTTGAGGGGCGTTTTCGGAAATCAAAATGGTAACGCGGGCTAGGGCACATGACCATATATATATATATATATATATATATATATATATATATATATATATATATATATATATATATATATATATATATAGGGTCATGTGGCTGCCCCCCAGGGGCAGCCAACATGGCTGCCCCCGCCTTATTTGGGCAAATTTTTTTATTTTTTTTGAAAAATAACACCATGTACATTCATCCCTATATCCCTCCTATATACCATTCGAATTTCATCAGAAACAGAGACTCCTACGGCCTCGATCCGGACAGTAATTTTTTAACGGTAACAGGATTTTTTTAAATCTATACCATCGAGATGGAGGCCGTAGGAGTCTCTGTTTCTGACGAAATTCGAATGGCATATAGGAGGGATATATGGATGAATATACATGGTTTTATTTTTAAAAAAATAAAAATAAAAAAATGCCGAAAAATGGGGTGGGGGAAGCCATGTTGGTTGCCCCCATGGGGCAGCCCCATTTTTTCCATATATATATATATATATATATATAGAGGTAAATGGGGCTGCCCCCAGGGAGTAGCCAACTTGGCTACTCCCACCCCTATTTTTTCCTCATTTTTATTTTTTTAGAAAAAAAAATTTGTATATTTAAAATTATATCCCTCTCATATTCTATTAAAATTTCGTTAGAAACAGAGACTCCTACGGCCTCCATCCAAACATGGTCGATTTAAAAAATCCTGCGACCGTTAAAAAAATGACATCTGGATGGAGGGCTTAGGAGTCTCTGTTTCTGACGAAATTTTAATAGAATGTGAGAGGGATATAATGATGAATATACAAATTTTTATTTTCCAAAAAAATAAAAAAATGAGGAGAAAATAGGGGTGGGAGTAGCCAAGTTGGCTACTCCCTGGGGGCAGCCCCATTTTACCCATATATATATATATATATATATATATGGGTCATATGTGGCTGCCCCCTAGGGGCAGCCAACATGGCTGCCCCCGCCTTATTTGGGCAAAATTTTTTATTTTTTTTGAAAAATAAAACCATTTACATTCATCCCTATATCCCTCCTATATACCATTCGAATTTCGTCAGAAACAGAGACTCCTACGGCCTCCATCCGGACAGTAATTTTTTAACGGTAACAGGATTTTTTTAAATCGATACCATCGAGATGGAGGCCGTAGGAGTCTCTGTTTCTGACGAAATTCGAATGGCATGTAGGAGGGATATAAGGATGAATATACATGATTTTATTTTTCAAAAAAAAATAAAAAAACGCCGAAAAATGGGGCGGGGGCAGCCCCATTTTTCCTATATATATATATATGGGTCATATGTGGCTGCCCCCTAGGGGCAGCCAACATGGCTGCCCCCGCCTTATTTGGGCAAAATTTTTTATTTTTTTTTGAAAAATAACACCATTTACATTCATCCCTATATCCCTCCTATATACCATTCGAATTTCGTCAGAAACAGAGACTCCTACGGCCTCCATCCGGACAGTAATTTTTTAACGGTAACATGATTTTTTTAAATCGATACTATCGAGATGGAGGCCGTAGGAGTCTCTGTTTCTGACGAAATTCGAATGGCATGTAGGAGGGATATATGGATGAATATACATGATTTTATTTTTCAAAAAAAAATAAAAAAACGCCGAAAAATGGGGCGGGGGCAGCCCCATTTTTCCTATATATATATATATATATATATATATATATATATATATATATATATGGGTCATATGTGGCTGCCCCCTAGGGGCAGCCAACATGGCTGCCCCCGCCTTATTTGGGCAAAATTTTTTATTTTTTTTGAAAAATAACACCATTTACATTCATCCCTATATCCCTCCTATATACCATTCGAATTTCGTCAGAAACAGAGACTCCTACGGCCTCCATCCGGACAGTAATTTTTTAACGGTAACAGGATTTTTTTAAATCGATACCATCGAGATGGATGCCGTAGGAGTCTCTGTTTCTGACGAAATTCGAATGGCATGTAGGAGGGATATATGGATGGATATACATGATTTTATTTTTCAAAAAAAAAATAAAAAGAACGCCGAAAAATGGGGCGGGGGCAGCCATATTGGCTGCCCCCAGGGGGCAGCCCCATTTTTTCCTATATATATATATATATATATATATATATTTCCCCACGCCATGTTCTATACACTCGAAAGAAAACTCCTCACACCGTCTCGACTCTGTTTCTTTTGTTCTTCCTCTTACGGACAAACCTCTCTCTCTCTCTCTCAGCTGCAGTTCTCTGAGGTACAATCGAGGACGATCCCGTTGGTGTGCGCCAAAGAAGATCGTGTGCCGTCGTATCCTGGGGGCGGATCGCCAATACCCTACGCACTGGTATTATGGGGGCGATATCCTCTCTAAGGGCAGTCCATTTCATGGACGCTTCGGTGACTTCTAATCTAATCTCTCTTCTATTTTGTTTGCTGCAATTTGGTTATTGCTTTATCTTTCTTAGATCTCACCCGGATTTATGTTTCCATTTGTTTAATCGATTCCTGCTTGTATGTCATAATCGGATAATGGATTGGAAATGTATGACGTTAATCATGTTAATCTATAATACGTTTATTTCGTTCATTCGGATCCGTGTAATTACTGGTTTTTATATGCTTGGTTAATCCTGTTAATAAGAGTCAAGGTCCGATCTATTGAAGTTTCTGATAAGATAGTGATTCACAAGTTTGGTCAACATAGTTCCTAAAATCAATAGGGAATGGATAAAAAAGAGAGGAGAGATAGGATCCCCTTGACACACTCCTCTTCTTGGTTGCAGCAAGAGAAGACCCATTGAGCTTGAGGGATACAATAATAGTTTCAAAGATAGTAGAGACCCTATTGATGAAATCGTCAGGGCAACCTGAAGCTCGTAGGGATCGAATAAAAATGGACACCTATGAGTGTCAAATGTCCTTCTAAAATCAATAATGAAGATAAGGGACTTTTGTTTTCTCTTGTATCCAACAATCAAGATTCGATGAGGTAATGTTGAAGGAATATGTCGCAGGAAGTCCTTTAGTGCATGCATATTGGGTCAGAGGGATGGTTTTTTTATAGAGAGCCTAAAATATCAGACTGGATTTTTGGAAATATCAGCCCTTTGATTCCAAAGGCGTAGCCGATCATTCTTAAGATCTTCCTATTTGGTATGCAAAAACTTTAATTCATTGCACAAAACTATACTAACATGGTTAAGGATCCTCTTCTTGTCCTGGATTAAGTTTCTAGATGAATTATTTCTTTAGAAATGTCTGGAGTATTATCTTTTCTCTATTGCTTGATGAATGGTTCAAGCGTCCTAATTCTTCATACCCATAAATGATATAGGGTCTCATATTTGAAGCCATGGTCCATGAGTGTTTCACAATCTTAATAAAAATCTCATTAGTTAGCCAAAAGGATTCTAAGGAAATGAAGTGCAAGGTTTCTTGAAGTTCTTGAAAGCCAACACAAGGGGATTGTAACTTGAAAAAGTTTGGTATTTCTACACACTTAACCATGTATAATTCTGAATAGTACAACAATATTTTGTAGAATAATATTTTTAAACACATAACCTGAGATAATTACGCCAACATATCGACCTTTTATAAAGATTCCAGCTTCACCACTTTGGATCAGACACCAAAATCAACACTACAAATCAAACACCACAACAACTATCGAGGATGGATGAACTCTAACTTTGTTCTGACTTCCTTGGAAAGATCTTAGTTTGCAAATCCAAGAGCTTCCTGCAAATTTAAGGATCAAACACTAGAAGTTCCTGTATAGAAAGGTTAAGGATGGAGACAATATTTCATAATATTTTGCAATAACTATTCTTTCAATATTATCACATATAATTCTCAATTATAAGAACAACGATATCTTGAATAAGTAGCAAGCATAATACTTGAAAAGATATTATCAAATCTAAGCACATATAATTATATCACTGATAGCACATGTGAATTAGCAAATATAACATGGAATAATATCATCAGATCTTGTAGCTTGTCAAAAGAGTCATGACTTTATTAGAGGATCTTTAGAACCAGGAGGCAATAAAACATGCTTGTTTGATAATTGCTAGGACATATCCATCTTCAAAATGTATTCTCCTTAAAATATCAAAGAACTTGAAGAACAAAAGGGAGAATAGTAGAATATCACTCCGAGAGAATTCTTTTCTTCACTGTAGAGAGTGAGAGTAGTTAGTGTGTTTTCTAATGTCGATATGATGTCCATTATACAGGGTTAAAAAATATAGTCATTGGAAACAAATCTTCTAAGAAATCGTGAAGATTTTGCAGGTATGGTCGATCGATGAAAATGGGTTGATCAATCAGATCAATTGATCGACCAATAAATAAAGTTGGTCGATCAACTGGTGACCGTTGGGGGCCTTGTATTAAAGATGTGATTGATCATAGGAAAGGGTTGGTCGATCAGTGCTAGTCAATCAGTGAAACTTGTTGATTGATCAAGGTGGGTCAATTAGTGTACAAGGTTGATCGATCAATGCTACTTTCTTTGCCTTGCATTTATTTGGAAATTTTAAGATATAGATGAGGTACAACTTTCTCAATTACAGTGTAAAAATTAATAATACAACTTTTGAAACAATGATACGAATTTTAAGTTTTGGAACTTTGTCATTGAATTTCAATTCACCAAGTTTCTTTTGCTGAAGCGTACTGCAATTTTATAAATCAACAAACAAACAAACAATGCGATATGTGTGTGTCGTCTTTAAAATTAACTTTGAGATAAACAAAGTTCTGCAAACTTTTTGATGAGATTCTAAGGTTCTCATACTCTAAGATTTACAACATGGATCAAGGTAATGATCATATTACATGAATGGATCACTTAATCTACAAACTTTTTCATGAGTGTTCTTCAAATTATATGCCAATCACTGTAGGTGATTCTTCTACAACATATGTTGATCGAATGATTATTCGAGAAATTACGGGTTTTTATTTAATGAAAATAATATATACATGGTGACGACACTATCGTTGTAACCCAAAATCAACCCAATCAAAAAATTTATTCGACTAGCTGAAATAATAAAACAAAGAAGGGAATCTAAAAGAAGCGCTATTATTTTACCAGTATAGTCTGCATGATCGAACTTAGGGAGGCTACAATAATCGAGGGTTATTAATTATCAAAAAAATCAATGAGGTTCTTTTTCTTTTTCTCTTTTGCCTTTTTTATGTCTTTTTAATTATTTTAGTATTTTTATGTATCTCTGTATTTTTTATTTTTTATGTTTTCTAGTTTTGAGTTTTTTAATGAATTTCAATTTTGGAAATTAATATCTTTTTCTAAATTAAAAAAACAAAATAAATAAAAATTAAAATAAAGAATGAAAGGACTCTTTTTTTAGTATATAGTAAAAATACCTAGAAAATTAAAATAAAAATCACTTTATGTTTTAGACAATTTTTTACTATTTTTGTGATTTTTTAGATTTTTAAGAATTTTAGAACGATTAAAAACTAGAAACATATAAACAAATAAAAATAAGCTATATTTTTGGATTTTTAAAACATAAAATAAAATAAAAAATACTACAAAATAACATAAATAAAAATAAAAAATTTCAAGCTTAAAAACAAGCTATTTTATGTATTTTTTTATGATTTTTAATGAACTTATATGAATTTTTTATTGTTTTCTATATTTTTCAATTTTTAGGATTTTTATAAATAATTATCAAACCAAATTTGTATAAAAATAATAAGTCAAAACATACAATGGGATTTTTTGTAACTTTTAAAACATTTTTTCAAAATTTTATGAACTTTCTAATGTAAACAAACCAATTTTTAGTGGTTTTTGAATTTTTAAAATTTGAAAAATTAATTTTACAAATAACAATTAATGATTATAAAACTTATTAGCATAATCTTATGATGATTTTTAGTTTTTTTAGATTAGTTTTCTATTTATTAATCACAATTAAGAAGCAATCAATTAATCTGGAAATTGAGGGACCAAACTACAATTAGTTTATTTCCAGGTACCGAATCAATAATAATTATAAAAATAAAAAAATAAAACATGCAATTTTCCCACAAAGTCTCGTGCCAATGCACTTGAGATGCGTGGTACAAGACTAAATTGGAATTATTATATTTCATGGGGCCAACCAATAACATAGAAATACAATTAAAACAACAATTTCACCAAAATGGCACGTAACGGCGCACATGGATCATGTCATACTGGACTAACATGTAATTTATCAAATAATAGAGGGCTTAACTGTAATTATTCACACAATGGCAAAGAGACACATGCCCAAATAGGGACTTATTTACAAATAAACAAAAGAGCGAGCGAAGGATGCAAAAATTATCGGTGAACGTGTGTGCCAAGTATTGGATCAACTATTGTGCTTCGCTGCTTTAGATCCTTTCAACGACTAGAAATTGAGGCTCGATCTGGAGTTGGGATGGAATATGGATGATGAGCTCTTGATTGAACGATTGATGAAGGTGGTGAAAGAACACAGTTGAAGGCCAGGAGCTCTGAACTTAGATCGACCAGATCTCGACATCTGAGATCGATCCAAGCTCTGAAGGTGCAGATCCAAGCTCTGAGGGTGGGCGGTCGGCTTCTGGAGAGGTGATCGAAGATGAAGTCAAGATCCAGATCCATGAAAGATCTGGTTGATTAGTTGTGAGGGAATGATGAAGAAATGGATGTTGATCATGAAGCGATGGTAGGAAGGGAAGAATCCACCATTGATGATCTCCGATCGGTCAGATCGAAGGTTGAATGGAAATGATCCGATCTAGACTAAAAAGTAAATGAAAATGCTGAATTAAGATAAAAATAAAAGGAAAATTAACCAACTGTACCTATGGTGGAATTGATGAAGTCACGACCTCGATTCAATGGCAAAAATTGAAGAATCTAAACATGCTGGCAGAGATTCGGTGATGTGGTTGATCACACCTCCCAAGCACAAATCGACTCTCCCATTTGTGGAGAAGACTCCATGTCACCTCATCTCTCTCCAGGAATCAATCTCAGGCAGAATAGTGGATGAAAAATGGATCAAATGTGAAATTGGGATCTAGGGGGTATATATAGAGCTGGAGATTCAGGTGAATTTTGAAATGATGAGGGGTGCGTAGACCAAGGCCGTGAGGACTAAGGGCATGTTTGGTTGCAAGGTTGGGCAGGGTTGGGTTGGGCAGGGGTACCCCTGTGAATAGTAAACTGTGAGGAGGATTGTGTTGTTTGGTTGGAGGGTTGGGAAGGGTGGTTGCAAGGTTGGGCAGGGTTGGGTTGGGCAGGGGTACCCCTGTGAATAGTAAACTGTGAGGAGGATTGTGTTGTTTGGTTGGAGGGTTGGGAAGGGTTGGGCCAACCCAACCCTTCCCAACCCTACAACCAAACAGGCCCTAAAGGTTATTCGGGTGTGGGGGTTGATTATTCGAGCTATCGAATGGAGAAAGAATCATGCAAAAATAAAGAAGGAGCGGGTCTGGATAAATTAGGGAAGAAGGATGCTCTAGATGGTTATTTGAGTTTTGAGACTAAGGGTGGAGTTGACTCAGGTCAACAGACCTAAGACCGACAGATGAAATGGCTAGATATGCTAATGGATAAACAATAAAAGACAAAACATGCAAATAAACAAAGAAAAATAAAAAAATAAATACTAAATAACTTTTAAATTTAAAAATTTTGAAAATAAAAATATTAATAAATATAAGTTTAAATTATTTGATTTTTAATAAATTAAATAAGTTAAATACAATGGTTAAAATAAATAAAATCTTTATTTAGAGGTAAAAATACCTATATATACAATAATTTTGATTTTAAATAATTTATTTTACAAATAATTTATTAATTTATTGATTTACAAAATAATTTAAAGATTTTAAGTATAATTTTATTTTTTTATGAGTTAATTAATTAAGGTAAATAAATAAGGATATATACAATACAGATATGTGATACATATACAATAAACACTTGATTTTATTTTTGTTTATTTTTGTTTATTTTTGATTTTGTGATTTTATTTGCATTTTATATAAATAATATACACTATATACAACATATCAAAAATATAATATATTCAAAAAATACAGGAAAATAAATAGAATAATAAATAATATAGAGTACAATATAGATAAATTATACAATAACACTCCAAAAAGCCACTTTTGACATCTTAACTCCAGTTTTTATGAAACCACTTTCACTTTAAAGCTTATTTAATTTGAACACAATGAACATGAGTTTGGTTTATTTTGAGTTTTTATGCAGAAGAAATTAATCTGACAAGTTCTACTTTGCGCCTTTTTTCAGAGTATTGTTATTCTTAATCTGTACAATGATTCTTCTTGCAATTATTTTTAATATTTACAACTTTTTTTCATGAACAAGTTCCTAGAAGAAAACATATTTATTTAAGGTCGTTTTTGTGATAAATAAAATAGTATAAGAAATGTACGATGTGTTCAATGATGAATATTCACAAGTGAAGGATTGTTTTCTTGATTTTTTTTCTAGATGAAGGCACTTTCTCCCCCTACACTATTCCTTATCGAATAGGTCAAGACTTGACCTACTCTCTAGGTTAGAGTCATCCCGTATTATTTGTATATATATAGTCTCTTTATTTTCCTTTATTTATTTATTTATTTTAGGATAAAAGAATAATAAGTATACAATACTTATAGAAGATCTGGAATTATTAAAAAGTTATATTTATTGATATTTATAGATATTTTACAAGGTATTTTAATCTAAAATAAATAAATAATATGATGAATTGGTGATTCATCACCAAGTTAGTATTTTCTCAATGACAAAAAAAAAGAAAAATATCAAGAGTAAATTTCACAAGCAAAAGAAGGAAATGCGATCTTTAGATTTTGGAAAATGAGAAATTGATATCTATTTGAACGATTACTTTGCTAACAATGACAATGATGATGATGCTATTGAAGTTGACAACTTGAATTGGTTGGATGCTAGTTCCCACAAGTATCAGATCCTTTCAAAAATAGCTCGTGATATATTATCCATTCTAGTTTCCACAATTGCTTCTGAGAGTGCTTTTAGCACATGTGGAGTAGTTCTTAAGATCATAGTAAATTAAATACAAACATCATACAAGATTTAATTTGCATACATGATTAGCAACGTGGTGAATCTTCTGATGGGCTAATTTGATTCGGAGTTGGAAGAAGTTAATGAAATTTTCGTTGTTTAGCAACTACAATTCTTACAATCATGTTAGACAATATTAGACAATCATTATATTTGTATTTTTTCGCTAACTTATGTGTTTTCTAGATCATGCAAAATAATCAAAATGATTTGGCTATTCCAGTTCAATGCTTTTAAAATTTTATTCCATGGTAATTTGTAAGATGTAAAAGTAACTTTGTTTACTATACTTCGTAAAATAAATTTCTCATTTTTTGGTGTATTAATTTTTATTTCAGGTCCATTGATAATGATGCTATTGAATCTCTCAAATTTGTGCCATGGACTATATTAAAACATTGGACCTTGGAACTAAATTTCTCAATCATGTTGGAGCTCTCAACTTTATATTAATGATGTTGGAGCTTTCTGCTTTGTTTTTATAGTGTCATAACAACAATTTGTGCTTTTATTTGATACTTAGTTGGTGTTAATTTCTCCATTTTCTTTATGAGGTAGTAATTTGTAACAACGCCACAGATGGAATTTATTTCTTATTAGGTGGATCATTCTACTTCTTTATAATACCATGATTCTACTTTTAAATTTTCAAGCATATAAGAAATAAATGTTAGGATGGATTAGGAATATTGCGTTGAGATTTGATATTTGCATGGTTGCAACGATGCTTTTTATCTACATTCTCTTTGTTTAATATTACATCAATGAACATTGCATGAAGATTATAAAATCAGAAGCGCGTAGACAACGATGATTAAGAATTATGAAACTGTTTTGATACCTTATTAGATTTTTTATTAATAATGTGGGTAAATCAAAGGTATGCAGATTCTTATTTATGTACATCAAACACCTCTTAAATCTTTACTATAATTGAAACAAAAGAATATAATTAAACATAAAAGACATTCTTTACTTGAAGGGATAAATAAGTTGGCCGATCTGACCCAGACATGAACCCATGTTAATTGGGTCAGGTCGAGCCATGTGCTAACACTATGAAAAGTTGATGGGTTGCGACGCGGCCCATGGGCCATGAATTTAAATGGATCTTTGGCCGATCATCTTTGGCCTAAAGGGATCTGATTCGATGCTCATTCCTACTTATGATGGTTTCTCTTCATGAGTAAGGGAAAATCATTCTTGAAGCGCCCCTTTCTTTTGCAGTTAAAGTATTCTAATTCACTTCTCTTTATTTCTTGATCAATATTTGAATTATTGGGTAAGAATAGCTATGTCATCCGTAGAGCTTTTGTCTGTGGATGTGGTTTTGATAGGTTAAAGATCTATGTTTCGCTTCTTTATGATTTCTTCTTCACATTTTGTGGTCAGTATCTTCTCAATTTCATTTGATAAGAGTTCTTTATAAGTTCATCAATGGGTAGGTTGTTGGTGTTGTTTGCTTCTTTGATAACCATTGTCATTGTGCTCCATGTCGGCCTAAGGGATCTCAGGACTTGATTGACCTAATCTAGTTTGATGATCTCTATGTTGAGACTTTGAAGGTGGTTGATTATGCCAGAGAATCTGGTGTACAAATCCCTTATGGATTCTCTAGATTCCATCTTGAATAGCCCGCGACCTCTGTCGGTGAAGACTTATAGGTGTCTCCTTTGCCTTGCTAGTTTCTTTATATGTAACCGGAGCTTATTCCATATTTCTTATGATTCCTTGCATGCTCTTCTTCTTGATAACACAAAACATAACATTCATTGGTTTAGAATTATATGTGGTTCTTTTCTTGTCACCATCTGATATGGGTACGCCTTCCAAAGGCTTGGGCCAAGTGTAAATAGATTATATGATATTCTAGACATCAATATATCTACCAGGAATGTTATATTTCATGAGCACGATTTCTACTATGCAAAGAATTTTTCACAGGGGGAGTGTAGTAAATAATTGTTGAGAAAAATAAATACCAATTTTACTTTATGAATGAATGTTGGGATAGGATCAATAATGGCACTATTTCCCTTGGTCACAATACTAGCAGACATGAGACTGTGGATAACGACGCTGTGAGTATGGACAATGATGACGACTGCAATGTGATTCTGCATACTCAAATTGATGACAGACGAGAGACTATGGATGACAATTGTGACAGTGAAGAAAATATGATACCAAACTATAATACCAATCTCTCCTCGGGTGATCCAAGTCATGATCACACTGTAAGTAGTTCTTCTTCTCTTGATGATTTGGTTGAAAACACTAACAATAGCTTGAATGACCTAGTTGGTGATACTGAAGATGTAGAGGAGGACCTTCCTATTACTGTGAGGAATGCTGCAAGAACAACCATGCCTCCTTTTCGTAATACTATGGAGAATTATGTCTCTTACCCTCGGGTAAGTTCGAACTATAAAAGCTTTATAACAATGTTTGACTCTTATATTATCCCGAAGAGTTCTGTTGAAGCCCAATGTGATCCCAGATGGGCAAAAGCTATGAAGGAGGAAATGGAGGCTCTAGAAAAAAAATGATATGCGAGATATTTTGAAAATTCTAAAATATACTCATTTGGTCGGTTCAAAATAGATCTACACAATCAAGTATAAGGCATATGACAAAATTGACAGATTCAAATCTTGATTGGTTGCAAGAGGTTACGGTCAGAATATGATATAGATTACCTCAAGACTTTTGCTCCTGTTGTAAAAATGAACACTGCCAGAGTTATTATTTATCTTGCCGTTCAATTTTCCTGGAAAATGTATCAACTGGATGTAAAACATGCCTTCCTAAATGGAAGTCTTAAAGAGGAAGTTTACAAGAAGATGTCACCAGGATACGATCAAATGGATAAATGCTGCAAGCTAGAAAAGGCTTTGTATGGTCTAAAACAATCACCAAGAGCTTGTTTTGAACGACTTAGGATCGTGATGATAAAAAATGGCTACAGACATGCTAATGGAGATCATACCCTTTTCATCAAGAGGAAGGATCATAAGAAATTTATTCTTCTAATCTATGTTGACGATATGATCCTTACTGGAGATGACGAAGAGGAATTGTCTAGCTTAAAAAGAACTCTTTTTGCGGAATCTGAATTAAAAGACTTGGACAACTGAAGTATTTCCTTAGTATTGAGATGGCCAGATCTCCACAGGGTATGTGTTTAAATCAATGAAATTATGCTCTTAATTTATTTCCTGACTCAGGAATGGTGGGTTGTAAACTTGCTTCCTACCCTATTGACGCTAATAATAAAATGTGTAAGAAGAGTGTGAAACTTCTCGATGATGAGGAGAAAGGTAGATATTATAGGTTAGTTGGAAAACTAATCTACCTTACTCTCACAAGACCGGACATCACCTATGCGGCGAATAGTGTCAGCCAGTTTATGAATGCTCTTACTACTATCCATGTGAACACTGTTAACAGGATCTTGAGCTACATAAAGAAGTGCATTGGCAAAGGGCTTATGTTCAGAAAACAAGGTAATGTTACTATAGAAGGCTATACTGATGCTGATTGGGCTGAGTCTATTGATGATAGGAGATATACATCTGGATATGTTGTCTACTTGTGTGGGAACTTGTTATTTGAAGAAGCAAGAAACAACATGTTGTTTCAAGATCTAGTGCAGAAGCTGAATATAAGGCTCTTGCTAATGGCGTGACAGAAGTTTTATGGCTACAATTATTGTTAAAAGAACTAGGGACTAAAGCTTGTATGCCAATTTAGATATTCTGTGACAATAAAGCCACTATAAATTTAGCAAACAATCCGATGATGCATGATAGAACCAAACATGTGGAGATAGATCGTCATTTCATTCGTGAAGAAATCGATGATGGATAGTTGTGTCTGCCTTACCTGAAATCTGGAGATCAGATTGCTGATCTCTTCACAAAGGAGCTGTCTACGATGCAATACAAGTTGAATGTAGACAAGTTGGGCATGGTTGACATGTATACCCAACTTGAGGGGGAGTGTTGATTTTTGTATTATAATTGGGTGGGTAAATGGATCTTTGGATGATGGACCGTTTACCCCAAGCTCCTAGTTATGTACTTATCCCCCCTTCTTTCTGATCAAGTTAGTGAAGTGAGCCCTAATCTCATGTTGAGAGTTGGGTTTATGTGCCCCCATGATTTTTCCCTGATCGAAAGATTTTCCACGTAAATCATTGTCTTTGTGTGTTGCTTTGATCTTCTTATTATTCTACAGTTCCAAGATCATGTTATAAATTTACGAAACCAACTATAAATTTCAAGGATGTTCAAAAATCTAGTTATAAAATTCAATTCTTGCATAAATTTGTAATAAATTCAAATCTTGTTATAAAATCACAACTCTGCTAAAAACTTTCCTCTATGGTCCTGTTCTTTTGGAGAATAAGCACTGGAACAAGTGGTCAATTCTCCGACCGTCACGGTTCTCAAGAGTATGACTATTTCCATCCACATTCTATTATTTCACATTATTCAACCCTTATTCATATCTTTATTCCACCTTACTTACCCTTATTCCATCTTAAATTTACCAATCCCGCCATAATAAAAAAATGTAGTTCCACAAAATCATGTTATAAATTGGAAACCAACAATAAATTTCGAGTATGTTCAAAAACCCAGCTATAAAATTTATATCCTTCATAAATTTGTAATAAATTCGAAATCTTGGTATAAAATCGCAATCCTGCTACTAAGAGAAAAATGGGGTTGCTCCTACTCTGTTTTTCTGTATTTTTTATTTTTTTGAAAAATATTGTCATGTGCTTTCATCACGATATCCCTCTAATGTCATTCCAATTTCACTAGAAACATAGACTCACATGCCCTCCATCTATAACAAGAAATTTTAGTAGTCTCAATATTGATGTAATCGACATGTTCTAGATGGATGACATATGAGTTTCTGTTTCTTACAAAATTGGAATGACATATTAGAAGGATATAATGATGAATGTACATGATGACATTTTTTAAAAAAATAAAAAATATACCAAAAAATAGGACGAAAGCAGCCCGTTAGCTCCTCCTTTGGGGCAACCATATTTTTTCTCATCCTGCTAAAAAATTTTCTCGTCTTATTGCAGTTTTCCTTAAATTTGAGTGCAATTAGATGTAGATGACATTGATGGTCATTTCAGCCAAATCAACTTTAAATTAGTTAAATATTCCGATTTACTCTTATCTAATTTGATTCCAAATTTGTTTCATATAAGAGAAGGCAGTAAATTTTTTCCAAAGCAACTGCAAGAAACTCAACTAGCTTTTGCATTGGCTAAGGACTTTGTGATTGTTGCTGTTATGAAATTACTATTTTATTTTTATATTAAAATGAATATCATGCATGTAATGTTGTCGAAGAATCTTAGCAAACATTACATGTTGATTTCTTTCTGCTATTTGCTAAAGTAGCATTGAATATTACAAGAAATCAATGAACTACATAAATTTTTAAAATAATATAACAACACTACAAGAAAAATGAGTTGTGGCCAAGTAATGTGGCTACGGAAACTTGTGACCACGATAATTCCGTGGCCACTAGTTCTCGTAGCTATAATCCATGGCCAAAATTTTCATATAAGAGTTGTGGCCATGAAAAGTTCTGTGGTCACTTGTAGTGGCCACGACATATTCGTGGTTAGAGAACTCTTGCGACGAGACTTGTAGCTACGGCTACTGGCGATGATGTGTTGTGATCATAACCCAATTCTAGGGCCACAAACCTCATATTCGTGGGCATATTTTTATAGCCAAAACTTGTTTTCTTTGTAGTGCAAGAATCATATTACTAATTGTAATTTCTGTAGATTCAGTGTACCAAAGATATATAATTTTAAAACAAATAACAGTCGTAATTATATTTTCATCATTAAGAAGATCTGCAAAACACTGGTTGCTATAGATCATTTTTGTTGTTGGGCAAATATCAAGAAATAAATTATTACAGTGAAATATGAAAGCTTCTTTTCATTTGAAAGGCAAACTTATATATTATCATAGTCATTCAGCTAATACAACTTATCAATTTAGTTATAATAGATAATCTATTCATAAACCAAAGCACCCCAACTACCACTTTAAATAGCAAACCACAAACACATCTAAAAGATAAAGTACACAATGCATCTCGAATCCCTATCTAACCAAATTGAGTACAATATGACATCACATATAAGCCTTCTTTATAAACCAAAGGACGGTCAATTTAGCTTTTGGAGTGATTAAATGCTAAAAAATTGACGAACCCTTCTCCAATTATAAGCAGGTCAGCTACATGGATCTTTGCTCAAATCCATATTGAAAGATTCGATTAATTTTTACGCTGGATGTCGACTACCTAACGTAACTCTCACAAGGGAATTTGAACCCTAATCTTTTGAGTGGTAGACACACTGCACTACCACCAAACCATTTAAGTGGATACAAGTAATAAAATTCTAAATAGAAAAAAGAGATTCCAAGAACAATTTGATTATTCATCTTTAGTCAATGGTGCTCCAACAAGTGTCTTGTAGAAAAAGGAGTCCAAGGACCACCAAAGTCCGGTTGGAGACTATTAGTACATGGATCTAAATGCAGGAGATGGCTACTAGGATAGAATAGAATAGAATAGAATAGAATAGAATAGGAGAAAGATATGACCAATAGATTTGTCACATTTATTCATTTGATGGCCATGCAGTATATTAATGGGACCCCTTACCCACTTAGTCTTCACATTAAAAAACAGTATGGAACCTTTTGAATCCATGAGTGAAAAAAACTTCTAATGTAGGTGGTTGTACAAATCATGCCTGCGCAAATATTATCTAATTCCTTGGTAAATGATGCTGAATTTGGGATGAAAAAGTTAGAGTCATAGTGACTTTGGCATTAGACGTTCCTAAAATAGGTACTATTCGATCCGACGAACTGGAGAGTAGACAGATGTTTGTTGGCATTCCAACCTTTTTTCTCCTTTGAGGACACATTCGAAAGAGAATCCAGTATCTCTTGATCACGAATATCCAAGTAGACCGAACCGTTACCCATAGAAATATTGTTATGAAATCACAATTCTGCTAAAAACTTTCCTCTGTGGTCCTGTTTGTTTGGAGAATAAGCACTGGAACAAGTGGTCAATTCTCGACCATCGTGGTTCCCAAGATTATAGCTATTTCCATACACATTTCATTATTTTACATTATTCCACCCTTAGTCCTATCTTTATTCTACCTTACCTACCCTTGTTCCATCTTATTCTCTTTTCTTATCTTTCCATCCGAACAAAAAATACCCTCATTCTCCTTATTCCTCATCCTTATTTCTTCTTATTCCTGAACCAAACACCCCCTATAAATTCAGAGTATCTTGCTAAAAGTTTTTATTTTATTGCATTTCACCTCAGAAAGACATGAGTACAATTAGATGCAGATGACATGAATGGTCATTTGAGCCAAATCAGCTTTAAATAAGTTAATTTCTTGGGTACCATTTAATTGAAAGAATGCACAACCACTTTTTAAATGTTCCGAGTGACTATTACCTAATTTGATTCCAATATTGTTTGATATAAGATATGCTAATAAATTTTGCCAAAAACACCCACTAGAAACTCAACTAGCTTTTGCACTGGCTAAGACTTTCTGATTGTTGACGTTATGAAATAGTATTTTATTTTAGGGTTGGGAAGTTGTACTCAGGGGTGTAGTCAACTAACTGCATCGGACCATTTTTTATTGGTTTTTGTATTTTTGAAATGGAATCTAAGGGGATTTAAATCACCATATATCACCATGGTCTCATATTAAATTCAACTAAATTCGACACTTTTATCATCTCCATCAAGACTATCACATTTTAACGATCTCAGAATCGTTGAATTGATCTTATCTGGACGTGCATGCTAGAAATTTTGGTTTTGCATGAAATTTGAAACACATATTCCACTCTATAAACTAAGTAAATTCTCATATATTTCCTTCAAAAAAATCAAAAATCAATAAGAAAAATGGTCAGGTGTAGGTATTTAACAGCACCCCGGTATAGCTTCCTTTTTCCCTTTTATTTTTATATTCAAATGAATATCATGTATGTAATGTTGTCGAAGAATCTTAATAAACATTACATGTTGATCTCTTTCTGCTATTTGCTAAAGTAGCATTGAATATTACAAGAAATCAATGAACTATGTAAATTGTTATAATAACATAGCAAGAATCATATTACTAATTGTAATTTCAGTGTACCAAAGATATATAATTTTGAAACAAATGACAGTCGTAATTATATTTTTTCCATTAGACATTATAAAGAATATCTGCAAAACACTGGTTGCTATAGATCACTTTTATTGTTGCACAAATATCAATAAGCAATTTATTACAATGAAATATGAAAGCTTCTTTTGATTTGAAATGCAAAACTTATATATTATCTTAGTCATTCATCAAAAACAACTTATCAATTTAGTCATAATAGAGATTCTATTCGTAAATCAATACACCACAACTACCACTTTAAATAGCACACCACAAACACATCTAGAAGATAAAGAAGTACACCATGCATCTCGAATCCCTACCTAACCAAATTGAGTACAATGACATCACATATAACCCTTATTTATAAACGAAAGGACCATCATTTTAACTTTTGGAGTGGAAAATGCTAAAAAAATGGGGAAGCCTTCTCCTCCTATAAGTAGGGTTGACTATATGGATTCTTGCTCAATTCCATATTGAAAGATTTGACTATTTTTTATGCTGCCTATCGACTACCCAATGCAACTCTCACAAGGGAGGATTTGAACCCAGATATTTTTGATGGTATACACACTGCAGTACTACCAGATCATTTAAGTGGATACGAGTGATAAAATGCTAAATAATAATAAAAAAGATTCCAAGAACAAATTGGATACCAGTGATAAAATGCTAAATAATAATAAAAAGATTCCAAGAACAAATTGATGGTTCATCTTTCGTCAATGGTGCTCCAATAAGGAGCACGGATCCTCTACAGTACTGCATAGGCTAGTTGTAATATGTGGGTACCATGAGCTGCTCGATCAAGATCGAGCGGTTCACACGAAATCCGGATATTTTTAAGCCTTTATCGTGTGAACCGCTCAATCTTGATTGAACGACTCACGACATCCCTCATATTACGGTCAGACTCTGCAGTGCGACAGAAGATCCGTTCTCCTTCAATAAGTGGCTTATAGAAAAAGGAGTCCAAAGACCACCAAAGTCCGGTTGGAGACTATTTGTACATGGATCTAAGTGCACGAAGAGACGGCTATTGGAATAGAATAGAATAGGAGAAAGATATGACCAATATATTTGTCACATTTATTCATTTGATGGCCTACCGACCATGTAGTACATTACATCAATGGGGACCCCTACCCACTTAGTCTTCACATTAAAAAAACACCATGGAACCTTCCTCTTTCCCACATGCTTGTCATGATTGACACAAATGAAAATGTATCCATGAGGGGAAAAAACTTCTAATGTAGGTGGTTTTTACAAATCATGCCCATTCAAATATTATCTAATGACATCCTTTGGTTCGTTGGTAAAATATGTTGAATTTGAGATGAAAAACTTTGGCACTGAACTTTCCAAAATAAGTACTATTGGGTCGAGTGAATTAGGGAGTAGACCGACGTCTGTTGGCATTCTAGCATTCCTTCCCCTTTCAGGGCATATCCGAAAGAGAATCCAGTATTTCTTGGTCGTGAATATCTGAATAGGCCGGACCGTCACTCCCTTAGATATCTTTGCTTTGGAACAAAACAACTAGAATTAGGCTTGGTTAGCTAGAATGTGTAGTACCCATATGGTGGATCCTCAATTGAGAAGATCCATCCATCTGAGATGAAGAGAAAGGTCTATCTATTTTTTTAATTATTAAGCTAAACTGATGATTTGTTATTGGAGCAGATGGCAACAACCATTTCTTGTTTAGTGGCTTATCTGGAAAGCTCCATGTTCTACAAGCAGTCATAGATGATATTTTCTTACATGCTCAATGTTTATGGAAAAAAGTTTATCTTTCTTAGTGCTAACACGCACTCTTAGTGTCTGAATTTGTGTTTTTATGTGGCTAAGTTAAGCTAGATCCTTCTGGAAATCTACGACTTATCGCGGCTACACGTCCATCGGAAATGGTCTAACCAAGTGACATCGACATAACAAAGATGTACAAGTAAATGGTGTGGCACTGAATCTCTTGTTGAAAGCCTTATCAATAAGTTGTCGCTTTTTTTACATATCAAGACTTTGATCTGGCCTTTTAGACCGAGCTTTTTGGTGTATGGATGCAGATGATGAATGGAATTTGACATTTTTTCTTAAAAATGATATCATCTATGGTGTATGGTCATCATTTCTCCTTCCAAAACTACCTCATCTAAGTGCAATTTTGAATGCCAGAAAAAAATTAAGTGGTTTTGGATCTCCACCGTACGATTGAGTCTCCAGATAGCACCTCCTATTGTAAATTCGCACTAGTATATCAATATCGATCGATTCTTCTTCTTTCGCCTACAAAATCAAAGAATCCATTGATATCACGAAAGACGTAGCTCCCTCCTTTTTCCACTAAGATAAAGAAGTAGTCTGAGGGTACTAAAGTCGCAAACATGACGTTCTCCCTAAGGCCCCGTTCGATAAGGCCCACCCCTTCTCTCTACATGTGGGCCCCACTTTATTTTTTTAAAAAAATAAATCAATCAATTCTCCATCATCAATTCCATTAAAAAATAATATATTATACCATCATATCATATATAAATTATAAACTACTCAACTTTTACTCACTTTTTCAAATTTCAATGCAATCACATCACAATAACCACTCACTTTTTCAAACTTCAATACAATTATATCATAACAAACCCATTTCTGACCCACCACCAGTTTAACCCTCTATCCAAACACCAAAACTCAAAAACGGATTATCCTCTACCAGTTTAACCCGCCTTAATCCGCTAACCAAACACACTCTAAGAGACCTCATTTTTGTCATTACTTTTCTTGACTCGCGGTCGTAAATTTACTCAGTTTGAAAATAATTGAATCCAACGCAAATATTGAAAAAAAGCATAATTCATTCGTCTCAATGAAATTACAGTTTTTTTAGTATGTTTTTAGACAACTCGTTAGGTTTGTAATTACAAGTCAATATTCTATTGGGATATTTACAATTTGACCCCTAAAATCTGTGTAATTGCACCATGACCCTTGTAAGTGACACCATAACCCCTATAATATTCTTACCAACTAGAATAAATACAAAGATCATGGGGCTATGTTTGTTTCACTCTATTTTAAATTTTATGGGAGGTGGATATAGAAAGATGAGAGTGCCCTATTTTCTGCCAATGAAGAATAATAATAATAATTTGATGGGTATGCGTTGGGGCTCGACCAACACCATCTTATCTAATCAGCTAAATAATATGGCAGCACATGTGGAATCCATAGACCAATAATTCTCTTCTTACAACTCCATTTGAAGAAGGAAGATTCTCTTCCAACTCTTTTAAAGTGCCCCCAATCATTGCGTGAAGAAGCTGCAGCAAATTTGAAACAAACTGCTGCATTTGAAATTTATAAATGAAGGATGCACATTGTGATCCAAGCACACAATCAAGGACAATCAAAGACAATCAAAGAACACACGATTTACATGGAAAAATCTCACCGGTATAGTGGGGAAACATCATAGACAAGGGGAGGTTTCGCTATGATGAATACCAGACTACATGATACAAAACTTTAGGAAAGCGGTATTCTCTCGGAATGAGACTATCAGATAATTCACGTCTTATTTTAAATTTCACATATTTTGCATTTACAAATAAGAACTATATATTTGAAAGATTCTATTTGATTCAACATTAGACGATACTTTTTTTAGTGATTAAGGGAGGAGGGTGGGGTTCAACACTGGTCTTTAGAGTGGGAAGCTCACTGCTTGTACGACCAGACCATAAGTAGAGCATTAGACGATGACATTTCCATCATTTGCAAGTGAATTTTTTTCAATGTTGAAGTTGTGAAATTCTATCTTGATTGGAATAGCTAGAATGTATGGTAAGAAAACAAAATTACTATAGCAAATACATCTACGGAAATGGGTAAAATGGGACTACCTCCTCGGAAAGCTAACTTAGCTCTCCCACTCGATTTTTTTTCTATTTTTTCTATTTTTTTAAAAAATAAATCCGTTATTTTTCATCATTATATCCCTATATTATATCATTCAAGTTTCGTACAAAACAAGGACTCTTACAACATCCATCCAAACAATCATTTTTTAATGTCGCAGAATGGTTGAAATCGAACCTTCTGGATGGAGGATGTAGGAGTCTCTGTTTCGGACGAAACTTAAGTGACATAATACAGGGATATAGTTATGAAAATATTTGAACGTATTTTTAAAAAAAATTAAAAATATAAAAAATTGGACGGAAAGAGCCAGATTAGCTCTCCATAAGGGGCATACCCATTTAACCATATAAATACCGGATTCATGTACATTAATGATATTTTTATACAGTGACTCCTTGAATCTCATTTACTTACAAAATATAAATTTTGTAACTACAATGTGAACCTTGTAATTTACTAATTAGTGTACCACAACAAAGATATACAAGCTAAATAGAGTAGTGAATTGCATGGACAATGGTATAATTACAATGATTGTCGGAATTTACGAGAGTGGGGGATAAATTTGGTCCAATCACTTTAGAAGATTGTCAATGGCTCCGCATGGATCCAAGTACAATAAATGTCAGGGTCAGTCTTACTCGATAGTAGTGTGAGAACTTAAACTCGAGACGTGACAAATGTTGTAGAGAGGGTTACTCTAGGAGTAGAAAGATTACCTGAAGTACAACCACCCCGTCAAAGAAATATGAGGAAAAGACTATCTAGAGCATGCATCTACCACTACTAATAAAAATAAGTGAAATGTCATGTCGCAACGAGGATGTTGCGAATATAAGTATGACAAGTTGTAACACCTCAAAATATAATATCGCATAAAAAACTCGCAAGCGTAAGATTATGTTACAAGTGTGGAAAGATGAAGATTATGTTACAAGTGTGGAAAGATGATAGTTGACAACTTTAGATTTAAACATTTCAAATGATTGTCAACAGGTCCCGTTAGACCCAAGCTCGAAAAATTCTCAAGGTCATTTCCAGGATAACAGACTGAAAAATTAAGCTCAAGATGCTAAACAAGATTTGTAGGATAATTAGACAAGATTATGAAATATGAGAAGTTTTCTTTTCCTAAGGATGTATATGCATTATGAAGGGGGTCGACCTTTATTCCATATTTGATATTTTCTCCGAAACACATATTTTCCAACATAAATTTCTTAAAAGTTGTTTTAACCTTCTTTAACAGTAGATCCGGTAATTTCAAGGTCCGGATCATTTTCCTTGGGATTCGAAGCCGAGTCATTTAAAGTGTAGGCACACTACACTAACACCAGGCCACTTCTTGATTCGCAAAGGTGCGTTAACGTTATGATTCCATGGTTGACACTAGAAGAATGCTAAACCTAAAACGAGCACAACCTATATTGTTTGGGACATCCTATAAAATCCAAGAAATCCGCTTTCGGGGCGTTTACAAGAATGGGGACAATATACAATTTTTTACCCAGAATGGGTACGACGTGAAAATAATTTCCAAAATAAGCATATACCGACAAACCATTTGTCGTAGCGCAGCAAATGGTTTGCCGTGCCACATGGATGGCGGAAACAACTACCCGTGATGAAAATCTGAGTCCCTGACCCATATCCAAGCCATTATACATCTATACCCTTCTCGTAAAGTTATTATTTTAAATAACTCTCTAATATAAACTATTAAAAATAGGCACATATTGATACAAATATGGATGCCCTTACAAATATAACTATCGACATATATAAAACTACTGTACTAAATCCTAAAAAATGTATATAGATGCTAAGAGGATAAAGAAATTATACATCTATGCAGCATATACTTAGAAATAAATCTACCATAATATTTATATATGAAAATAAATATGCAAATGGGATACAAATATTTACGGATATCTATTTGAATGTGTATATTTATCCACTTTAAAAATATATGGTTACATATTCCAAATCTTTATAATGGATACAATGGCGGATCAGATATGGTGTATCATGATTTCATCACTAAATTTTATTATTTTTATAGATACAAATATAAATAAGAATAACATTTTAATTTTTGGATACAAATATATGTTGGAGTAGCAACTATAGATTCATTTATGTATGTTGGGTCCTACCATAATGAATGCAACTAGATAATCCGTACACATCTTTTATCATATCCATTTTAAGCATATATGAATACATATTTTTATTTTACAACTATGAATATGAATACCAAAAATAATATTAATTTTTTTACAAAGTTGTGAATATCTACATCTTTTTCATTTTTTAGATAGTACTACGGATATTGATAATCACAAATATGCATATTATTTTCCCATGTTATGTATCAATACGTACCATATTCAAATATATGTTTATACACGTAATAATATATGTAAATACATCATATACACATAAATTCAGTATATTATATATATCAATATCCATATCCAAAAAAATTACATAATTTTGTTAGTATCCCTATTTTAAACATTGAAAACTATTTATACTCATATCTATATATAGTACATATTTATGCATATCTATATTCATATCCGTTTAGCATATATATATTTATGTTTTGGTACAATAGTTTTATATATGTCAATATTTACAGTATCCACATTCATATTGGTATTGATATCCATTTCTAATAATTTATATGAGAGAGTTATTTAAAATAATAACTGTAGGCAAAGGGCATATATATACAATGGCTTGGATATCGATGAAATTTACCTACCCAAATCTGCACTTAGGTGTCGCTTTGAGTTCTCTCCCCAAATCGGTACCTCATATGCCGATTTGTACCTAAAATACTAATTATTTGAAATTCATGCCTATTTATTTAATTAAGAATAATTTGATATTATTTAAAAAAGTATCGTAAAATCCATTTACTAAATAAATTCAGTGACACAATAATTTATACATTAGTATCAAAAGGAAATTTTACACTTGTGCTTTTCCGAGTTCCTTCAATAACATGTCCCTACCTTTTTGCTATTACACTTGTGTCTCTATATTCTCGCTATATTCCCAATATTTCCTATCTATTTGAAAGATTACGAAAGAATCCTCAAGCGCATAACAGAAGCGTGTGGATCGTACCGTATATGATCGAGAGCAACTAGTTGCGCTAGTTGCTCAGTGCAACGGAATTTAAAAAGTTTCTATGATGAAACCACATGATCCAAGAACACTCTTGAATCGTTTCATCTAACTACATAATAGATATAGGAATACCTCTTGTAGTGTGGTTGCCATCGAGCCTCTAAGAGAAGAAACCTTCCATCTCAAGTCTGATCTGTCGACGGAGACTCTTGTTAGCGCCTTCTTCACGCGCAAGATGCACCAAAGAAGATGGAGATCAGAGAGTTGTCGAAGCGGCAACACAATGGCGATGCGTCGACGAAGAGAGCCTTCTCTCTACGAGAAGAGTGGACAACCACTCTTGTAGAGAGAGAGAGAGAGGAGTTGGCGAGAGTAATGAGAAAGAAAGAGAGAGAGTCATTGTCAGAATTGTGTAATCGAAGAGAAAGGGCTGTATCTTCTTTTGGAGTTTTGAGAGTCTATGGCTCACAATCCATGGTTAACATCAAATCAACGATTGAGGTTGATTTATGTTTAATCCAATGGCCATGATTAGTGTTGTTAAAAATAATAACAATTGATTTAATTTAAATTAATTTATATTGATAAATTAATATAATTAATTTCAAATTCAAATCATTTAACTAGCCTTGAGATAATGAGGAGACTAACCTCATCCCCTAAAAAAGGGAGGGGGGGACCACCTTCCTCCTAATGGAGATAAGTGGTCGTCCACCCTCATGGGGCGGAATGAGTCCATCTCCTCAATTTCTCATGAGATTTCATTATCTCATGAGATCTCGAAGATCTACAACAAACTCTTGTTGTAATTGTGAGTATTGCAACCATGCCATTGGAATTATGTGAATCTCATTCACAACCCAAAATAGAATGTAATTATATTTTCAATTAATCGTTCAATGTGAATCTAATTCACATTAACAATTAATTAACAAATATAAATCACAATGGTCTCTCTCTAATATATTATAAATATCATTTATAATATACATGAATTGGATAGTGCTATCCACATTATTCATATCCAAAATAATTAAATCACATTCAATTATATTGGATTATTATTCTCATGCATCCAAATAATATGGATCAAATTCACATTATTCATGACAATTAAATAACATTTAATTATCCATTTCGCAATCCTTAGATATAATTCAACTTTGGTATTATTCTTGAACTCTTTCAAGAATAATGTGCTTTCTCCGTAGATACTTGGAGATAAGGACAAGACGATTGTATTGTTCCACGTATAATGACTTAGATATTGAGATCACATCTTAATTTTAGATCCCATGGACCTTTAATATATGCCTGATTAAATCAAGACCACAAATCTAATCTTTTTATTGCATCTGAATCTCATTCAGATCAATGTCCAACACTAGACCAAGATCAGATTACTTCTCTATTGAGAGGAGTCACTTAAATCCAGACCTATTTCATCACTCCATCGGAACGAAAGTGTAATGATTATACAATCGTTTATGATTACATCACCCTCAGGTATTCCTAATACCTGTACATCCTACATACTTGGAAGACCTATGATAAACCCAAAGATATAGATCAATTTTACACTGTCATCTTTAGGGTTTCATCATCAAGTTTCCCAATCTTGGTCATTGGGAGTTGGTATCGATCATATGCTCTCTCAAAGCACATATCATACCTACAAATTCATTTCAAAATCCAAAGCACGATGACCATGCATGGAATTTGATCGGTCCCAATACCTCATGAGTGAGCTCATGCCTTCCGATTTACAAGTGAACCTGTATGATTCTTTTGAGAGATCATATTACTCATATGCCCTCATATGCATACCAGCTCGTCAGTATATAGACCTTGGTTAGGTCATCAACCTATTGGTGTGGCAAATGTACACTCAGACACATATCAACACATATGTCTCCGATCAGAGGATGCGTGCCTATATCGTGACAGTATACGACATAAGACTTTGGTATCTCGATCTCGTTAAGTCAACTCTTTGACCTAACTAATCTGACACCTCTGAATCTCTATTCCTGTGCAGAGGACCTGCATCAAGAAAACAGTCAAATATCAACCTAAAGAGCTCCTACTCAGGTTGGAGATCATCTTTTAATAATCATTTGACGGTGTTTGATGAGTCCTCAATCTAACTCCTTAGATATACATCCAAGCACCAGCCTTTATGATTCTATTATTGAATCATCATCTGTATTATTATTAAGATGGCTATAGTACATAATCCTAATTGTACAGAGGGACCTTATAGTGCATTCATTCATTTAATCTCAGATAGGGAGTGAATAAATCAATAACTTTTATTGATAAATCAAACATTACAATAACATTTATTGTATGAATGGTTCACATCGAGCTCACATGGCTAACACCGTTAATGTATCCATGACATAAAAAAGTTGAAAATTTTATGGGTATCTGTATCCACAAAAAATAAAAACACATATCCATATCTGTATACATATATGCTAAAATGCAACCCATATCCTTAAAAAAATTAAAGATGGTATACATCCATATCTATATTTGAAAAAAAAAATCATTTTCATGTTCATATCCATGTCCGCAAAAAAATCTTCATTCATGTCCAAATTTGTATTCGCAAAAAATCCACATCCATATTCGTATATGCATCCACTATAATGGAATCATTATCCATATTTTATAGAAAAATTGAAATTACATATCTATCCATATCCATATTAGAAAAAATCCCATATCCCTATCCATATCCACAAAAAAATAAAATACATCGATGTTCATATCTGTGTCCGCAAAAAAAATCATATTTGATATATTTTCTACATATAATAGATATGTTCAATAAATATGTATTCGTATCCGTTGGAATATCTTGTAACCATATTTGTATCCGTGTCCAAAAAAAATGAACCGCATCTATATTCGTATACACAAAAAAATCCCATATCCATATCAGTATCCATATATGTATATATTTGTAACTTATCCGACCTTTTGCATCCACATATTTGTATCCATCGATGTCCATATATCCATATCTAAAAAGAAAAATATCCATGTCGGTATCCAAAAAAAATCCAAAAAAGAAAAAAAATACATATCAATGTCAGCAACCATATATTTGTAACAATGATATATTAATTTAAAAATATTGAAGAAGAATACATTCATTAGCATTTGTAAGGAATGGAATCCAAATTCCTATGTGGTACCTAGGAATGGCTATTCCCATATATGAGGGAATCCGGTTTTCATTGTAATTGTTACTTCTGCCTCAGTATGACCTAAATAACACATGAATGGAATCGATAGAGGACATATTCAGTATAACAGACGGTGCCCCCAAATCATTCATGAGTATTTATTTTACAATTGAGAGTGAAAAGTCATGGTAGTTTTCAGCTGATCATTTATCCAATAACCATCCAAGCTTGTCGACAAGCGCATATCCTGTAACTTTCATCCCTCTGGAAAGAGCTTATTAGTGTGGTTTAAGTCCAAAATCAAGATGGGCATCTCCTAATCATTGCAAGCAAGGTGAGAGCAAACTGACTTGATGCATTCATTCATTTTGCCAAAATGTTTCTTGCTGTATCAAGCAAAGAATCGTACACAGCACATACAGGGTATATATACACAATGTTCCTTGCGGCACACCAGTATTAAGCTTCTTTCACCTATCTCCTCCTCGGAAGAGCTCCCCGACCATTCGTTCAATGGCATCTGGTGTATATCTAACAAACTTTTCATAGTTCCTGGTATTCTCAATAAGAGGCCTGCAATGTAAAATGCGGGTATAAGAAACACCAGTATTTCACCAAGCACAACCGAGCATTACAGTGGCTTGTAGGTTGTAACAACATACCCTGATCGCTGCATAAAAGCACGATATGCTGGTAAAAGAATTTCTGAAACTGAGAGCCTCAAATTGTCTGCCAATTCAGGATCGCGTACTGCCCATTGAGATTGCCGTTGCTGAACTTCTTCAAATTGCATATTAAACGATCTGAACCTAATACGTGAAAAGACCAAGTAAGCATGGTAGTCCCGGAATCTTTAATGAAATAAAGAGTATGATGTTCAACCTCTCCCTAATTAATTCCCTCAAACTGTTACTGCTGTTTCCTCCACCACTGCCTGATGATCCCAAGCCTTGTGTGGTCAGATTCCCAATTACCTGCGTGGGAGGCAGTGACACTAAGATGAAAGAGCTCAAGGTTGCAATTTTCTGGATCCATTTTTCTATTACATTTGCAAATCGTATGTAACAGAAACAAAAGAGAATCAAGCCTTTTGACATTGACACAAACAAGATGCATGGAGCCATTGTTTCCTTTATAATGTTTTTCAGGAACGTCCATACTTCAATCTTAAAGAAAAAGGTAATTACCTGCCCGTTGCCTTCCAGCACCTTTGAGTTTAATGGGATCTGCAGGACAGGAGGGATGAGTGTGCTGAGGAGAGGGTTGGAGAAAACAGGCTTGTTCTCTTAAAAGTCATATCCTAACCAAGGTTGGCGGCTTCTGTAATGGCAGGTTGTATCATCTTGGAAGGTCTTGTCAATTATTTTCCGAAGTGCCTCCTATGTTGTTCTTAATGTGAGAAAAGGCTTTGTTGTCGTCGTTGTTGCTTCCCATGTTGTGGCTTCGTATTTTGATAGTGTGTAGGAATTAACGTTCACACACTCAAAGGTATGATGCAGCTTTATTGCTGAAAACTCAGCAGACTGGTTATAACTTCTTTTGATTATGTTAGAGTATGCATTTATAGTTGGGTAATTGGATCGGATCCAATTACGACATCCACATATTTAGTCCTACATCATCACTTAGGACTTGGTCTTACTGGTGGGCTATTAGCTATATAAGAAGCCATACACCACGTGTATTCATTGAGAGAGTTCAATATACAAATCAACCTTTTGAGGTGGTTCTTCTGTGGTTCCATCTCGTTAAGGAGTAGAGTTACACGTAAAATCCCGGTTTAGTATCATGTATTAATAAACAATCAACACCACCTAATGAATTCTGCATCATTTGATGGATTGGTTACAGAACTCCAAATTATCTGAAATTTCAATATACTCTTCATTTTATCGTATGAACTAAGATCAATGGATTTGATTTATTTGTGTTGAAAAACATGCAATTTTAGCCTTGGGAACACACAATTGTGCATGCCCATGGGCACATTTTCCTCTATCATATTTATATATTGCTACTGTGTTTTTAGTTCAATAAAAATATAAATATAGAGATATTTCTATATTTTAGTATTATTTATTCATTATCTATCTATGCTGACCACAATATGTAATTTATCGATTGGAACTCTTCCCTATATAAGAGAGCCCTAGGGTCTCATGAATCATATATATTATTTTTCCACCAAGATGGTATCAGAGGAACGGTCCTATACCAGAGTTCTCATACCCAAACCCTAACCCTACACGCAGCCTACCCATACACACCGTCCACACCTCACGTTGCCCACACCTTCCGTGACTGCCACCACTCAGAGCCGCCTTTGGGTTGACCCCCTGCTGCTCGCGACCACTCCGCCTCCTCACCCTCTCTTGCTCAAGGACACCCCTCATGTTGATGGGAATGGTTGTAGTTTGAATCTATGCCTATAATCAATTCTCCTCATGTTTGTGTAGACAAGTTTTTCCTTGTTTTATAAGTCCCGATATTTGGATTCAATTTCGGTATCATGTCAAAAAACAAGGTTGATACTTCCTTTACAAGCACCTTTCGAGATCTGACGCCAATAGTCAAGATGGATGGAACAAACTATAAATTATGGACCATGTAGTTCATGAGCTTGATGAAGTTTACTGGTAATGAGCGTATTCTTACCGAAGAGGAGCTGACTAACAAAACTAGGATAAATGTCTCATGTGAGACCGATGATGCATATGCACACGTCTGGTTGACTGATATATTGATGATAGAGATCGTCAATGATGTCTGCATCAACCAACTTCCATTGCAATGTGAGAATTTCTTGTTGTTACCTATTCATCGGCAAGAAACGAGACAAAGATTGTTATAAAATAGGAATGTGGAAGCGAAGATGATAAACATAGCATAAATCAAGAAATATGAAACATGGAAGAACAAGATTTTTACGTGGAACCCTACTCCCTAAGGAGCAGGATGAAACCACGGGAGAACGCCTCAAAGAGCCTATGTGTTCATTGAACTCTCTCGATGGATATAGGAGATCCGGGGCTCCTATATAGCATCCATCGAGCCTCCAAGTCCCATTACTGGTAGATGTAGGACTAAACACATGGATGGGGTAAATAGATCCTCAAGGTATCCATTTACCCATCTACAACTCATACGACTCCAACCAAATACTCCAACAGTCCCCCTCAAGCTGGAGAATGCAATGCTCAGCTTGGGCAAACAGAAAGAAACTCAACTCATGCTGCATGACACTACAGACAATATCAACTCAATGCGTACAACTGTCGGCTGATGTCGTGACGTTGCTTCTCATGTCATGCAGGTGAGGAGGACGAGCATGCTGGAATGTAAGTCAATCGAATCTCCTCGTCGAAGAGCATGTGCTCTGTACTGCGCCTGTCAGAGTCACCAACTGAAAATGAGTCTCCTCGTCGGAGTACTTTGGGTCTCTCCCATCTGACACAGAGAATGGTACTCTACTATGGAGTCCCTATGATAGAACATGAAAACCCTTGCCCATATGGCATAGGGAATGGTCCTCTACTCTAGAGTTCCTATGGCTCACACGAAAACTCTGGCCGACAACATAAGAAGAATGATGGGGACCATGAAACTGAAGATCTCACACTCGTGACTCTTGAACTGTAGACTCGGAAACATGAATGTAGAGTCTGAACTTGTGCATCAAACTGTGGACTCAGAATCAGGACGTTGAGTCTGGAACTACGCATGGATAAACTTGTAGAGTCTGGAAACTGGCTGGTCTGCAGAATCTGACATCCGAATGGACATGTGACTATACAATACCCCCCTTTCTCCCATACTGGTCGGAAAACAGTGATATCGATCATATTGGGAGACGACAAGATAAATGATGGGGAAACAAAACATAAGCCAATAATCATCAATTTTTTCGACTTTTTCTTGCAATTTTTTCCGGTAATTTCCCCCTTTTTTAGCAGTCACACATTTTTTCTTTCAAAATAAGCCGTATTTTGTTAACATAAGCCGCTCACATTTTTTTCATCTTTCAAATCATTTTTTTGAAACATTTTTTACAAACATGCGTATGATCTTTTTTTCACGCGGCTCTTTACTTTCTTTCCCCTTTTTTGTTTTTTTTATCACGGCCCAAAGGGCCCAAAGACAGTACTGCTCCTTTTTTATTGCAGCAGATTCCTTTTTTTAATGATGCCACTCTCTCTTAATTTTTTTAATACACGGCCTAACTTGACCCTTATTTAGGGCTCCCTCAGGATCCCTTTCTCATAGTAACAACTGTCCATGATGGGGGCATGCTTAGCTTTGTCGTCGCAAGGAGGAAGGCGAAGGGGCTTCGCCACGTGAAGATGCCGCCAGCCGGGAGCGTTGTCTGCTGGAACATGGAGGGATGCGAAGGGGTTACGGCAGTGTCATTGCGCGCGGAGAAGATCGTGCATGGTGGATGATTCGCTAGCGCCGAAAGGTCGAGAAGGCGAGGCCAGCGTCGGAAGCCAACATCTGGAGGAAGATTGTGCATGGTGGAAGATTCGTCAGCACGAGGGAGATGCACCTGAAAGGAGAGTTGCACAAGGGCCTTACCAGAGAGGGTTCGATGCCTCCTGGGGCTGCCGCAAAAGGAGAGGGTCTGGGGCTACCGCTGCCTAATGTTGTGGGACCTGGGGCTGTGTGTCCTGGGGTTGCTACTGTCCTGGGAGTGGATCAGAGGTTCTGGAGGTGCGATTGAGGACCAGAGGCGGCGAGTTCTGTTATGTAGATTGGGCTGGAGAAGGAAGCACAGCAGGGTCGCTGCTTCTTGGATCGACGTGAGAGCAGCAGGACTCACCACTGGGTATTGGTGCTGCAGGCGGGCTCCTCTCTGCCTAGAACTTGAGATAATGGCGTCGCTTGCAGCAGGAGGATCTTGTCTGGGGATGGGTCTGCCTAGAAGATGCGATGGAGGTGACTTGCCACCTAGACCTGTGACAAACGCATGAAGGTCCGAAGCCTCGAGAAGGGCGATGGGAGCAGGATATAGCATCGTCGCTTGGAAGATGAAAGATTGGGATTTTCAGATCTGCTCGAGATGCTTTTACAAGCTTTGCAATATTAGGGTTTCTTAGAAACCCTGTAATCGAATCGAGCAAGAACAGAACTGTTATACACTTGATAATCGAATCAACAACAACAACAAAGCCTTTTTCCACAATTAAGTAGGGTCGGCTACATGGATTCTTCGCCTCCATTCAGATCTATCTTGAGCCAATCCCGTCTTATATCTACAAAACTAAGATCCCTTCGTATGGTCTCTTTCCAACACTTCTTGGGTCGTCATCGTCCTCTCTTAGCCGGCTCAATATTCCAACACTCGCATCTCCTAACTGGTGCATCAATTGATCTTCTTTGCAAATGACCAAACCATCTTAAGCGGTTTTCTCGCATCTTATCCTCGATCGGAGCTACACCAGCTTTCTTTCTGATTGCATCATTCCGAATCCGATCTTTACGTGTGTGTCCACACATCCACCTTAGCATTTTCATTTCTGCTACATCCATTCTCTGCACATGTCTATGGTTCACAGGCCAACATTCAGATCCATAAAGCATAGCAGGTCTCACGGCTGCTTTGTAAAACTTTCCTTTAATCTTTAAAGGAATTTTCTTATCACAGAGAACAACAGAGGCTCATCTCCACTTTAGCTAGCCTGCATTTATTCTATTAGTAACATCTCCATCAATTTCCACATCATGTTGCAGAATAGATCCCAGATATCTAAAGGAATCTCTCTTCTGAATGTTATCGTCACCAATCTTCACCTCGATTCCTTCACCATTGCTTCCATCAAATGTACACTCCATATATTCTGTCTTAGCCCTACTTATACAAAATCCTTTAGTCTCCTACTCATGTCTCCAGACCTCAAGCTTCTCATTTACTCCATCTCTAGTCTCATTAATTAACGCAAAATCATCAGCAAATAACATACACCAAGGTAACTCATCATGAATGTGACTGGTCAACTCGTCCATAATCAAAGTAAAAAGAAATGGACTCAAAGCAGAACCTTGATGTAAACCAATGTTGATGTCAAAATATCCAGTCTTCCCAGACGGGGACCTTACACAAGATAAAGCCCCATCATACATGTCCTTTATGAGGTTAATGTATAGGAAATGTACTTGTCTCTTCTCCAACACTCTCTCCGATATCTCTCGTGAGACAGAATCATAAGCCTTCTCCAAATCAATAAAGATCATGTAGAGGTTCTTCCTTTTAGCTCTATAAATCTCCATTGTTCTCCTCAGCAAATGGATGGCTTAGTTGTTGAGCAACCTGACATGAATCCAAATTGGTTTTCTTTTACATTGGAAATTTGCCTCAACCTTCTTTCGATCCCACTTTCCCAAATTTTTATAGTGTGACACATCAGCTTGATACCTCTATAATTTAAACAGTTTTGAATGTCTCCTTTATTCTTATAAAAAGGCACCACGATACTCCTCAAATTTTCAAGCATTTTCTTGCTTCGCCAAATAACATTGAATAGATCCGTAAGCCAAGTCAAACCACGCTCACCTAAAAACTCTCCATACTTGTCATCCGGTCCTACACCTTTTCCAGGTCTCATAACCTTCAAAGCCTCCTCTACTACCTTTCTTTGTATCCGTCTATAGCATGCACGATTCAAGTAACTTTCACTACAAGCTAGATCACCAAAAGTGGTATCTCTATTTCCTTCCCCAATGAAAAGTTTATGAAAGTACTGCTCCCATCTAGTTTTTATATCCTTCTGAGTAACAAGCACATGACCTTCATCGTCCTTAATGCATCTCACTTGAGAAAGGTATTTGGTTTTTCTTTCTCTTGCTTTGGCCAACCTGAATATATCCTTTTCTCCCTCCTTAGAGTTGAGATTTTTATACAAAACTTCATAAGCATATCCCGAACAAAATATATAAAAAAATAATTCTTTTAAGAATAAATCGTCGAGAATCGACCCGCTCTAATACCATGTTATAAAATAGGAATGCGGAAGCGAAAATGATAAACAGAGCATAAATCAAGAAATATGAAACATGGAAGAACAAGATTTTTACGTGGAACAGTACTCCCTAAGGAACGGGATGAAACCACGAGAGAACGCCTCAAATGGCTTATGTGTTCATTGAACTTTGTCGATGGATATAGGAGGTCTGGGGCTCTTAATATAGCCTCCAAAGAGCCTCCAAGTCCAACCACTGATAGATGTGAGACTTAACACATGGATGGGGTAAATGGATCCTAGAGGTATCCATTTACCAATCTACAACTAATATGGCGCACAACCAAATACTCCAACAAAGATCTTGCAATTACAACCAAGGTTGCAAAAGTCAGTAGTCAGTACTCGATCGGCTGGGTCACTGAATAAGGATTAATCGGCAGTAAGGTGACTAGTCGGATTTAGTTGGACTTTAATCAGCTTTAATTTTATGATTATTTTAAATATATAACTCATTTTTATACATATATTTACATAGATTTTGTACATTTTTATACTATCATAATAATTAAAAGAAGTAATTGAATTTAAGTAAAATATTAAGCATACTATAATAAGTTTGCTTATATAAACATCAAAACTTAAAAAAATGGTATCTCCAACCAAAAAATGGTTGACTAGTGTACCAAGTCGGAATTAGTCGGTACTCGGTCGACTATCCCACTAACTAGACTAGTTGAACCTACTAGTCGGGCTAGTAGAGCGACTTTTACAAACTGATTACAACATGACATTCACTGTCAAACCAAATGGACAACCCATACATTCTCTATATACATCTCTCTGAGGTATGGTTCTTAATTTCATCGAAAATTCATCTAAGGGGGCTGAGGCGATGTATCACCACCGCCTTGTTTTCTATCATGGTCAATGGTTGCCCGGAGGGGGGTTGGATCCTGCCGCGGAGGGGGGTGCGCCAGGGGTGCCCTCTTGCCCCTATGCTATTTATTCTGACGGCTGATGTTCTCTCAGACTTTGCGGCTAGTATGGTCTGCAGCAGCCTCTCGAGGGGCTACTCCAGGGAGGATGTGCAGGTCCCTATATTGCAGTACGCCGTTTTTTTGGAGGGGGGTTTGGCGGAGGTGAGGGGTATGGCCGTGGCTCTGGAGATCTTCGGCGAGCTGTTCGGGTTGGTCAAGAACGCGGCCAAGTCCAGGTTCATGCCTTTCGGTCTTGCGGTTCTGGTCAGCGGCGAGTATGCGATGGCTCTGGGGTCGGCGTGCTCTTCGCTGCCAATGGAGTACATGGGGATGCCCCTGAACGTGAGGAGGGCGCGACTGATGGTTGTGGAGAAAGTAGAGGCGAGATTGGCTGGCTGGATGTCCGCGATTTTATCGAGAGGTGGTCGGCTTGTTTTACTTAAGGCAGTCCTTTCGTCGATTCCGATTTATTTTTTATCCAACCGGCGAATGCCCAAGGAAATCAAGGCTCGGCTGGAGAAGCGTATGCACGCCTTCTTGTGGGGGAAGCGGGGGGGGGGGGGGGGGGGGTCGAGGGGGATCCACTTGGTTGAGTGGGAAGATGTTACCCACGGGAAGGATCAGGGGGGCTGGGTATCAAGTCGCTCACTCAAATGAACGATGCCTTGCTCCTTAAGTGGGCGTGCAGGATTTGGGGGCTGGGGGAGGATCTGTGCTGCAATGTGGTGCGGAGGATATATGATGTGGAGCGAGGCTTGCCTTTGCAGATATGCCGTGGTACATCCCCGACCATGTTTTGGAGGGGGGTTGTGGAGGTGTTTTTGAAGAATATCGTGCTTTTCAGACCGGTGCTTGGGGGGGGGATCCTTCTCCTTCTGGACGGACGACTGGGCGGGTGGGGGACCCCTTTGCTCCCGCTTCCCGCGGTTATTTGCTTTGGCTGACGATAAATCTTATTCGGTTGCGGCTTGCTGGCTGGATGGGAATTGGTGCCCAAGGTTTTCCGCGAACTTCTCGGATCAGAGGTTGGAGGAATTCTTGGCTTTGCTCGAGGATGTGAGGGAGGTTGGGCGCCCTACGGTGGGACGCGATCACTGGTGCCGGAGAGAGACCCCGTTCACGATCAAGAAGGCCTTTGGGGCTATCTCTCGGCCACCGCCGTCGCAGGCGGAGGGTATTATACGGGATTGTGCCTTTTTGTGGGCTCTCAAGCTTCCAGAACGGGTTGGGTTCTTATGGCTGCTACGAAGGCAGAGGTTGATGAAGAGAGACCGTTGTACCAGGCTTTTAGGTATCATATCGGACAGATGCCTACTTTGCAATGCGGCGATTGAATCCGTGGAGCATCTCTTCTTTTTATACCCCAAGGTGATTAAGGTGTGGCAAGGGGTTGGCTTGGAATGGTGCTGCACTAATGACCTCCAATCGTTCTGGTCTTTGCTTCAGGCTAATAAAGGGAGGACGGTGATGGAGGAGCTCTATCCGGAGGCCGTGCTGTGGGTGATATGGCAGGGAAGGAATGAGTTGTTGTTCTCGGGCCAAAGGTTATATAAGGAGAATGTGGGGTCCTTTGCTAAACACCTGGTGTGTAATGGCTCTATAGTGTGATTGTTTTATGTTTTCCTCTCTGTTCCATGTTTATATTGAATAAATTTTTGAGGCGTGCACCGTCGAGTGTATCCCCCTTGCTTCTGGATTTAAAAAAATTCACCGAAATTCTGATTTCGTTGGGAGCCCTGTATCGAAAGCCATCTGTATATTCATTTCCCAGATTTTGCTTGAAATCTCATGAAATATCGGCAGGATATTGGTCTATCTTAATATCTAGCATAAAAAAGCGAATCTTGAATAGAAAAATCTCAAGTGGGGTAAGTTAAGATCGTAATTTCGGTCAAAACTGCCTTATTTCAACCCATTTGTTGTTGCTTGCTCCTTGGACTTTCTCTATGCTTCTCCAACTCAATTTTTTCTCTCATTTCTTTGAGGTAAACCAAAATTGATCGAATCTTCATCAAGTTCTTCAATTTTTAGGGCTTTTACTCCTAACATGTTGATTTTACTTGTTGTGATGTTTTTTTTGAGAGATTTTGAATATCTAATTAAAGTTTTGGAATACAAATTTAGGATTTTTGTGTTTTAATGAATGAGTTATGAATGTATAAACTCGGATCTCATGTATAACATGTAGTAAACCATATTTGAAACTTATGTATGTGTTGGAGTATATGCGTCATTTGTATATATGGGTAAATGGATCTCTCCAAGATCCATTTACCACATTTAGTTGTTTAGTCTCACATCTACCAGTTGTGAGATGTGGAGACTCAGTGAGGGATATATAAGAAGCCCCTTACCCTCTGTATCAGTTGAGAAAGTGCAATGCAACATATGACCCTTTGAGGCCTTCTCTGGCGGTTTTATCCCTCTCCTTAGGGAGTAGGGTTCCACGTAAAAATCCCGCATTCTTCATTTCTTTATACTATTTTTTATACGCTTCCGCATTTTTAATTTTCTAATATGGCATCAGAGCGGGTTCGATTCTCGAGTATCTTTTTATTTGTTATTTTTGTTTGAGATTCGAGATTCGATTCTAGGGTTTTTATTGAAACCCTAATTATGTTTTTGAAGATTACTTTGAAGGTTTATTGTTCGATTCAAGTTCATGTTCGTGATCAAGGAGAGTCTGAGGGTTTGCCATCAGCAGTTTTAGGAAAATAATTAGGGTTCCATCTATGGAACCCTATATCCAACAGCGGCAACAAATCCCCAGGCATAGATCTCCCGGTGGCGAGGATCCAGATCTCAGAAGAAGTACTCCTCGGCCCCTTCTCCAAGTCACAATTCATGCACACACAACATCCCCCTGATCTCCAAGCGGAGCCGCTGCCAGCACTCCAATAAGAAGTGCGGGATGATAGACGAGCTCTTGGCACATAACTTCGCAGATCCAGCGCATCTTGACAATGCCCGCATTGACCTTTACAAGAAGTACAGGATGATAGACGAGCAGATCGAGCTTCTGAAGCAAAAGCTGAAGATGATCTACCTCGGTGAAGCCTTCAACGGCAAGCTCTGGGTGCATAACAAAGGAGGCACTGTCTGCAATCATCTCTGACGGTGCAAGAATCCCCATCGTAGAGCCCACACCCTTTAAGCGACGGAAAAAAAAGAAGAGGCGACAATCTTCGATTTGGAAAGAAGAAGAATAGGGGTGATCTCGCAAAGAAGAAGCAGCACCATCCTTAATGCACCGCCTTTGACCCATCCTCCAGACGGTGCCCCCAATCATATCTCCAAAAGGTTGTGGCAACAAAGTAGCCCCTATTGGGGTGACTCTGCGTGAGAGGGGTTCCTACTACAAGGAATCCTAAATAAGGGTTATCCCCTAGTGGGCCGAAAATGTGAAAAAAATATTATTAATATGTTGTTGCATTTTCCAGGCCCAAGGGGGTTTGTTGACAAAAAGCAGAACCCAAAGTTGGGCCGTGTATCTTAAGAAAGGGAGAGAGGGCCCATCGGAAAAAAGGAGGGATGTGATTATTTTTGGGGCCAAAGTGGGCCAAGAGTTTTATAAAAAAATTGTGCTTTGAGAAAAAGGTGCATTTTTATAAAAGAAATGTGTTTTGAGAAAAAAAGGTGCGTAGAAAAAAACCGTACACAGGGAAAAAATGATGAGTAGGCAAAAAAGGGGGAAATAACCGAGTAAAAAAAGAAGAAAAAAGGGAAAAATGCAAGAAAAGACGAAAAAATTGCATTGGCTTTTTTATTTTTGTTTCCCCACATTTTCTTTATCTTCTTCCAACTTTGTTGATGTCATTGTTTTCCAATAAGGGAGAAAGGCGAAGTATTATGTAGAGTTCTACAAGAGGCCAAATTGTCAGATTCTTCAGATTCTGGTTCAGTTCCAGATTCTCCATGCCAGATTTTCCAAACTCTAGAGATGTTTAGACTCAACGATCGGATTCTGAGTCTTCAATTTGATTCGTACAAGTTTACAATCATTATTTGTGTGGTCCCCATCTTTTGTTTTAGTCAGATTTTTTATGTGTTCCATAGGGACTCCAAAGTATATCACATTCTCTATGCCATGTGGGCTAGGGTTTTCATGTGGTTTCATAGGGCCTCCAGAGTAGGGATTCCATTCTCCGAGACAGTACGAGAGAGACCCAGTTCTTTGATAATGAGACTTTTCAGACTCCATTCTCCTGCGACCGTGGACTCTAATGAGAATGTCTCCATGACTTATTCGGTTTGTCCCTTTCAGAGATGGAGCAGTTGTCCACATGATGTGGCGATCTAGAGTTCTCTAGGTGAAGACTTATTCAATTGCAGTGACTCTTACAGGCGCATCACAAAGCACATGCTCTCCGATGAGGAGATTCAGTTTGACTCACACTCCAGCTCGTATGTTCCTCCTCACTAACACGATATGAGAAACAATGTCCTCGACAGCAACTGACAGTTGTGCTTGCGTTGAGTTGATATTGTCCGTAGTGTCCTGTAGCGTGAGTTTGAGATTTCTTTCTGTTTGTCCAAACTGAGCATTGCATGCTCCAGCTTGAAGGGGAGCGTTGGAGAATACGCATCATATGCATAGATGAGTAAATGGATCTCGCCAAGATTACCATATCCAGTTGTTTAGTCCCACATTTACCAGTTGTGAGATGTGAAAACTCAGCGAGGGCTATATAAGAAGCCCCTCACCTTCTGTATCAGTTGAGAAAGTGCAATGCAACATATGGCCCTTTGAGGCCTTTTTCCCGTGGTTTCATCACGCTCCTTAGGGAGTAGAGTTCCATGTAAAAATCTCATCTTCTTCATTTCTTTATACTATTTTTCTGATATGCTTCCACATTCTTTATTTTCTACAAGAAAATTGGGGCTTTTGTGATTTATTGTGGAATTGTGATGAGTTTTCCAAGGAGAAACTCGGATCTTAAGTTTTAAACATAGATAACATGATTTGAATATTTTGGTAAATATCATTTAAAAATCGATTAATTCTGAAAATCAAACCTTAGATCTATTCATTATTTTACATCTTTTATGTCTCTTATGTGGTTTTTCTTGAAGTTGATCCCTTAATTGCTAGATCTAAGACCCTAATCTCAAGATGTAAGATGTTTTTACTTACGGATTTATGCATATTCAGTGTTAGAAAAGCTATAAATATATTAAATCTGAAAGCTAAAACATAAAATAATTAACAAATACTTAATTGTCCTCATTGTATGTATTGAGATATTTGTATCTCATATTATTGTGTTTTCTCATTTTCATTTTCTTTATGTACCTCTCATGTAATTAACCCAGGGCTTTTCTCCTATATAAGAGAGCCCTAGGGTATCATCTAATGTATGCTATTCTTTTCTCCTAACATAGTATAAGAGCAACGGTCCTAGACTGAAGTTCATGCATCCCACCAACCCTAACCTAACCCTACACGTCCAAATTCCCCATCCCACACTGCCAGCCGCACGCCCCCTCCCGTGCGGCAACCAACCTCATTGTACGCGGCTGTAGCACGCCGCCAACTAGAACTTGCATCCCAGGGGTTGTATAACGTAGACTGTTGCCCTGCAACGATCATGGTTGGTCAATCAGCTCTGCCCAACGCTGATTAGCTTCTCCATTTGCAGGTCGGGTTCAGTTTGGTCGAGTAAAAAAGAAGCGACGATTCGATTTTTTGCATTTTTCGAGATTTTCATCATATAAATCACGCCTTCCGACCCTACACTTCATCAACAAGTTTTGAGGATGGTTATACGAGTCTATATATACAACCAATCCTCCATATGACTGTGTAGACTCACTCAGATCAGTCTACCCCCTAGTTTGATCCGGATATCAGCATTTGTTTTGCGATGGCAAAGAACAAGGGTGATTTCTTTTCCTTGTCCGGTGTCTTTAAGGGTCCGGCTCCCATCGTAAAGATGGATGGAACCAACTACGAGTTCTGGTCCATGCAGTTTCGTACCCTTATGCAGTATCATAACAAGGAGCACATTCTGACAGATTTGGAGCTGGCAGACAAAACTGAGGCTAATGTTTCTTGAAAGCAAGATGATACATATACTCGTATTTGGCTCTCCGCCACGTTCACCACGGAGATTGCCAATGATATTGTCAATCAACCAACAACAAAGGCTATGTGGGACATCTTAGCAGATACATATGGGCAGACAAAGAATGAAAGCAAGATTCTTCAGTTGCAGTATGATAACACTTCTCGCACCTTAGAGGCATATTTGAGTGTCTGCATAGTTTCATGCCTATTACTACCAGCACTGAGCAACAACAAACATATCGGAATGCCACTATGACAGGAGTCTTTCTGTCATCTCTTGATTCAGAGTACGATGCAACACGTACTCAATTACTTACTGGAGAGACGATACCTCCAATGGAGGAGGTTTCTAAGAGGCTGAGCAGGATCACTACTTCATCTACTACTTGGCTCGGACTTCTTCTGTTATGGTAGCTTCTCATGGAAGAGGGGGTACTTCACAGCGGACGAGGACCACGTGGTTGAGGAGGAGGACGTCAACGTGGCCCATATTCTCATTGCCACCATACATGTCATTCTGAGGAGACATGCTATCATAAGCATGGATATACTGTGTCTGCACGTGTTTTTGAGTATACCGAGCCTACTTTTGCCCCTACTCATGATGCATGCTTTGATGATATTATTTCTACATTACGATAGACGATGAGCACTCCTACCACTTCAGCTGCAGGTTCTTCAGATGTAGCAGCTACTACTGAGTTTCGTCTAGTTCATCAGGTATTGCTTATGTGCTTAACAATTGTAGCAGTTCATATTTGATTGATTAGATTATGGATTCTAGAGCATCACATCATATATGTGGCGATCGAGCATAGTTCAGTTCTTACAGGTTTATCCCACCTGGTAGATCCGTGGTGATAGCTAATGGGGTCCGTCTAACTATTGTTGATCATGGGGAGATTGTTCAAGTTCATTCTATGCATCTGCAGAATGTTTATATGCTACAAACTTTCAGATGAATCTTTAGTTTTGTCTATCAGTCAAATTACAAAAGATTTACATTGGCGTACTATATTTGATCCCTCTTCTTATGTGTTTCAAGACATACTCATGGGCATGGTGATTGGATGTAGCTGTGAAAAGAGAGGACTGTACAAGCTTGCCCTACCACTGTATGCTGGGGATGTTGTTATTCCTTCAGGATTTGTTTATCCTTTTATGTAGTATCTTCGCTTTGGACATCTCCCTCTACAGAAGTCAGAAGATGTATCATGTCCTACCACAGATCTGTACTCATGCTACCTTGGACTGTGACACATGTCAGCTCGGGAAGCATCATCGTTCTTCTTTTCCGAGTAGTCAGAGTCATCATAGTAGTTAGTCATTTGAGTTGTTTCATTTTGATATTTAGGATCCTAGTCGTGTTCCCGATCATCAAGGACATCGTTTTTATACAGTTGTCATGGATGATTTCTCTAGATTATCTTGGGTGTTTGATGCAAAATGAAATTTGGCGATGGCGGGAAAATAACTTATTTGATGGTGGAGATATTTGGTGGGGAAGAAATGGAAGGGTTGAGGAGAGAAGCTCGTCGGAAAAACGAGGGATTTTGGAGAAGAGAATCTCGGAGATCGCGTAGGGGAAGAGAGAGACGAGAGAGGAATAAATTGGAGGGGTTGAGAGGAGAAGCTCGTCAGGAACACGAGGGTTGGAGAAAAGAAACGTGAAGACCACGTGATGGGAGAGAGAGAGAGGGGAGAGAGAGAGAGAGAGATAGAGAATAAAATCTCAATTTTTCATATCACTGAACTTATTATAACAATAGCCCATCATCCCTTTATATAGGAGGGATGAGATTACAAAAATAGAAATCAAATTCAAATTCAAACTAATTATCCTAATTTGACTCTAACTTACTAACCGACTAATTTGAAATTCAAATCTCTAACTAATTGAGATCACAAGCGATATCTTTTATTTAATTAAAAATACGACGACTCAAAATAAACGTAAATAAAATCAACGGATAAAAATTAAATAAATGCGGCCCTATATTTCCATTTCACGCTGCATCAACTCTCCTCTGCTTGAAAAAATTCGTCTCCCGACGAATTGTTGGATCTGCAGGCTTGGAGGTGGATATATCCGAATCAGCGTTCCCAATCATCCCATGGAAGAACTGGGGTCGGTGCGAATGTCTGGACGGATCGTCAGATTGTGAGGACGATCTGTAGGTCATGCTCTGATACCAAATGATGCAAAATGAAATTTGGCGATGGTGGGAAAATAACTTATTTGATGGTGGAGATATTTGGTGGGGAAGAAATGGAAGGGTTGAGGAGAGAAGCTCGTCGGAAAAATGAGGGATTTTGAAGAAGAGAATCGCGGAGATCGCGTAGGGGAGGAGAGAGACGAGAGAGGAATAAATTGGAGGGGTTGAGAGGAGAAGCTCGTCAGGAACACGAGGGGTTGGAGAAAAGAAACGTGAAAACCACGTGAGGGGAGAGAGAGAGAGGGAAGAGAGAGATAAATAATAAAATCTCAATTTTTCATATCACTGAACTTATTATAACAATAGCCCATCATCCCTTTATATAGGAGGGATGAGATTACAAAAATAGAAATCAAATTCAAATTCAAACTAATTATCCTAATTTGACTCTAACTTACTAACTGACTAATTTGAAATTCAAATCTCTAACTAATTGAGATCACAAGCGATCTCTTTTATTTAATTAAAAATACGACGATTCAAAACAAACGTAAATAAAATCAACGGATAAAAAATAAATAAATGCGGCCCTATATTTCCATTTCACGCTGCATCAGTGTTCTTGTTGAAACATAAGTCTGAAGTGTGAGTTATTATTAAATCTTTCTTATTGAGGTCAAGAATATTTTTTCTGCTAATGTGAAACGTATTTGTACTAACAATGCCTTACAGTTTTCCACCTTACATTTATCTGAATTTCTTCGATCTCTTGGTATTGTTCATCATACCTCTTGCTTATACTTCACAGCAGAATGGTGTGGCTGAACGCAAACACCATCATCTTCTGATGTCACGAGGACCCTTTTGATTCATAGTCGTGCTCCTCATTCTTTTTGGAGAGATGTTTTCACTGCTTGCTATTTTGTGAACCGTATGTCATCCACCATTCTTGGAGAAAAGATTCCCTTCTTGATTGCGTTTCCCGAGAAGGACCTATTCTCTTTTACTCCTAAAGTTTTGGGTTTGTGACTTTTGTCCATAATTTCACTCCTAACCGTGACAAGCTCTCATCTAGAGCAGTCAAGTGTGTCTTTACTGGTTATTATCGTACCCAGAAAGGGTATAAATGTTTTGATCTTGTAGGACGAAAATATTATGTAGGTGCTGATGTCACATTTTTTGAGTCTACTATATATTTTTCTCCTACAGGTGACAGGTTGTCTAACGATGTTTCCGGTGAGGATGTTGTAGCTACACGAGGAAGCAAATCATCAACTTCCTCGTTTACTGTGATGGGAAGACAATTTTTTTGAAATCTATTGAGGCATCTGAATATGTGAAGTACTACAAGTACCTACTGAAGTTGATAAAGGACATCATCAAGGATGCTGGGAAAGAGAACATTGTCCAGATTGTCATGGATAATGGCAGCAACATCAAGAAAGCGGGTGAAACAATAATGAAGTCAAACAACTACAATATTTTTTGGACGTTGTGTGTTGCACATTGTATTGATTTAATTCTAAAGGACTTCAGCAAGAGAAAGTTGATCGCAAAGTGGTGGAGCAAGCACGGATGATCACCACATTCATTTACAACAATTCCAAAATGCTAGCTTTGATGAGGCAGATGTGCAATGGTGAACTGATGAGGCCTAACATCACATGTTTTGCAACCAATTTTATAGCGTTGCAAAGCCTTAAATAACACAAGATTGGGTTGAATACCACGTGTTGCCAACGTGAATGGTTTGAGATACTGAAGCTCAGATTGAAGGAGGTCGGAAAGTTGAAACATTAATCAATGATCTTTACTTCTGGGATGGTATGACTCGGTTCACGAAGATAATGGATCCGGTTGTGTCTACATTGTGGATCGTAGACGACGACAAGAAGCCGACCATAGGAGTGATCTACTAAGCAATGCATCGCATGAGAGAGAAGGTTAGAGAAGCAGTTGGGAAAGGATACAAAGCATGATTGGTTATCATAGATGAACATTGGTCCAAGATGATCTCACATCCTCTTCACAAGGCTGGTATGTATTATATAATAAATCTATTTTTTACATTTTTATAGCACTTTTGATGGATTAAAATCTAAGAATTATGCGTGTTTGTATTGTGTCCATCTTATTACTTCAATCCCAAGTACCAGTACAAGAACCGTCTTAGTACAAATGCCGACCTTCTAGCAGGTGTACAAATTGTGGTGAAAAAACTCATCAAAGACGAGAAGACACAAACCTTGTACATGAATGAGGTAATTTAGAATCTAGACTCCTAGAGTGAGACTAAGAAAATACTCATTAAGAGTATTATGTGGCAATTTATGTCAAACTCAAACAATGTGCAGGTCAAGTACTTCAAAGATGCTTTGGATTCCTTCGACAGAATTACTGCAGTTAATAGGTAGGATAGTACTCTTCATGGTACGGGCGAAGACGAATAAGTCCATTGATTGTGTTATGATGTATTAGTATTATTGATTTATCTCCTTTTTTATTTTCCACCGCCAAATGGTGGTTATTGTACGGGATGGAAGCTCCAACCTACGGAAAGTGGCAGTGAACATATTATCTCAAACCGCATCGGCTGGTGGTTTTGAGAGGAAATGGAGTACACTCAACCTGATACATTCGAAGAGACAGAACATATTGGGAGAACAGAAGATCCATAATCTTGTCTATGTGCACTACAACTTAAGGCTAAAGATGAAACATACAAGGGAGGGCCAAGACAAAGAGGACTACACATATCCTATTGATTTTGCATATATTTTCAAGATGCACAATGACGATGGTGATGAAGATGTTCTCTAAAAGTGGGATTCTAATGGTGCTCGTGTGCTCGATCAACCAAGTGGAAGATCAAATGAGAATATAAGCCAACAAATGGGAGCAGATGTAGGTGACTTTCTGGCTAGATCTGGGCAGGTTACATACCCTTTGGAAGGGTTTTAGAGGTTGAGGTTGATGCAGTTGTTGATGAAATTCTCTCCACTAGTTCCAAAAACAAATCCAACTCAAAGAATGACAGTAAAGATAATGATGATGATGATGCTATTGGCGGTCGTGGTGAATCTGGTGAGGGGGAGACATATTCAGGGGGTCAACAGGGGGTGATCGCAGATCACATGATACAAGATTTGAGGAAGGACTCCATGCAGACCGTACATATATGGAGCGACAGAGGAACACGCATGGACAATTTGTTCTAAGTTCGAGTCTGGAACCTATGAATTACAAAGCATACGGTCGTGGTCATCCTATGATGGCTACATGGACGATTTGATATCATCTATAGGTTCCTTGCCCTGCATGGACATTGACAACCCATATCGTGGAGGAACACCAAGTCCCTAAGAGGATATGGATCATTACACGATGAGAGATCATTTAGAGCCTTCCCAGAATACTTTCATGCTCCTCCTCTCAGGCATATACACCTTTATCATATGGTTACAATGTGTATGGAGGATATATCAGCTACAACGGAAGATCTCTGGAAAGGAGGATGATGGGGATGTAATGGAGCAGGGAAGCGATGACGGAAGCAGAGCGCGGCGGGGTTTGGAGTGTCGGGATGGAGCGGGGAAGCGGAGCGCAAAAGCGGAGCGCGGGGAAGTGGTGGGTACAGAAGCGACGTTCGGGGAAGCAGAGGGCGAGGCGGAGTCGTTGGGCAATGAAGGTTGGACTATCGTATGCTTGAAGAAACGTGGTCGTGAAAAGGTTGACTATCGCGAGGCCCAACATAGGGTGAGGCGACCTCTCACGAACCCTTTTGGGCGTGGCTGCTACAGATGCGGATCCTCTCGGCACTGAGCGCGTCGGTGCATGGATGGAACCCATAAGGTGCTTCCGATGTAAGGGTTCCTCACTTAGATGTGGAGCATGTCCGATGCTTCGAAGGACGAACCGACATATGGAGATTCTGGTTGGAGAGGGTGGAGGGGTTGATGCCATGTTCTTGGGCTCTTCAGACGTAGGTCTAGTATCAGCGGCATAATTTAAAGGTGATGTTATATGGCTGAGTCCGTGGCGAGTGGTAGCAAGTGGTCTGTCGATTATTGAGGTGAATGATTTGATACGGTTGTCGTACGAGGGGTGGCACTGCTGAGGTGGTGCCGTCCACACGCTAGTGATGGGTGGTCGAAAACTTCTAAGTTGTAGCGGATTCGTGTTATGGGGATCCCGTTCGCGGCGCGATCTCTGGCAGAGATCGACTTATTATTGAGGGGCATTGCCTCGGTAGAGGAGGTGGAATCCTCCGGATGCAAACCGGGGGAACCTGTCGACGCGATCCTTCAGGTTAAGAGCCTTGGATCGGAGCATCGGGGATGAATAGACGGTCATCTCAAATGGGAAGACGGTGCACCAGGTGCTTGAGAAGATGGAGCAAAGTTCGGTGGCCTCTGCTCCTTTTGGGGGTGTGAAGGTCGAGTAACGATCTCGGAGGCAGTGACTGGAGATGCAGCGGCTCGGCTTTCCTTGCAATCCAAGGAAGGCAAATGATCGTGAGGCTTGCCGGTGATGGTGGCGTCATCTCAGCTTCCACATGGAGTTACTTTTGGGTCTTTCACCAAAGCAAGGAAGCAGGAAGGTCAAGCGACAATGCCCTTTCGAATCCTTTCCAGAACTGGGGATAACACGGTCGTATCTACATCTAGGGACGAGGAACCTCACTCGAATGACTTGGCCACCCTTACTGGGATCCATATCCAAGCTCCGAGTTCCATTAGTGGGCCGGGAGACAATCGGGTGGATCTAGACTTGGAAGCGGAACGATATGGAGATCCACATATGGACACCTACACAGGTGGTTTTTGTTTTGGTGGATCTGTGTCCTGAAGACCATGGAGAAGGCAGTCTGACAATCTCCCTGGAAATGGCCAACTCCGCCCTTTATATAGGTGGACTCAGAATGCACCATTGGGCTTGCTCAGTAGGGGGCCTCTTGCGTGAGGATGAGGCCATTCAGGGGTTGGGCACGGAGACCGAGGAGGCCGGAACACGGATGGGCCCAGCTGAGGGAGAGGGTATTGTGATCTCAGGTAGGGAAGTGACGAGGGAGGCTCCTCGCTTGGCGCTGAACGGGAGTGAGGGTGACAGGGCAGCATATTTTGAGGGGAGTGGGCACTGCGGTCCGGCGGGCGAGTCTTTGGTTAGAAGGCTGGTCAATACGCAATAAGGGGAGACTGGTGACAGTATGAACCCCTGAAGATCCGGGTACCCGTTTACGACATTTTCGCGGCATTTCATTCGTATGAGATCGCACAAGCTAGAAAAACAGAGAAATTTTTTTCACTGCTATGTTTGCATATGACATTCACATTCACAACCACAAAGCTAATAGAGAAAAATGCCACCAAATTTTCATTTCATTAACTTCTATTTATTTTACAACATGTACAGTGACCGACAGTACATACAGTATTCCCAAAAATCTGACTGAAGAGAAAAGAAGCATATTACATTATCAATCGAACAAAAACTGAGACAAAAGAAACATACCGTCTGGTATATACTCTGTCGCCTGGAAACATCAACAGCTACTGAACAGCAGGTTGTTTGCCTGCCAAAACATGTTAGGAAAGAAGAGGCGTCAATAGGCGCTGGTACCTCCCAAAAACTTATAAACATAAACAAGCATTTAATATGTTCAAAAGTAACAAGTGGAAAGGTGGAACAAGTACAATTTACATCTACTTGCTTAAGTAAAAAGGGTTTTCAAGTTGTGTGCAAACATCTCTCATTATCGCCCATTAACCCAACACTTCCCATATATGACATATTTATATTGTACATGAATATTCATGAATGTATGAGTATAAGTATATATCATCATTTTCTTCAGAGATCATGTTTGTGAGTAATGATGGAAGAGTTTGAGATTGGAAAGGTTTATTGATTTAATTAAGTTCTTAAGTCTAGCAGATAGTCTGTGGTCCTGATTAGTGTGTAACCTCACACTATGACTCTAAGACTTGAGGAATGTCTTAGGATTGGGGTGCCTCCGTAGGCATGCGGTATAGTATAATGCATCCTAACTAAGTTCCCAACACGTCCACTAGCTTAATGAGATTTCGAATCAGATTATAGTCATTTCCATTTACTCAACTTTAATTGTAATCCCTTCAAACCTCAAGTGCAACTGTCTCAGATGTAATTCTAAATGATGTAGATATAGAGATGGATGATCTGGATGTAGAATCGTCAAGTCTGTTGGCGAAAGTAAACTCAAGCGGTGAAGTAGCCAACAAAAGGGCTCTTCCGTCTCGCCCTCTATTTGGAAGTGCGGTCCAATAGAGGGATAGGCCTACTCCAAAACTACGCCACTGAGACGGGTGAGAGAGACTCTCTGGAAAAGTCGCTCTAGAAAACGGCCCAACTAGTACGGGCGAATGAGCTCATACGTAAAACTGAAAATCGAGGATCCCCCGCCTGCGTATCCTAAAACAAATGGGTCAACAGAACTGGTCAAAGTCGGGATCCCAACGAGGCGTAAAAACACTGCGAGCTCGCGTAAAAAACGAAAAGGGACTGGGATCCTAGACCCGCGCACTTGGTGGCCGCTGCCCGAACTTGGCTTCCTTTCCTCCGCCCAGGTGAGGGTAACCGCGCCCTCGCACGGTCAAGTGTACGAGTCACTTTGACCGGCATCCTTTATAATTCCTTAGTGATTCACGATCATCATCACTTGCTTCTCAACTCATCTCTTTCCAAATTATTTATGTAGTTAATCCTACAGATCTATATCTGTTAGTTATCTAACTCATCGATGGAGATCCGTAGATAGCAACGTACATCTAAGAGATGATTTCATGAAGATGGATGTTTCTTGGATAAAAGTTCTATGTATATTAACTATTTATAGACTTCTAAGCAAAGATCTCCATACCAATACATGTACTTTATTTATATATTATATACTCTTTATGTATTTTAATGTATATATATATTTATTTATTTAAGTCATTGAATCTTGGTGTTGATGATGATGAATTACAATTTGATCATTGCTTATAACTAATTTCTTAATTTAGTGATCTATCTTTCTGACAAATATGGATTTGACACCACATAGTTGACTTTGATGAATCATATGCATGTATTGTATCTTCAAATAGAACCCTTGATCATATAATTATTGGAAAAACATAAGTATATATTCTACAACCAGAATGTCAATGCAATGTTATTAACTTTGCCTAAATCACTAAATGGAGTTTTGGAAAGCAGATGTGAAGATTTGGAGCTCATATATGAACTAAGAACTTGTTAATGAAATGGAAATAAAATTGGAATGGCAATGTGGTGATTGTTATTTTAAAAGAAAAGACGAAATAAAAAATGTGAATCTAAGTTATGATACATTTTTTTTGAAGTCAAAACAAGGGGGAGACACTTTGCGGTGTTCACCCCAATATATTAGATAAAAAAGGAAAGGAAAATGGTGTACAAAAACAACCAAAAAACTGTACATAGGGGCGATACAGCCCCCTACAAACCAAAAACGAGATGAGGCCTAAACTGCACCCCACTCCTCCACCAATCTCCCACAGTGAAGAAGCACGTTTTCCTTATAAAAGTGTTGGCGTGAGAATAAGGCCTCATTTCTCCCAAGCCAAGTCGACCAGAGCCTCGCCACTGGAAGCAAAATTTCCCTTCTAACTCTGTTTCTGTTGAGGACCAAGGAGCCACAGAAGGCCATCAAGTCATCCGTTCTCACCCACTCCACTTCTGGATCCTCCCAAATCCCTCTAACCAAGGGACACTTGAAGAATAAATGTTCCAAAGTTTCCATCGCCGAATCGCAAAGCACACAGAAGTTGGAGATATTGGCCAAGAATGTAGCGCAACGATCCCTTGTCAGCAGCCTCCTTCTACGAAAAAGCCATAAGAAGAAGCCAAGGCGCACTCTGCGTACAGGTAATCTTAGGCCCCAGAAAAACCCACAATCGCGCACCAAGACGTCAGATCGCGTCAGCGGTGGCAGAGCCAACGCCCCATAGGCCTTCCGCGTCGAGAAGGGCCCATCCCTCCAGGCCCAGTGGTCCCGCCCCTCGGAAGGCCTACCAGCAACCACGAGGGCGTCCAACAGGGAAAGAAAGTCATCAAGCCTTTGATCTGAAAAGTTCGCCATGAAGCGCGGACACCAACAACCATTCGCCCAACAAGAGGCAACAGAGACCTCCTTATCAACCGCCAGAGCAAACAAACGCGGGAAACGCTCATTCAAGGGACCCCCTCCCAACCAATTGTCTTTCCAGAATTTAAAAAATTCACCATTCCCCAGCACAAGCTTAAAAAGCGATCTATTCCTTTCGAAAACCTCCTGCACACTACGCTAAAACGGGGTCTGAGCACCAATCACCCCAACCCGCTCCTCCCCCGCCCGACCCTCCCCATGGATCTCCCGCAAGACGTCAGTAAAGAAATTTCCTCCCTGGCCCCAGATCCGACTCGCCCACTTGAGAGAGAAAGCATCATTAACAAGCTCCAACCGCCTCACGCCCAAACCTCCATCCTGCTTGTCCCTAGAGACCTCATCCCACGCCACGAGATGAATCCCACCCCCAGACCCACCATTTCTTCCCCACAGAAACCTACACATACATCTTTCAAGTCGCATGTGAATCCCCACCGGCATACGATGATTCGACAAGAAGAATACCGGGATAGAGGAGAGCACAGCTTTGAGAAGAACCAGCCGACCCCCACTCGACAGAAGGGTTGCACGCCAACCAGCAAGGCGCGCCTCCACCCTCTCGACAACCGGAAGCCAATCCCTAATCCTGGCCCTTCCTACCACCATTGGCAGACCAATGTATCCAATAGGAAGCTCGTTCAGAGGAGACCCTAAAAGCTTGCCACATTCGATCGCCAGCGCCTCCGTCATCCCAAAAGGAATAACCTTGGACTTGCTCCCATTCATATACAGACCCGACATCTCACTAAATAGATCAAGGGTCACCGCCATGCCGGAGACCTCAGATAATCCTCCCTTTATGAAGCAAATGGTGTCATCGGCGAATTGAAGCAAGGGTACGGAAAGGTGCCCCCTAGAGAAGCCTTTCGAGAGCCCGGCATCAATGACACGGTCAGCCATATGAGCCAAAACATCAGCGGTCACGACAAACAGAAGAAGGGCCAGGGGGCACCCCTGGCGCATCCCCTTCTAGGCTGGAAATAGCCCCCCTCCAAATGACCATCGACCAAAACAGAGAAAGACACGGTGGTCACGCACCGTCGCATCCACGAAATCCATAGCTCAGGGAAACCACGTCTTCTCAGAATCGACCATAAGAAACTCCATTCAAAGTTGTCATAAGCTTTGACGAAATCGATTATCCATAGGACGCCCTGTGTACCAGTGTTCTTCCAATCGGCGACCAACTCCGAAGCCACCGCAATGCAATCAGATATCTATCTTCCACAAATAAAGGCAGCCTGGACCGGAGAAACAATCGAGTCAAGGTCCTGAGCCAGTCGACGAGCCAACACCTTAGCGACAATAAGATAGATGGCGTTGGATATCGAGATGGGACGGAAATCCTCAATACGCTCCGCCGCAGTGGACTTAGGAATAAGCAACAAGATGGCCCTATTAATCCGGTCGAAACCCGCATTTCCACTGCAGAACTCAGTAACAGCCTCGAAAACATCTTCACCCACCACCTCCCAAAAATCTCGATAGAACGCCACGGAGAAACCATCGGGGTCCGGGGACCCATCGTCATTCAAATCCCACACTGCAGCTTTAGTTTCCTCCAAGGAGATCGCCCGAGTCAACATCTCGCAAATCTCATCAGAAATGGATGGGGCCCCATGCCCCAACCACCTCCATGACCTCGTGGAGCGCCTCGCCAAGAAACTTTTGAAATGATCAACAATTGCACGCCCCATCTCCCTGTCCCCCACAAACCTCGTCCCATTAATGGAAATAGAATGCATCGCATTGTTACGCTTCCTTCCGCTAGCCACACGGTGAAAGAAAGCCGTGTTTGCATCCCCTTCTTTAATCCATTTCAACCTCGACCGCTGCCTCCACTCAGAGGCCTGCATCTTGTCCTCCGCCGCAACACGCTTCTGCGCAAGAGAACGTTCGCGAAGCTCGTCAGGCATCAACTCCCTTTCATTCTCAACAGCATCAAACTTCGCAATAACATCCTCCGCCTCGACCCTGGCCGCGACTCTCACCAACCTCGAATCCCTATTGAACAGAGCAAGCTTCCTCCGCAGCGACACAAGCTTCTGATTCAACCTGGAAGCCGCAGATCCCACAAAGTGCAATTGAGTCCAGTGCAAAGAGACAATATCCTTGAAGCTCGCCTCCTGAAGCCAGCACTTCTCATATCTAAAGAGGCCCCTCAGCGAAGGGACCTCACCGGAGTCCCAGAGAATAGGCGAATGGTCGGAAAACGAACGGGGCCGAGAGGAAACCGAGCAACAAGGGAACATCTCCATTATCTTTGCAGAAGCCAAGAAGCGATCAATCCTAGAACGGGAGCTAGTGTTCCTCCAAGTGTAAATAGTATCACTCGACACCGGATTCTCTAATGCCAGCGAGTCCACCACCTCAGCAAAATTGAGGGAACCCAGGTCCCGGCCACCCCTTGACCGGGGACGATCCGACGAATGGAGCGTAACGTTGAAATCTCCCCCAATGAGCCAAGGGATCCCCTCAAAAGCAATTCCCGCAACACGCAGATCATCCCAAAGCTCCGTCCTCTTAATGTGACAACAGGTGCCGTAGATGCACGAGAAAGCGACTGATAAGGCAGTGGATCCCCGAACCAGCACAACAGATATCATATCCCTCCCCACAATCATGGAGCTGAAAGAAAAAGCCGCCGATCTCCACGCAATTAGCATACCGCCCGCCACCCCGTCCGCATCCAGCGTCCTAAACTCATCCAGAGCACCCGCACCAAAAGAACGCCAGAGGACATCATCCATCCCCCTCAGCTTCGATTCTTGAATTAAAACAATATCACAACCCCACTCAGAGCATCTAGAGCCCAACGCCCTTCTCTTATCAGCCTCCCCCAATCCCCTAACGTTCTAGGAGAGGACCTTAATTAAGGCAACTGCGAATGAGCCCCAATGAGGATGAGACCAGCCGCCTCCGCCACGGCTTCTTTCAAAGTCGCGCAAGTATGCTTTAGCGTAGTCCCCGCCCTAGATCTGCTCCTCCTTCGATATCTTTTCCCCGACCTCCTATTGGAAAGGCTCCCCAAATCATTAGCAGTGACCATGATCGGAATAGCCCCCGAAGATCCTGGAGAGGAGACCAACATAGACGAGCCGTCTTCGTCCAGGAGAAGAGGGTCCAAAGAGGGCCTGCTACGCGCTTCAACAACCGGGTCCGAATCTCCCCCCGAGAGGACATGAGACCCCGAAATAGGGACATCGCAAACGGAGGGAGGGAACACATCCGAGCGAGAATCCGCCTCCTTCGAAGGAGCGCAACGGGCCGAACCTGAATCCGAGAAAGAGAAGACAAACGAATCACGGGAAGCTCCTACCCATTCCCAAGATCCGAAAACCAAAAGCCTGCCCAAGTCTACCGCATACCGACCCAATCACAGACCCGCGTAGCAAATTCGAAAAGCACGATCCAACTGCCTCGAGCGAAAACCGAGTCAAATCAGCCTCGTACGCCACCCCATCAGGCAAACCGTCTCTTACAGAGGAGATGCACGATACCCGAGCTTGCCCCCCGAAGGGACGCACAAAATCCATCATTAGGGGTGACTCATCGGACGAGCCCCCATGCAGTGCCACCTGGCGACCAGAAGACAAGGCGACATCACCAACCCCCGGGATCACCATGCTTGCAGCCATGGCCACCAGAGAAATTGCCACCGCCGGCGGAGCTGGTGGCTCAATGAAGGACAGCTCCACGCGAAAACAGAAATGACCAACCTTCAGGACCTCAAAGAAGACCTTGCCAATCGCGTCGTCAAGAAGCCTCTTGCTGCACTCCATCAAGACACGCATGCTCCTCCAGTGAGAGCCAGGCTTGAGACCATCGTCTACTACCGCAAGAACCTCCCCCCACCGTCGAAGAGCCCTGCTAAGGCATTGAACATTTCGAGAGAGGAATGGAACACCTCGCACCTCTGCTACACACACCTCGACGTGCGACCAAACTCCATCCGCAAAGCGCATAGACCTCCAAAAAATGTCTTCAGTTGCACCACTCGATATTAGCCTTTCCCGTTGATCCGGGGAAAGGTCACGAACACAGCAACGCGAAGCGAGGACCCAGGAAACCATGCAGATAAGATCTCACATCGTCCCAGGCAACGCCTTTTTGACGAGCGACCCCCACAACCACCCCACACTCTTCTCCCCCCTTTTCAACCCTCCCATGCAAAACACCCTCCATCGACCCCTTTCTCCCATGCAAACTGCCCTGAAAAGGTCCGGCCTCCCCTACTACATCCAACTTCACCGACTCAGCAAGGAGGCCCAACTCGGCTCTTCCAACGCCAGCCGAACCAGCAGCCACACGAGAACCTCCCACCACCTGAGCAAAGGAGCGCGCTCCCCTCCCATCGAAAGGAGCCGACCACGCCGACGCGGATCTCGACCCCAACCTACGACTGACCGAATGATCATCCCTGCGAGCAGAAGATATGCCACGACCAGTATCGAACTAACAAGAATCCTTTCAGTGACCAACCTTTTCACAGCCATAGCATCTCGCAGGGAGCCTGCAAGCCGACGCAACGTGGCCACGCTCGCCGCACCTGAAACACTTCTTCCCCAACTTCCTGTGAGAGACCTGCACCCACTCCCCAGCCCCCTCTTCACGACCCTTGCCGCCTTCAGCATTACCACCAAGTACATCCCTCGCAGGATACCCGACACCATCCCCGCGAAGCGCCACTTTACCCTTCACATCACCCCAAGCTGCGCGATCGCCTCCCGCCGCACTTGCCGAGCTCTCCATCTTTTTTCCGGCAACCTCGGACGCTTCACCCACTAAATTATGATACATGTCTAGAGATAATATCAAGTGGGGAATCAAAGAGACCTGTTTACAATCCACACGCATGGACATGCAAAGCGATGAGTGCAGAAACCAAAGAGGAAATTTGTGAGTCGCTTGTCTACCAAAATTTTTCGACCATGTACTTCAATCACCAATCATGGTTTTTGATATCCAAAAAGTACAGTGGACTAGTTCACAGCATTACTAGTAATGATCAAGTTTAACAGAACACATGCACCATTCCGAGTGTCCTAGAGTAGAACAGAGATGATAAAAGTTCGTTTAACTTCCGCTAACAAGCTAAATAGATCCATCTTCCAAGTAATGATCAAGCCACCTGCCCAACCCACTGCTTCAAGTGCTATGTACATCCAAGGTATTGGTGAAGCCCAACAAACCCCACATTCGGTCAAACCACTCACTTAACTTTGTCTCATGGATCGTAATGACATCACAACACCACCTATTGATTAGAGATCACACTAATCTTCTTTTTTTTCTGAATCTCCAAGGCCCCTTACATTCCATGTCAGGATCTTCATGTATAACCAATATTCTCACCCATCACATGGACCACTCTAGCCATCAAGGTGATGCCCGCAACACCAACTTGGACTCATGATAGTTAGTCGACACCTGTTGTGCATTGCTCTTCCCTCCAGTAGAAGCACCATCACCTTTCTTCTCGGCCCCTAAGTTTTTCATCCTTTTTCTATACCTCGTTCCCCTCTTCCATCGCACACTATCCCCAAAAACATAGCCCAAAGAAGACGTTGGCTGCACTGGAGTCATCGCACTGGCCAAAGGCGATGTAGGTAAGGCTTCATTTGGAATCTCTTGCATAGTTGAAGGTTCGAAAGTAATTCGGCCTTCCTCCAAAGGCATCAAAAATGTATCTTTGGCTATTAAGATAGCCTTGCCAAGTTCCTGCCAACCATTCGGATCCCCTAGTTCTACAACTGAACCAAATTGCATAGGAGAACAAGTTAGAGCTTTAAACAGAACCTTAAGTGGATCCGAACAATGCTCCACATCTGGGGTTTAGAATGGGTTTCCCGAATACACCTACCTGAGTAATCACATCACCCAAGAAAGAAGGTCCCAACAAAGACACTACTATCATTTCCAAACTAACTACATCATCTGTCTCACCTTGAATAACACCCACAAGCATTTCCGATGTTGGCCCATGAACAAAATCCCTCACCATCATTGTAGTAAATGTTTATGTTCTTCAACCATCAACAAGGGATCTTGCAACCTCTTCCATGTTGATGGCATCGGTTGCATCTCCTCTGCAGCCCAGTCGACCACCTTGGTTTCAAAAGCCAAATAAAGGTCATCAGCTTGAATGGACAAGAAGCCATCTGGTGGCCCTCCCTTCTGCAACCGAAGCAACACGGTGGAAGGGAGCAGAAAGAAACTCAGTGGTTGCGCTTGTTGCAACAAAAACACCCCTGAAAACCTTTTCTTCCCATCAAAACCGAAGCAACACGGTCGAGAGTCGAGGGAAACCACCTCCCATCCACTCTCCTTCTCCCTCGACTCTCGACCCTCATCAACTCAATAACCCTTTTCCTATCCTTCAAAGCCCAAACACCCCTGAAAACCTTTTCTTCCCTTTTTGACAATCAACCACTCCCCCTCCCATGTCCACCTTCTCCCTCATCTCCTACTTCATCTTCTCGCTCTCCTATCTTTTTATCACTTGATGCTTAGGGTTACCACAAGGGAACCCATAAATCGAAGCGGCAATGTTATTTACATCACATCTACTTGCTCTGTTACTTAATGTGCAATTGCCCTTGGTCCCTAAAGGAGTTGCCAGCTCTCTTCCTAAGCAAAGACTCAACCATCGTTATACAACTCCGAGGGTTTCATCAATTGTTGTGCAAGGATTTCATTGTTGTGTGAGCCTTTCAGGGCTATGTAGGAACATAAGATCGATGGCCGCATTATTTATCTTATTGAGAACTCCGTTCATGGTTCTCACTGATGTGATCTTGTTGGGCCACATGCCTTTGTAAACTTCAAGAACACTCGTGAATAACAAAAAATAATAAGTCAAAAAGAACTAAAACCTCAAAAGTGAACCTTAGAATGAACTCACAAATTTAACTTCCTAATCCCAAATGGAAATATAAAATATAGTATGTAAAATCAAGTAACAAGAACAAAACATGGATTTATGTGAAACCCTACTCCATATGAGTTGGATGAGATCATGGGACAACATTACAAACAACTAATATTTTGTTGTGTTTCTCAATGGATACAAGAGGTGTGAGGCTCTTTATATAGCTCCACCAACATAACCAAGCCTCACCCATCATGTGGCCCAACATCTCACTTCTCTCAACAATTGAGAAGAAACAAAAAATAAATTTGAGATTTAATTAGCAATCCAAATTAAGTTTGAAATATAGACAAGATTTATTCCTGTAGAATAGAAGACATATCAATTGTTGAAATAAGCATTAAAAAGGCAATCGCATATTTCAGAAAGCATCAATAAGATACGTGTGCATCATTTACTTCTAGTAACAAGCGGAAATCAGCCATAGCTGTCATTAGAAGATAATGCAATAACTAAAAAGAGGGACTGGAAAGAGTTCCCTCCTTAATCATATGAAAAGGGAACTACTACTACAAATGTAGTACCTGAACCCAAGCAACTCGTCGATACTGATTTGCATTCTGTTGCACTATCCTTCTGTGTCTGTCTACCCAATCATTACCTAAAAGTGTTTTGGCTTCTGATCTGGAAAGGAAAAAGATGATTACTAAATCTATGATCTAAGATGTGGTCTTATTGAGAAAACATAATACACCCACACCCGAACAAATGACACCATATAGTGTATGTTATTCATGAGAAATAGGCAAGCCAAGGCTGCATCCTTGTACTGCTTTGATTTTGCTTCCAAGTTGATCTCCAGAGCTTGCATTAGTCGCATGACCATCTTTTCCAGTTGAGAATTTGAATCATTGCCAGTACTGGAGTTCTGAAAAATCTGCTCAAGTGCAGGCAGATAACTGCACAAATTTGTTTAAAGAATCATTACATGGAGAATATCGCAGAAAAAAAGATGCAAAATAAAAAAAACATTGTGTTTTTGAGACATTTTGAAGGAAAGAAATAATAAATGGCTCTTTACATTTGTCCCTTTAATAGTTTCTGATGAATACGGCCATTTAAGACATGCTGTTGAATACCTTAAGATTGAGTCCGTTGTGTGTTTTCATGAATGACAGAGTATATGAAACCAATGCAAAAGATAAATGGAAAGGGTAACAGAAAACCCTAAGAAGCTGCGGAAGAAAGAATATTCCATCAATGCATGGTTAATAGTTTCCAAGACAAATAGAATGATGCACAGAGTAGAGATCAGACTTCCTGCTACGTAGAAAAGCTTAAAGTCATCCAGATATAAGCAAAAGTTGATTAAAGAATAAGAAAAGAACCAACACTAAGTGACTAGAAAATGTATATATAAAAGCTCTTGCGTGTGTTAACTAATTAGAAGCAGTCAGGTTTATTACTTCAAATGGTAAAGCATAGGAAGGATAAGTGCTTACTCAAGCAGATACTTCAGATAATTGATTACATAGCTCGTCATCGGGTGAACTCTTCCATCTGTAGGAGCTTTAGTCCGCTCTTCCTGGATTCTATTTTCGAAAGAGGCCAATGTTTCAGTGATACTGTGTGATTGTCTTCTCATCAGATGCAATAAAGAGTTCCGCAAGTCCGAGCAAACCTTATCTTCAAATAACGCTATCTGTTTCATCAATTCCAAAGAATATAAAACCTAAAACTCCCAAAGGATTCAACGCAACCATATGGAAACATCCTTGATCGGACCATATATATGTTTTATATAAAGAAAACTTTTGGAGAACGATAAATAGTCTTCTATTTCATAATTGTTTTTATGGCAAAAGTCACTGAAATTTCCGTCATGTTTTTGCCTTAAAGACCATTTACATACATGTTAATGCCAAAAGTGCCCCTCCCATTTCCCATATCGCACACCGTCATCTCAATAATAAATAATGTCAAGTAAAATATGCAAATCAAGATTGAGAAAACTAAACCAAATTAAGAAAGGCGTGATGTCTCCATAACTGGAAGGAGAATATACTACCAGGGTTCTCAACAAGGTTTTATATAATCCTTGTAAGTTACATGGCCCAGACATGTAAAATCTCTCAGAAACCACATCAGTACGCACTCTAACCAAAAAACAAAAAAAATATAAAAAAATGCAGGCTTGAGAAGATGAAGACTCCACTCCATTCTCGAAAAATGCCTTTTTGTAAGAGGAGTTATTCTTATGTGAGATAAGTAAAGCTTTTGGAGAACGGTTTTTCTAATTCATAAATGTTTTTATTTTGAAATTCGCTGAATTTTCAGTCATGTTTTTGCCTTATTGCCTTGAAGACAGTGGAAATATATGAAATGCAGAAGCAAAATCGATAATCAAAGACAACATCAAACATAAACATCTTGGATTTTACGTGGAACCCTACTCCCCAAAGGAGCGAGATGAAACCACGGAAAAAGGCCTCTAAAGGCCGGATCATCTATTGAATTCTCAATGAGTAGAGGGGATGTGGGGCTCCTAATATACCCCCACAAACAGACGGAGTCCCACCACTCATCTATGTGGAACTAAACATGAGTGGATGTAATTGGATTTTGTGGAGATTCAGGTATCCCTCAATTACTACTCCGACACTCCCCCTCAAGCTGGAGTTGAGAAAGCTGCAACTTGCAACAAAAAAATATACAGGTTTTCACATGATACATTTGAGAGAGACAAGGATACAAACACCTTGTTCGAAGGGGGATAGAGACATCCTGTTTGAAGTAACAGATGCTGGTAGAAGACCTCTCTCGAGGACAAGTCTGTGACAATCAAGTCCTGGAAGCACATCACTCGTGGATGTAGTAGCCGTTGCGACAACCAGGTCATGCCTAGAGTAGAGCCGTTATAGAAGAAGAAAGTTCAGTGCGGGGCAGTAGTCAAGGATAGAGGCACTCCAACAAAGTAGTCGATCAGTGAAGACAACTGATAGCAATAGTAGTCTATAGCGTAGGTCTGTCAGTCACGGAAAGATAGTAGAAGTCCTATGGATATATTTCAAGAAGAATATATGCTTCTCTCACTCCTCCATTATCCCAAACTTGATAAAATAAGAGCATGGATCATCAAGTTAGGAGAAACAAAAACAAAACATGTATTTTTTTCATTTTTTGGTGTGCTCTCTTTTTTTCACACATCACTTTCTCTTTTTGTAGATTTTTTTGAATATTTTTTTCATACGGCTTCTTTTTGTACGACCGAGTTCTTTTTCTTTCAAAGAACCGCTCTCTTTTTTTAAGCAATTCATTTTTTCTGTTTTCCTTTTTATATCAACCCTTTTGCCTTCTGTGGTCGTCCCTTTTTTTCTCTAATCAGATCTCTTCCCCTTTTTTTAAAAAAAATCACGGCCCACTTGGGCCAAATGCACCCGTCCCCCTTTTTTATATGGATTTAGCAGTAGTCCATCTTCTCTCTTTTTTTTGAAAAAAAAAACAAAAAATCCCAATTGGGGCATGTACTCCCCTCTTATTTTCCTCTGGAGAGGAAGGGGAGTCGGCCCATGCATCTTCTCACACAAGATTAGGGTTCTCTGAAGGGAACACATCTCGTTGCCGCTTAGATCTGGAGGAGCGGCGAGGAGTGCCATTGCTTGGAGAGGGGATCATCTTCTGCACAAGGGGAAGTCGAGCGCCGCCTAGAGCTTCATCGAGAGCCCCAACGAGGGCACCTACAAAATTTCTTGGTTCATTGTCGCCGCCCAAGATGGATTCTAAGAGGTTCTAATGGGATGAGCAGAAAGAGGTCCTATTGTACTAGTAATGGAGCCAAAGGGATGTTGAAGGTTGGGGTCACGTTGCCTTGTTCTTTTGAGATGAAGGATTCGTGGATAGAGGAAAGCAGCTGAGTGGAGGAGCCTCACCTGCACCTGGATGACGCATGGTGTCTCACTTTCCGATACGACAGAAGAATGGACCTCAGAGGTGGCTCAAGGAAGGTCCAAAAATCGGGTCGACGCTTGCGCTGGAAGCATGAGGAAGATGTTCTTGATTGTTGTTGAAAGCGGGTTTCATCAGAAATCCCCGATCTTCCATGTTGCAATATGGAAAATGACATAGGGTTCTAGATCTGGGGTCTGGAGATGCGTGTTGCCTCTGGTGGAGTATAAGTTATGCGCCTATTGTGTTGTAGCATGGTAAATAGATCCTGGAGAAGATCCATTTACCCCATCCAGTGTTTAGTCCCACATGGACCAGTGGTGGGACTTGGAGGCTCTGGGAAGGCTATATAAGGAGCCCCAGACCTCCTGTACTCATTGAGAAAAAGGAATGAAGTATCCGCCCCTTTGAGGGCTTCTCCCGTGGTTTCATCCCGCTCCTCACGGAGTAGGGTTCCACGTAAAAATCCCGCGTTGTTTATTCTTCTTTATATTTTTCCATGTTATGCTTCCACTTCCGATTTTATAACATGGTATCAGAGCGGGTCGATTCTCAGAAATTTGTTCTTATTTTTTTAGAGCCGATTTTTGATGGAGATTATCACACATGAGGTTCGTGTTTGCCGAAGATTCGTAGGGTTTGAAAAAACCCTAATTCTTGCGTATCTGCCTTCGACGCAAATATAATTCAAGATCAGATCTGTTCTTGCGCTGCCAACCAGGCGGCGTTCTCCAGGATCCAGTCCTAGCAGCGGTGTGCCGTATCTCTCATCCATCCCCGCAAGGCGGCGAGATCCCAGCAACATCGATGATCGACTCCACCGCAAGCCCTCAGCGGTGCCTAATCGTGATGCCCTTGCGGTTCCGATTCTGCTCCCAGGCAACGACCCCCCTTTTCCCTGATCGATCGAATCCATGCCAGGCGATGGCCGCTTATAGGAACTCCACATCTCAAAGTCGCGGCCCCCAGATGGCAGGCGCAGATACTCCCAAAGCCCTAGCCGCTCCCAGCAGCGCGCGATACCGCGATCTCCATGCGCAGGCGGCCTCGCGCACTGCTCCTTCTATTCTCCTCTCCAGCAGAGCTCTAGGCGGAGGCTCCTCCTTCTCCAATGGCAACATTCCTTGCGGGCGGCGCCTCAAGGGCTCATATGATCTTCACCGAGTGGGCGACGATTCCCCGAAGCCGCAGACCCAGGCGGCGATTCCCGAGGCGGCGTACATCATACAGACGGCCCAGGCGGCGGGCCCTTGCTAGGCGGCGCCCCATCGGGGTTGTGATAGGAAGGGTTCCCAATATTGGAACCCTAGGACTCTACAGATCAAAGGGCCGGTTGGCTCTCTTTATTAAAAAAAAGGGGGGGTGTGTCCAGTTCTTAAGCCCAAAATGGGCTTCGCCCAAGCGGGCTGAATGTTTTAAAAAAATATTGGGGAAACCCAAAATAGGGTTACGGCCTTGTGGGCCATCCGTGTTTTTTTTTCTGTTTTGCTTTCATTGTAAAGCTCAAGGGGCTGAGAAAAAAAAGGAAAAGAGAGGGGAGTCCGCAAAGTACAAAAAAAACTTTGAAAAAAAAGGGGGCGTGTAAAAGAAAAGGTCGTACGCAAGTAAAAAAATGTTGGAAAGAAAAGCCGTTAAAAAATTTTTGTTGAAACGGCTTATTTTAAAAAAAATCAAAAAAAATGATGACGGCTTAAAAAAAAGAAAGAAAGAAAAGTCGCAAGTATGTTTTGTTTTCCCCTTCTATCTGGTTTTCTCCCAACTTTGTCGATGTTTATTTTCCGACAAGTATGGGAGAAAGGGGGAGTATATGTGTAGAGTCACAGGTCTGTTCATGATCCAGATTCCAGATTCAGATGACAGTTTCCAGACCAGCCAGTTGATCAGACTCTACAGTTGCTCAGACTCGACGATCATTGTTTCCGAGTCTCCAGTTCTAGACACGCACGAGTGTGCGGTCATTGTTAGATGAGCATAAGTTGCCATCATTTGTTTCGCGGTCCCCATCATTCTTCTTGTTGTCAGGCCAGAGTTTTCATGTGAGCCATAGGGACTCCAGAGCAAAGGACTATTCCCTTGAGGGCAAGGGTTTTTATGTGGTATCATAGGTACACCAGAGCAGTGCACCATTCTCTGAGCCAGATGGGAGAGACCCAGTTCTCCGACAAGGAGACTTCAGGCGCAAGTTCATACTCGATGGTCAGATTCCGAGTCTTCAGTTGACTCACACTCCAGCCCGTTCGTCCTCCTCACCTGCACAGCATGAGAAGCAACGTCCTCGACTGCAGCAATGTGCGCGTTGGGTTGATATTGTCCGTAGTGTCCTGTAGCGTTGAGTTGAGTTTCTTTCTGTTTGTCCAAGCTGAGCATTGCATGCTCCAGCTTGAGGGGGAGTGTTGGAGTATAAGTTGTATGCGCCTATTATGTTGTAGCAGGGTAAATGGATCCTGGAGAAGATCCATTTACCCCATCCAGTGTTTAGTCCCACATGGACCAATGGTGGGACTTGGAGGCTCTGGGAATGCTATATAAGGAGCCTCATACCTCCTGTACTCATTGAGAAAAAGGAATGAAGTATCCGCCCCTTTGAGGGCTTCTTCCGTGGTTTCATCCCGCTCCTCACGGAGTAGGGTTCCACGTAAAAATTCCGCGTTCTTTATTCTTCTTTATATTTTTCCATGTTATGCTTCCACTTCCGATTTTATAACAGCCTCTCATTGGTGGAGGTGAAGTTGCGCATGAGGATGCCCCAGATTAGGGTTCCAGGAATCCTATCTTTTTCTTTAACTTGAAAACTTCAAAAAAAATCTGCCTTACCTTTTTTGTGAGCAAATAAAACCATGTCGTGGGAATCGCATTGGCCAGAACTCGAACAAATCATAAAAATAATTTAAAGAACAAATTCAAGAATCGATTGATCTGACACAATGTTGAAATATAAGAAATGCAGAAGCAATATCGATAATCAGAGACACAACATCAAACATAAATATCTTGGATTTTACGTGGAACCATACTCCTGAAGGAGCGGGATGAAACCGGGAGAGGTCTCTAAGGACTGGTAAGGGGTGCAAGGCTCCTTATATAGCCCCAGAAATAGATCAGAGTCCCACCACTCATCCACGTAGGACTAAACATGAGTAGTGGTACTTGGATCTAACAAAGATGTAATTGCCCCTCTGTTACATACTCCAACAAAGATGACTCTATTTACATACATGTTAATGCCAAAAGTGGCCCTCCAATTTCTGATATCGCACATGATCATCTCTATAACAAATATTGTTAATTAAAATATGCAAATCAAGATTAAGAAAACTAAATCAAAGTAAGAAAGGCGAGATGTCTGTAATTGGAAGGAGAATATCTACCATGTTCCCTAACAAAGTTTTATATAATCTTTTTAGGATACAATGCAAGTGTGTAACAACCTCTCGAAAACCACCACTCGAACCAAATAAACGAAAAAAAGGAAAATGAAGGATCAAGAAGGATGAAAACTCCACCCCATTCTTGAAGAATGCCTTTCGTACGAGGAGTTATTCCGATGTCAGATTTTTTCCACATGTGAACAACCCCTAAAAACAAGGTACAATTGATGCATATGATTCTTGTGGGGAAGATTCATTTATGCCATTAAACTTTAAATTAATTTAAATTTGAATGATTTACTTTTAACAATCACCCACTGAGATCTTTCTTAGATAATTATTGATTGAACACTCAACATGTTTATGATTTGATAGATTTCGTAAATGGATCTTGGCTGATTTCGTAAATAGATCTTGGCTGACCTTGATTAAACGAGTTTTTAGGATCCATTTAAGGAACCCTTTAGACACATGAGATCTATTTTTTTCGGTGGTTACACGGATGGAGTTTTCCACATAAAATCATTGTCTTCTCAGTGTGATTGCTCGTGGATTGTGTGTGTACTTGGATTATTTCCCGATAGTAACTGTTGAAATCTAAGAATGCAGAAGCAATTTGATAAACAAAGCAAGAAATATGAAAAAGATAATACATTGTCACATGGATTTACGTGGAACCCGTGTGAAATTCCTAAGTAGTACCTTGGATTTACTTAAATCCCTAGGTACTACGAAATATTTTTTTATCTAAATACTACAGTGGTGTCGCATGTTCAACATGTGACACCCTTTAGTGTTTTTTCTGCCCACATAGTACAGAGAAAACTCATCTTCTATATGCGTTATTGGTATCGCACTTCGAAAATGTGATATCTGTTAAGGCCCCCGTTAAAACCAGCTTCTTCTTTATGCAAACCCACACGCGCCTTCGACCCTGCGACCTCCTGCGACTTCGACCCTATGACCTCCTGCTCTGACGTGACTGCCTCCCGCTTTGCCGCCTCCTCCTCCCGCTCCGCCAACTCCTTCTAGGTCCTCCTCTGCCTCCTCCTCCTGCGCTGCTACCATCCCTCCCATGTCCTCTGTTACATCTCCAAAGCTTTGGTAAAATCCCTGATTTTTTTGTTGTTAGGTTTATGATATATAATACACATATTTCTCTTCATTTCATGATTGTATAATATTGAGTTGTATGTTGTCTCTCGTATTAGGTCAAAATGAAGTCGATATATTTTATTTTTCATTTGAAGTGTGCGATTATTGGTTCTTCGACATCCAATGTGTGTGGTTTCGGGTTAATGTCGACTATGACATTCGATGAGATGTTGAACTTAGCCTACCATAAGTTCAATATGGATGCGAATAATCAAAAAAATCCAACTACTACATCGCATCCCTCGGGGTGCAGGCGAAGAGCCAACGTTTTTGTCTATCGTCGATGATGATGATGATGATGTACAAGGAGTTTTGTGTATGTTCCTCGGACCATTGGGAAATCGACGCCTACTGACATTATTATTGAAACTCTATCGTTAGGCGAAGTCCCGAATGTTGTTGGTGTAGACGATCACCTTGCTCCTGGACCCTCCGTTGTCCCTAGCATTGATGTGCTTATATCGCAGCCATCTACAGATCACGAATGGCGCATGAGTAGACCTGGCCAAACTGCGGGTCGGGCCGGCCCATGGGCCGGGACGAACGGGCCGAGGTTAAAAAACCTCTGTCCAAAGCCCGCCCATGGGCCCCCATGGCCCATTTTAATCATTTTCCATTGATTTTTTTAATGGTATTTCATACGTATAAATGATTTTATTAATACCATCTATACTTTATATAACTAATATACGTAGTTTACATGTTACTTGACATGTAATTCATTGAAGTTTTATTTAAAACTAGCGTCATAAATGAAAAACTTAAAGCATATCATATTAATATATTTATAATTTGACATATATTTATATATTTTTTATTTTTTACGGGCCGGGTCGGGCCGGCCCATGCTTAAATTTCGAAGCCCAAGCCCGGCCCATGAGCGGGCTGGGCGGGCGGGCCCCCAGCCCGTTGGCCAGGTCTACACATGAGTGACGCCCTGCTGAGAGAGGTTAATCATGCCTTGGAAATATGTTTGTGTGCATCAATGTGGATAATTTGATATTATGTGCATTTAATTTACTCTAATTTGAATGTGGAAATCATGATCAACTAGGAATGAATGGCTTTATTCTCCAAAATTCCCTGGAAATATCTCATATCTAGGATGTTCCTTTAATATCGTATACTCAACATGAGATATAAGTGAAACTTCCTGGAAATATCGCATATCCAGAAAGTTTCTTTAATATCGCATGCTCAGCATGCGATATAAGTGAAACTTCCTGGAAATATCGCATATCCAGAAAGTTTCTTTAATATCGCATGCTCAGCATGCGATATAAGTGAAACTTCATGAAAATTTTGCAGATCTAGGGTATTTGTCCAATATCGCATTCTCAACATACGATATACGATAAACGCTATGGATTCACAAAATTTCCAGGTAGTTTTCAACTATATCGCATATTGCGTATGCGATATTTGAAAGAAAGTAACCTCGAATAGCACATCCTGGAGTTTTTAGAGATAGTGCATATCAAAAATGTGTTTCTCTGTAGTACGTGGGTAAAAAACCATTAAAGGGTGTCGCATGTTAAACATGCGACACCACTGTAGCATCCATAAAAAAATATTTCGTAGTACCTAGGGATTTAAGTAAATCCAAGATACTAATTAGGAATTTCGCCGCGTAGAATCCTACTCCCTAAAGAGTGAGATGAAACCACGGGAGAATGCCTCGAAAGGCCATATGTGTCTATTGAATTTCCCATTGAGTACAGGTGTGTGGAGCTTGTTGGAGTATTTGGTTATGCACTCTTGTAGTATATGGTAAATGGATCACTTTAGGATCTATTTACTACATCTTGTGGTTTAGTCCCACATCTACCGTCTGTGCGACGTGGAAACTCAGTGGGGGCTATATAAGATGCCCCTCAGCCCCTGTGTCCAGATAGAAAGTGCAATGCATAAATCAACCCTTTGAGGTGTTCTCCTTGGGTTTCATCCTGCTCCTTAAGGAGTAGGGTTCCACGATAAAATCTCGTGTTCTCAATTTTTTTATCTTTATTTACGCTTCTGCTTCCTATTTTCTAACATGGTATCGAAGTGGGTTCGATTCTTGAGGATTTTATGTTGATTATTTATTCCAGATTCGATTATTTTTGTTCTTGAAGAATATTTGTTCAAGACTTTAGGGTTTTCCTAAACCCTAAAATCTGCAAGTTGCGGTCCCAGGCTTTGATCCAACTTGGAGACAACGCTAAAATCATGCATCAGAGGGTTCAATTGAGGAACCCTAGATATGCTTCGATCAATACGGCTCTTCTCGCAGAGATGACATCTCTCTAGGAACCTCCCACCATCTCCAGCGTTGGTGGTCACACACAAGTAGTTCTCCCTCCCCGAAGTCGAAGAAAGGATGAGAGGCCCCATAACGGAGCCCCATCGAGCAGGTGGAACCGTATCATCCTGGCGGTGGTGATGCACGAAAAGAAGGATAGGCAGCATCGCGTGGCGGCTCCTCTCCCCAACTTGCATGATTCTTTAAGTGGCGAAGCCCTGCTCAAAGATCTTTGGGCGATGGCACCTCTTCCTCTCTGATCAAAAACCGTGAATCCCCCTTGGCCCACATCTATAGGCCCTTCTGCCTTCCTCTACTCCAACAATTGGCATCGCCCTCCTCACGCGCACCATCGCATGCTCCTCTGGGCGGAGGTCCTGCTGTACCTATCTTCTAGTCCAAGCGGTGGCAGCGGTAGATCCTCACGGCATCGAGACCCCAAAGTCCAAGGGGCAACGACCCTCTCCCGTTCGCAGCCCCAATCAATGAAGCCCTTGCGACTCACAGCCTTCCGCATATCCCATACGTGAGCCCTAGCTCCTCCCCCTGCGCGCGAGGTCCTCTACTTCGCGCGACACCCATTCTCGCAGGAGGTCCTCTCTCAATCGAGCACCCCCAACCGAAAGTGGCGGTGGCGCTCCCAACAGTTGTGCCCCACCAGGGAGTCCATGAGCAAAGGGGTTCCCACTACGAGGAACCCGAAACAGGGTACGCCCAAATGGGCTCACATTGTAAAAGTAAAAAAAGGAGGCCCCCAAGGTCCAATTGGACCATATGTTAAAAAAAGAAGGATGTGAGCAGAGAATTTGGGCTCAAGTTGGACCCTTCTTTTTTAGGCTGAGATTTTTTGTTAAAAAATCGTAAAAAAAGGGGAGGAAAAGACGTAGGAAAAATGAAACAGCTTAAAAAATTGATTCGAAAGTAATTACAAAAAAAGAGAAAGAGAAAAGCCGTAAAAAAGGTGAATGGTTTATTAAAAAAGATGGAAGCGATGTGTATTAAAAAATGAAATGATTGAAATAGCTGGAAAAAAAATGATTTGAAAAAAGAAGAAAGAGAGGATATTTTTAGAAGAGAAAGCCAAAAAGTTATGATCGGCTTATGTGTTGTGTTTTCCCCATCTTGCTTGCCTTCTCCCAAAAAATTGTGATCGGCTTATGTGTTGTGATCATCATTGTTTTCACTTTTCCGACAAGTATGGAAGAAAGAGGAGTATTCTGTAGAGTTCTTCACCCATGATTCAAATTCCAAGCCATATTCAGATTTTCCAAGGCCAGCCAGATTGTTCAGATTCTACAGATATTCAGACTCGACTTCAGAATGATTCTGAGTCTTCAGTTTCAGGCACGCACATGTATGCATCCTCTTTCAGATGTGCATATGTTGGCCATCATTGTTTGTGGTCCCCATCTTTTGTGTTTCAGCAAGAATTTCCATGTGATCCATGGGAACTCCAAATTAGAGATCCCATTCCCTATGCCATGTGGGATAGGGTTTTCATGTGGTTTCATAGGGACTCCAGATTAGAGATCCCATTCTCTGAGCCAGGAGATCCCATTCTCTGAGCCAGATGGGAGAGACCCAGTTCTCGACGATGAGACTTCTTCATACTCCAGTCTCCAGTAACCGTGGACTCCGATGAGGATGTCTTCACGACTTTTCTAGTTCGGCCCTTCAGAGATGGAGCAGTTATCCACATGATCCAGTCCTCTACATGTGGCGAGCCAGAGTTCTCCAGGTAGAGACTCATCCAGTTTCAGTGCCTCTGACAAGAGTAGTACAGAGCACACTCAGTTTGACTCACACTCCAACCCGTTTGGTCCTCCTCATTTGGACAGCATGAGAAGCAATGTCCTCGACAACATCCGACAGTTGTACACATTGAGTTGATATTGTCCATAGTGTCCTGTAGCTTGAGTTGAGATTTCTTTCTGTTTGTCCAAGCTGAGCATTGTATGCTCCAGCTTGAGGGGAGTGTTGAAGTATTTGGTTATGAGTCACGCTTGTAGTAGATGGGTAAATGGATCACTCCAAGAATCATTTACTCATGTGGTTTAGTCCCACATCTATCATATGTGGGATGTGGAAACTATGTGATGGCTATATAAGAAGTCTCTCACCCCCTGTATCAAGAGAGAAAGTGTAATGCATAAATCAACCCTTTAAGGCGGCTCTCGTGGTTTCATCCTACTCCTTAGAGAGAAGGATTCCACGTTAAAATCCCATGTTCACAATGTTTTTATCTTTATTTCTCTGATATGCTTCCCCTTCCTATTTTCTAACACCTTAAATAGCCCCACAGACAGACCAAATTCCCATAATAGTAGACGTGGGACTAAACATGATTGGGTAGTAATTGGATCCTGGAGTGATCCAACTACCACTCTATTACATTCTCCAACACTCCCCCTCAAGCTGGAGCTGAGAAAGTTGCAGGTTGCAACAAAAAAGAAAAGGTATACATCGCATCTTCACACAACACATCACAAGATGAATATATCTCCGTTGTTGGTAGAAGACCTCGCTCAAGGACGGGTTTGCGACTTTCAGGTTACCGGAACGTATCTCTGCCATGCATGTAGAGTCGTTGCGATCTCAGTCATGTCTAGAGAAGAGTCGCAATAGAAGAAGTCCAACACGGAGTAGTAGTCGGTCATAAAAGAAGTATACGCCCTAACGTAGAAGTTGATGCTCGGTGAAGACGAATGATGATATTAGTAATCTGAAGTGATGGTCTGTCAGTCGTGGACGCGTTATGACTCCCCCTTTCTCCCATAATTGATATAATAAAGAGCATGGAACATCATGTTGGGAGAACACAACATGCATTTTTTGCTTATTTTCTTCTCTTTTTTTGCACAAAACAATATTTTTTTGCATAGTTGCTTCTTCTTTTTTCTTTCGACTATTCTCTTCTCCTTTTTTCTCAATAAGCCGTTCATTTTTTTATGGCTTTTCTCCTCTTTTCTTAATCGAGTTCTCCTCGTATGGATTTTTTTTGTACGATCTCTTTTTCTTTTTTTGAACAAAATATCTCGGCCCCAAAAGTGGGCCTAAATAACTCAGCCCCGCCCCTCTCTTTTTTATATAAATACGACCCACAAGGCTCATTTTCTCTTTTTTTTACACGCAGAATTGAGACCCCATAATGGGGTATCAGTGCCTAGGGTTCCCAAGTCGGGAACCATCTTCTTCGAAAGAGGTCGTTGCTGCCCCTGGAAGGGATTTGGAGCAACGAGAGGTGGGTGGCGTCGCTTGTGCGTGAAGGTACGTTGCGGAGGTCCAGATCGTTGCCTGGATGCAAAGAGATTAAGAGAGTAGGCGTGTTATGCGCGAGGCCCGGAGATTCTGCTTTGGAGGGTAGACCGGAGAGGGTGGCAGCACCTGCATTTGGGAGAAGATCAACATATTTGTTGGAGGTGCTGCGCTGCAACAAGGATTGCCTCCAATCAGGGGGAGTAGGCGGCAGCGCTTGGTGATCGGCTAGGAGAAGAGGAGATGCTCCTCTTGGAGCATCGAGAAGGGGCTCCTCCGCCTGGAGTTTGCATCTCCACCTGGAATATGGCTTGGAGGTGGAAGCGTGATAGGGAGTTTCCACGAGGATCGCGACCGCTGGAGGAGGCTTTGAAGGGTGGCAGCAATGCCAAGAGCTGCTGCTTGAAAGTGCAGGCGGCGCCTGAAGTAGGGTTCTTACAAAGGAACCCATCATTGTTGTTCCTGCTGGAAAGAGTTGCCGCTTCTTACATCCTCCCAGATCGAGGGAGGGGATGTCACCGCCTGGAGGGGAGATCTGATGTTGGTGGCGCTAATGCTGCATGGATCTATACAAATGTAGATCTAGGGTTTCAAGATAGTAACCCTAGCCGGGGTAAGCATGTTGAAGACAATCCAGTCATGCAAATTTCCAGAACAATATGTGGAAAATAATTAAAATTTAAAATTGAAACTTGAATCCAGTCGCAGAAACGAACCGCTCTGATACCATGTTGAAATCTAAGAATGCGGAAACAATTTGATAAATAGAGCAAGAAATATGAAAAACATAAGACATTGACACATGGATTTATGTGGAACCCTACTCCCTAAGGAGGGGGTGAAACCACGTGAAAAGGCCTCAAAGGGTCATATGTGTCTATTGAATTTCTCATTGAGTACAGGGGGTGTGTGGCTCCTTATATAGCCCCACAGACGGACCAAATTCCGACAATAGTAGATGTGGGACTAAACATGAGTGGATTGTACTTGGATCGTGGAGAGATCCAATTACCACTCGAATACATTCTCCAATAATAACAATACACAATATGTTGTAAAAATCGTGGTAAGACTAGAAATGAAGGCATCCTTCAGGTTTGAACCTATGCTTAACGTAATTGAAGAAACGAGTGCGTTGTTTATTTCTGAGAATCCTAGGCTCTCTTATATAGAGGAGAGTCATATGGGTAAATTACATAAGATGGATACAGAGAAATAAAATAAACAAAACAGTACACAAAGAATATGGAAATATATAAATATATCTACACTCCCCCTCAAGATAGAGCATAGACGTCAATCATGCTCAGCTTGGACAAGTACTTCTGAAATGGTCCTCTGAGCAAGGTTTTGGTAAAGATATGTCGTTTGGTCTCCTGAACTGATATGGGAGGTAGAAATCAAACCCTTCTAAATCATATCTCTAGTGTAATGGCAATCTACCTCAATATGTTTTGTTCTCTCATGGAATGCAGGGTTGTTTGCAATGAATAGGGCAACCTGATTATCACATTGTAGCTGCATGGGTAGAGGAACATCTATATGCAAATATACTAATACTGCTCGAACCCACATTATTTCTGTACTTGTTTGCGCCATAGCCCTATATTCAGATTCGGCACTTGATCTAGCCACAACTCTTTGTTTCTTGATTCTCCAAGGAACAAGAGAACTGCCAACGAACACTGCGAAGCCCGAAGTAGACTTCATATCCTTAGAGCACCCTGCATAGTCAACATCAACGCACGCGGATACAGAGAGAGTTGCTCCTTTCTTGAAAAGTAGTCCTGCACCTGGAGAAGATTTTAGATATCTTAATATCATGTATATAGCGTCCCATGTGTATTTGTCGAGGCTGCTCCATGAACTGACTCACTCAACTCACAACAAAGGAGATATCTGGTCTGGTAATAGTAACATAAATGAGCTTTCCCACTATCTCTCTGTATCTCCTCTTATCAACCTCATATGTATCATTATCGTATAACTTCATGTTAGGATCCATAGGAGTAGTAGAAGGTCAACACCCAATCATGCACGTGTCAACAAGCATGTCTGTTACATATTTTCTTTGGGTCATCACAAGACCCTGCGCATTCCTAGCAAATTCCAACCCTAAGAAATACCTTAGGGTGCCTAGATCCTTGGTAACAAACTGACGGTCCAGAAATTCTTTTACCATCTTTATTCCCTGCACATCATCTCTTGTAACAACTATATCATCAACGTACACCATGATAACAACTGTACCTCTAGGTGTTCTCTGCATAAATAGAGAATGACCTGCATTTAACCTCTTGAACCCCTGTTGTTCCGAGAGCTTCTGAAACCATGTTTTAAATCAAATTATCAAACTCTGAAAATTGATTTTGCTTAATTCGGATTTAAAATAAATGAGATATGTTAATTTAGTGACTAGGGGTCACTACTGAAAATTACATACTCAACCATGAAACTTGTGATTGTCATTTCAGAATCTTGTGAAATTAATGGATAACTTCCTCGAATAATTGTGGATAATATTTGGGAATTATTAGAATAATAATTATTCCCTTAATTGGCATTACCTCAACCAATAAATGATTAGATTTGATATAGATCACCAATTGGTTACTTGAACACTTTCAACAAAGTTGTTACTTGAATAGGTTTGGATTTGTCTAGCAAATTTCCATATAATCAAAATGGTTTTGATTAGTATTATATGGTATAAATTCGGTTGAAAAACTGATGATCATCTCAAGTACACAATGATCGATTTTGCATTATCCTTTCCTGAGGTGGATATGGTGTCTAGTCGAATGCGTTGGGGTAGCAGGTTGCACCGTGTGCGGTCTGTCCCACTCCCGTCGGTATTGGCCATGATAGCGGGTAGGGACTCGATAATGCTGGAGGAATCACGGTGTATTTTCTAATTATTAAAATTCGAATTAACACGTACTTTGAGATGATAGCATATATTCAAGTAACAATCAAGTTTGTTGATTGAAATAGATTGATAATTGATTTAATGTGATTAAATTAATTATATCCAATTAAAATACTATTATGAATAGAGTTGTATTTCCCTTGGAAGAATTAATTACATGAATAAGGTTCATGGTAATTAATTAAAATTTGAATATGATATGGAGGATCACATAAGTGACATCCATGGTCTTCCGTCAAGACGAAGAGTTCCGTCGCCAGGATTTGTATGTAGGAGACGCATGTCCGAAGTGACAGCTCATGTATGCAAGCGCATCTGGATCAGGCTCTTTTCTTCTCGAAAGAGTAATGCCGTATGCGTAGTGACCTTAGTATCGGTTCCTCATATTATTGGGGCGATATTGGATTGCGCATAGCGAGTCCATTCCTGTTGACGGTTGGTTCAATTAACAATGGGTCATCACCTTAGGGGTGGTGGGCTCGGGTGTTAAAGACCGAATTGGGAAATGCAAGTTGGACTTGTAAGGCGGGATGAGTTCCCGCTTCTTTTTATCTGAGTTGTAGTTTCTCATATTATTGGGATGCAACAAAAATAGAAAAGGAGATCCTAGATCTTGCTAGAGATATAATGGAAAAAATATCTCTTACATTGAAAGTGATTAAGGGAATGAACTTTCAATGTTGACAAGGCAAGACAACTTTGATATAAAAATTCCTAAATCAAAGTAAAATATGTATATATGTAGGTAAAATGGGGCTGCTACGGCCTCCATCCAGACAGACATTTTTTAACGGTAACAGAATTGCTAAAAACGACCCTGTCTGGATGAAGGCCGTAGGAGTCTCTGTTTTGCACGAAATTTTAATGACATAATATAGGGGTATAGTGATGAAATTCCACGGAAGAATTTTTCAAAAAAATAAAAAAATCGGGCAAAATGGGGCGGGAGGAGCCAAGTTAGCTTCCCCCAAGGGCAACCCCATTTAATTTAACCCATATATGTATATGTATATATATTTATGCAACTTTCTTATTTCAGATAATCCTCATTAAACCTACTCAAAGCTATACTCAATAATAACGAGTGTAATATCTTGAATTGAATTCATGATCAAGATATTATCCTTGCAATTGGACACATAATGTATGTGGTTACAATAAGCAAGTTTCCTCATCAAAATGAGGAGTGACAATTAAATAAGACAATAAGACATTACCTCAGGGTTTGTATGTCTCTATAATCTTAATCCCTCATCGAGTGTACTTTGAAAGTGACATGTCGATGATAATTGTCAAATTAATCCTTATAAAATCAAAGAAGATGTTTTGGTATACACATGTGCTCTCAACATTTAATCATGAATGACATGGTTCACTGCATTATGCAGAACAGTAGCTCTACAAAAAAGATGATGTATTCAAAATGTTTGAATACATGCCTGAACCAAAGTATTTAAGAATTTAGATGGATGTAGATATGATGAGTGTCATCATTCTACTATCTATACTCAAGTCATTCATGAATCTTCATAATATTCGTATTGTATGAATTAAATGAAGCATGTATAAATGTTGAAATACTCTTACATTGAAATCTTTTGAGTTCAACGTAAGAGAATCTTTGTCTTAAGCAATGGTTGTTTATAGATAATGGGAGCGCAGTGGAAGCATGGGTATGACCCAAGTAAGAAGGAGAGTCAAAGAGTTGACTAAACTTTTGTTTTTTTTTGAAATAACATCCAAAGAATTGGATGAATACCAATACTGCAATGAACAGATGTATTGATAGTTTGACTATCTGGACTATCTAGGATCCTTAGAGAAGGACTCAGATAGTGTATTGAAATAATCTACATTTAATCATTGAAATTGACTTTCTTATAAAATAAGATTTAAGTATAATAATTATATCTCATTCTTCTAATGACACTTGCAATTGTTGCATATTTTGTAGAAGATTAGTAAATTTGATCTTAAGGATTAATAGTCATCTATATGATAATTGATACAATTGTTGCAACAATCTCCATAGGATAGATAGACTTCATATTTTCAGTCGGAGAGCCCTTGGTCTTAGAGAATGTTTATATGACCTAGATATTAGAATACATTCATTGTTGGAGATGAACATGTATTCTGGAAAATACTTATCATAAAGAGTTACGATAGTGGACTCTACTAAATTAGAATATTAATGAAAGGTCCATTAACATTTCTAATATTGAAAATTAAACCTTAATAGATCAATAGGAGGATGAATATCATTTGACAATGATCTGGCATTGAGTCTTGGACATATGTCTATTGATATGATCGATAGACTAGTGAGATATTGAACTTTAGATTGTCTAAAGGCTTAAATCTTACATACTTGTGAATATTGTATTCAAAGTAAATATGTCCAATACACTTTACTCTGGGAATTGTGTAAGATGCCAAGGTATTCAATATCTTATACATATTGATGTATGTGGATCATCTGTATCATAATAAACATTGATGATATGTGATATCATTCGATGATTATTTGTGATATGAGATTCCTTCCTTTCACCTTAGAAACCTTTGAAATGTTCAAAGATTTCACAATTTTGGTTTAGAACCAAAGTTTGAAGGAAGATGAAATGAATTTGATCTAACCTAGGTAGCAAGTACCTATTAGATGAATTCAAGGAATACCTTATGGGGATAGGAATATCATTCCTATCTCAGTTCTCCTAATATACCTAAACTCAATGGAGTTGTAGGGAGATACAATTAGATCATGTGTGACATGGATAAATGATTAATCTTAGCATAGTTATCTCTTAGTTTCCAAGGTATATATGTAGTAGAGACTACAATATATATCCTTAATAAGGTTCTATGCAAGTAAGCTGGAATCTAACACCAAAGAGTGCTACTTCATTAGGAAAATAAAGAATGATATTGTATGTCTACTTTATAACCTTGAGATTCTTAAAGAATTTCATCTTAAGAATATGATTCTAAGATGATGACTTTCTTAAGAATCAATATGAAAATGAAGTGAAGGAACTCATTGAATCTTGAGAAGATAATGAGGTTCCTTAAGTCGGAAACTAAAAGGATAATTAAAGATGAAATATTAATACCTCTTCAAATGAGTTTGAAGATGAATTCCATGTGCCAGATAAGTCTGACAATGATCTGACTTCATATGATGAAGCTTCTGAAGATCATGACATGAGATGGATGTTAGCAGTAAAGTCTAAATGTAGACTTCATATACAAGTGTTGTATATGGATCCTCGAGGATCCACCTATAAGGGTAAGACCCGTTAAGATGTAAATGGATCTTCAAGAGAAAGAGGGAACCTGATGAGAAGGTAAAGACCTTCAAAGCACGGCTTGTATCCACAAGATACACACGAAGAGAAGACATCGCTTACGATGAGACTTTTTTTTTCAGTGGTCATGCTTAAACTCATCAGAATATTGCTAACTATAACTGCACAACTTGACTTTGACATCTTCAAGATGGAGGTCAAGATTGCATTCCTCTATGAATACCTCTCCGAGGATATTCATAAGTAGTAGCCCCAGGGCTTCATGGTTGAGGAAAGCAAAGTATGGAAGTTGAATTACTCCATCTACAGACTCAAATAAGATTCTTGTAGATTTGATGAAATCATAAATGTTATGATTTCAAATAGAATCTTGATGAACCATCTGAAGCTTAGTGGGAGTACTAATGTGTTCATCGTGATAAATGTAGATAATATCCTAATCATTTAGAATGATATAAGGATGATAATAAGTGTTTTATGATCTGGCTATTTCATACCTTGAGATATGATCTTAAGGATACCTCTTAGATCTTAGTTCTGAAGTTGTTCAGAAGCAAAGAGAAGAGAGAGAATTGTGATTGTCACATTATTGGTACATCCAGGATATATTCTATCCAAGGAAGGCTCCTTTCCCTTAAGACTTGGTACTGACCAATCTGAAGGGATAGTATATCAAGTGTTGACGATGCTAAAACTGCTTGCCCTTGTGCATCAGTTGCTAGAAACCTGGTATGTGTTAGATATGTACGAAAAGCCAGATGTCTGCCATGCAGTAGGAGTAGTAAACTGTTGTTAATCCTACTATAGAGAAAAAACACTTAGTTGCATTAATAAAATAATATCTTCAAAGATGACAAGACTTAGAGATAATGATCTCAAAGTCTCATCATCAAGACCCTAAGACTTTATAGATAGTGATCTAAAAGGTCTTAACTGCAGATACCTTAAGAGATAGAGATCTCTGGGAATAAGGGTATTCTGATAAGGATAATTGAAATTGCACACTGGTTATAACGATTGTTGAGTTGTAGTATCAAAGACATTATGACTGCCTCAATATTGAGTATGATTGCATAAAATGCAACATTCACATTAGATGCGAGCACTGTTACTGAGGGATATGTGAGTACCGTAAAAGAACTTGGCATAATCTCTCGAGAACAGAGTGTCTGATCAGCTTACTTAGTTATATTAAATAACCTATGATTGTCACATGTGTGTGGATTTAAATGATTAGCCCATTAATGGCTCTTTGGGCTAGTGGAAGATTGTTGGACATGTGAGCCCACGGCGAGCCATTATGCAATAAATGTTATCGGAATTCACTCCTTAATATGAAATGAAGAATAACTAATTTGCATATAGGTCTCTCAGTACAATTAGGGTTATGTATCATGACCATCTTAATGATGATACAGCTGTTGATTCAATTATTGAATCATAGAGGTCGGTGCTTGGATGAATATCTAAAGAGTTAGATTGAGGACTCATCAAGCACCGTCAAATGATTGTTAAGATGTGATCTCCAGCCTGAGTAGGAGATGGCAATCCTTATCTCTAAAGGTTGATATCTGACCGACCTCTTGATGCATGTCCTCTGCATAGGAATAGAGATTCAGAGGTTTCAGATTAGTTAGGTCAAAGAGTTGACTTAACGAGATCGAGATAACCAAAGACCTATGTCGTATGCTTTCACGGTATAGGCACGCATCCTCTGACCGGAGACGGATGAGTTACTATATGTCTGATTATGTAGATTTGATAGACCGATAGGTTGATGGCCTAATCAAGGTCTATATACAGGTGAGTCGGTGTACATATAAGGGCATATGAGTAATACGATCTCTTAAAGGGGTCATACAGGTTCATTTACTGAACCGGAAAACATGAACTCACTCATGAAATATTGGGAAGAATCAAATTCTGTGCACGGTTGTCTCACTTTGGAAGCTTGACTGAATTTGTAGGCTTGATATATGCTTTTGGAAAGTATATGATCAACACCTACGTATGATATGTGCTTTTGGAAAGTACATGATCGATACCGACTCCCATTGATCGAATGAGAACTTAATGATAAAACCCTGAAGGAAACAATTCAAAAGAGATCTTAAACTTCGGGTTTAATATGGGTCTTCCAGTATGCAGGATGTACAGGTATTGGGAATATCTGAGGGTGATGTGATCATAAACGATTGTATAACCATTATGCTTCCATTCCGAGGGAGAGATGAAACAGGTCTGGATTTTAGTGACCCCTCTCATAGAGAAGTGATCCAATCTTAGTCCAAATGTTGGACATTGATCTGAATGTGATTCAGATATAATGAGAAGATTAGATCTACGGCTTTGATTTAATCAAATATCTACGGGAGGTCCGCAAGATCTGGATTTGAGATGTGATCTCAATATCCAAGTCACTATACGTGGCCCTGTCTTTATCTCCAAGTATTCGCGGAGAAAGCGCATTATCCTTGAAAGAGTTCATGGATAATTTCATTGTTGATATGTGTATCCGAGCATCGAGAAAAATGATAATTAAATATGATTTAATTATCATGAAAAATATGAATTTGATTCATATTATAAGGAGAGATATCTAAGATAATTAAATGTGATTTAATTATCAAAGATGTGAATAATGTGAATGTGATTCATGTTATTTGGACACATGAGAAAAGAGATCCAAGATGATTAAATGTGATTTAATTATCATGGATATGAATAATGTAGATAGCTCTATCCATATTAATCATATATATATATATTATAAATGTGATTTATAATATATTAGAGAGGGCATATTGTAATTTATATTTGTTAATTAATTATTGATGTGAATTGGATCTACATTGGATGATTAATAAAAACATAATTTATATCTTATTTTGGGATGTGAATGTGATTCACATCTTTCCAATGGCATGATTGCAATATTTCACAAGATAATTCTGAATTATTTTTGTGAAATAATTTACAACAATTGTTGTTGTAAATCCCGGAGATATCATGAGATAATGGTATCTCATGAGATAATGAGATTTCATGAGATGTTGGTAGCCGTCCCCCTTTTTAGGGGATATGGTTTATCTCCTCATTATCTTCAAGAAAATTAATTGATTTGATTTGAATTAAAATATATTGATTTATTAATATATATTAATTTAAATTAAATTAATTTTTGTTGTGTTTTTTACAACAACATCTTAGCCATTGAAAGTAACACAAATCAATCTCATTCATTGATTGTGTGTTGTCCATGTATTGAGATCCATGGATCCCAAAACCCTATATAAGAAGAGGCACCTTTTGCTCTTCAATATACGTTTACGCGACAACAACAAAATGCTCTCTTCCTCTCTCTCTCTCTCTACACGTCATGTGCCTCTCTCCCTCTCTCTCTTATGGCCGTCCACCATGGAGCCGTTGAGAGAGTCGACATCGTTGCAGCATCGTCGTTATGTTGCCGGAGTACTTACTCGTGGATCTTCGTCTTCTTCGGTACACCTCGCTCGTGAAGAAGACGTCGGATCTCGTGCGACGAGATTAGGAGATTCGCCGCTTGGATCATCAACTTGGATTGCGAGAAGGGCGTGTCTCATCAATGTGCTCGCAAGCGTCTCCTTCGTCGGATCGGACTTGAGACAGGAGGTCTCTTCGTTTAGAGACTCGATCGCAACCACGCTTCAAGAGGTAAACATTATACCTATTTGTGGTTAAGATGAAACGATCTAAGAAGTGTTCTTGGATCATGTGGTTTCATCACATTTAAAAAGATGCATATCCAATCAACTAATACTAACGGACTCACACATATAATATTTAGAGTTGGAGAATCTCGTGAAAAACAACTAAATGCAAGGAACATGTGCACTACCCCCCTCTTTATCCAATCATGGCTATCGAGGTTTCAAGAGAAGTTGTAATTTATTTTCCTCTTGCTTACTGTAATGGTTGCAATAATGATCTCATTATTTAATACGTAATGCGTTTCAGAAGAGCAGTTTGATAGAAAAATGCCCTGAATCATGGCCAGTAAACATCTTAGTTCTAGCAGTATGTACCAACAAAAAAGTGCTTGTAATCATTATTGTGTCCTGACATTTGATTAGCTCGAACATACACAGAGAGTGATGAAATAATGCATCAGTTGCAACTTGCAACTAAACTGGATAGCAATTTGGTAGCAAGCACATCTAAGCAGTCATTGTCATTGTGAGGGGCATGGGAAATGAGATAAGATAGGCATTTAATGACTAACGTCAGTCAGACTAACAGGGAGAAGAAGAGTTGAGAGTTTTCAAAGTTGAAATAATCAAATAAGTGATAAATGCAAATAAAATTTAAAAACGTCATAAATGCAAAAAAGAATTTTATATTTGATGTTCATTTATAAAATGTGCATGGAGGACAATACATACATGGTCATATTTTCATTTTTAAAAAATGGCCGTACATGATCATAGATGTGATTAACACTAAAGAAGCTTGGAAGACGAGTTAATGAAAATGACGTATGTTTCGAGTTATTCGTAGAAACAAAAAAGAACTTGCTTTAAATTGGATGGAAAACAGAAGACATACATCTTTCTGAAGATCCTGCAGAGATTTATACATATCTAAAAGTGCAAATATCTTTTCCGGCAAGACTTTACTTTCTGTAACTGCCTCTGCAAAACCAATTAAAATCTGCACACTCTTCGATGTCACCTCAGCAAAAGATTGTTCTCTTAGAGACTCGAAGTCTTTGAAGACCTCAGCACTAACTTTTCTCTCCACAAAAAAAAGATATTTCACCTGTGCCAAGTATAATTTGGAGAATCATAATTACATAAGAAAGATAATTAAAGATCACAGCACAATATCTTACCGTAACTTGAAAGATGTGTATCCAATTCCTAATTTTGGTTTCCAAAACCTCCCACGGAAGAGTCTGCACATCGTCTTTGTGAAGTCTCTCAAGTCCAAGTTTCCGTAGACTCTGCTCCAGAGTTGCGGCTCGAATATCTCTAAATTTTTTGTCAATTTAGAGTCAGCACATTGACCAAAAAGGGAGAAGGCAGCATTACGATTTACAGATTACGTAGGGAAAACCATAATCAAATGTTAATAGCACTCGCAAATTACGATTCCCTGCTCTTACTTTGAAATTTGTGAATGCACATGGAATTAGCGTCCTAAGAACAGCCACTAAGGCCATATTAACTTTAAACGAAGTAATATAGCCTTCTGCAACCCTCGTTTTCTCCTCTCTCTCTCTCTCCATTTATGGAACTCGATGACCGTGATATAAACATGACATAATTGAATTGTAAAGCTCCCCTATACCACACCACCCCTTCTCTCCGTTCCCTGCCCCCTTTCCTTCCCTTGTTGGGAGAAAAAAATAAACTATTTTTTATGAGATGCCCACCACTCCCCCTTATATGAATATTGAAGAACGGCAAACCAGAAGGCGGCTTCTTCCAGCCGCAGCGTGGCGTGAGACAGGGGTGTCCGCTGGCACCCATGTTGTTCGTTCTGGTGGCGGATGCTTTAGACGTCCTGTTCAGGAAGGCTGTCGATGTAGGCTGGTGTGAGGGTTTCCGTAAGGATGACATTTCCATCCCTCTATTGCAATATGCGGACGATACGATTCTCTTTCTCGCCGGCACTGAGGATCAGAATTCTGATGCGGCGCATCTGGTAGACATTTTTTGAGAACTTTCAGGATTGGAGATCAACAAAATGAAATCGACAGTTGTCCCTTCTGGACTCAACGAGGAGGAGCGCCTCACCATCGCGAGGATTATGGAGTGCTCCTTAGGGGAACTCCCCATCACTTACCTGGGGCTCCCGCTAGTTTGTGGGAGACGGAGGAGCGCTGATTCGGATGAGGCCTTTAGATGGATGGAGTAGAGGTTGGCTGGATGGAAGGCAGTCACCTTATCTAGAGGGGGAAGTTGATCCTCCTGAAGCACGTGCTATCGGCGATACCTATCTTTTTCTTCTCTACTAGACTGATGTTGGTGGGGGTTAGAAGAAAGGTGGAATCTTTGATGAGGAGATTCTTCTGGTTTGATGGGAAGCAACATGGACCAGCTATGCACCCGGTAAACTGGGAGGAGATCACGAGGGACCGCAGTGAGGGTGGTCTTGGCGTCAGGGATGTGGAATGTATGAATAGAGCGCTCATCGCAAAGTGGGTGATCCGCATCTGGGGTCCGTCTTCATTACTGGCTGCTAGATTGTTAAGGAGAAACTATAGAGTTAAAGGTGAATTGTTGGCAAAAAGGATGCTCTATGAATCCCTGCTTTGGACTGGGATCCGGGAGATACTGCCTTTATTGACGTAGTGTCTCAGACCGAAATTGGGAGACGGTCTCCTTTTTTTATTCTGGCAGGATGACTGGACGAGAGAGGGCACTTTGGAGGGCAGATATCCGTGCATGTTTCCTCTAGCGGTTATGAAGGACGCCACACTCTCACAGATTGCGGTTGAGGGAACTTGGGCACCACTCTTTCTGGTCGATCTATCCGACCAGCGTTCGGAGGATACTTAAGCATGTTGGCAGAACTTCCACCGCCAGGTGACTTCTCGCAAGGCCGAGATCATTTTCAGTGGATGGATAACAAATTCTCTGTGAAGAGAGTTTATAGAGAGCTGAGGTCGCGAGTTGTGGTCCAGGATGGAGATCTGTGTCAGGACATGAAAATTTTGTGGGCGGCGAAGATCCCGAATAGAGTAAAGATCTTCCTATGGTGCATGAGACGGGACTGGTTATGTGACAAAGTGCGGAGGGGACGGTTATTCAGACTGGAGGATACCCAGTGCAATAGATGCGGAGAAGCAGAGGAGGATTCAGATCATGTCTTCTTCAACTATCCTGACTGTTAATGTGTCTGCAGAGATGAGAATGGCTTGGGTGGTAAGCGAGGCATCATCGGTATTTTGGACATCCATCCGGTCGATGGGCGCAAACTCTACGGACGATTGCTCGAACACTTTCGCGGCTCTCTGGGCCATTTGGTTGGGGCGGAATGATTTGATATTCATAAATCATAGGTTTTACTTTGAAAACATGGTGGCTCATTGTAATGCGCTTTACAATTTCTAGCTCTTGTGTTAATGTTCGGTCTAGTACTATAATTTCTTATTAATGAAAATCTCTTGGCGGTGACCCCCAAAAGGAGGGGTTCACCCATACCTTTTTTCAAAAAAAAATATATGCATACTGATGGAAAATTGATATATGGATCTAAATCATAAAAGAAATAACATAAAAATAGAACAAAGAGAACCACAACAAAGCTAACAAAAGATATCACACGTGCTCGGCATGGAAACACATCGATCAAACAGGGTACTTGTGGGAGGCTTGGTCAAGAACATCAATGATCAAATCAGTAGATGGCACATAGAGAGTCTGGAGGAACACTTTCTGAACCAAATCTGGAGTGTTGTAACAATCAACCTCCACATTGTCCTCACATAGTACAAGATTAGCAGCAATAAAATTGGCAACTACCAACCTGGTTGTCAAATCACACCTTCATGGGTAATGTCACGTTAATGCTTAAATCCTCGAAATAGGATTTGATGAGATCTAAGATATGCCATTGCCCTATGATTCTATTTTGTACTTGATCAGTTGGTACATTTTGCTTATTTCTATGTCCTTTAACAAGTTTGTCTCCAACATATGTGTTGACCCCATTAGTTGACTTCTCTAAATGCATATTCAGGGAACCCTAGGCTCACTTATATAGAGGAGAGACCTATGTATAAATTACATAAATAGATATAAAGAAATAAAAATAAGGAACTGATACTCATAGTACATAGAAATATCTCTACACTCCCCCTGAAGATGGAGTATAGATGTCAATCATGCTCATCTTGGAAGATCACTTCTAGAATGGCCCTCTGAGTAATGCATTGGTAAAGATGTATGTCGTTTGCTCTCATGTGCTGACATGGGAGGTAGAAATCAAGCCCTTCTGAATCATGTCTCTCGTATAATGACAGTCTACCTCAATATGCTTCGTTCTTTCATGGAATGCAGGATTGTTTGCAATGAACAAGGCAGCCTGATTATCACATTGTACTTGCATGGGTAGAGGTACATTTATATGCAAATATGCTAGCACTGCTCGAACCTACATCATTTCTATACTTGCTTATGCCATAGACTTGTACTCAGATTGGAGACTCGATCTAGCCACCACCGTTTGTTTCTTACTTTTCCAAGAAACAAGAGAACCGTCAACGAACACTACAAAGCCAGAAGTAGACTTCCTGTCCTTAGGACACCCTACATAGTCAACATCAGCACCTGTAGAAACAGAAAGAGTTGCTCCTTTCCTGAATAGTAATCTTGCACCTGGAGAAGATTTTAGATATCGCAATATCATGTATATAGCATCCATATGTACCTCTCAGTAGGGTTGGGCATTGGGATGGGCCGGCCCGACCCGGCCCAAAACCCGACCCAAACCCGAACTCGAAATTTAATGGGCGGGCCATGGACCCTAAAATGAGCCCATATTGATTATCGGGCCGGGTTTGGGCCTGAGAAGGCCCAAACCCGTTAGCCCGATAGCCCGACCCATTCTAAAGCAACTATATTCATATCTTGTACGGTATAATTATATCAATTATATTCATGTTCATTCCAAATACCATGTTCTAACTTTAATATCCTTATTCGAGTGTAGAATAAATGCTTAGACACATTAATAATCAGATCCATTAATGTGGATTGAGGATATTATTACATTAATATACAAGATTATTACATTAATATGCAAGAATGGATTCAGTGTCCTCAAGTGTTAGAGCATGTACAACTGTAAGTAACCAATCTGTATTGGATCATAGTGCCCGCATCTACAATAGAATATGTAATGGTGAATTGAAAGGTGGTTTAAGTCGCCATATTTTTACCACATTTCTATTTCCAACATACAACTAATGTTAAAATCACGAATTAGTTAGCATGCTTATAGTTTTAAACATGCACACATGCATAAGAAACAACCACACAAATGCAAGAAGAATGGAAGACATGATATTGGTATACATAGGTGTTAAATTGGGCCGGCCCGACCCGAATCCGACCCATTTTGTTTGGGCTGGGTTTGGGCTTGGGCCTAATTTTTGAAAATAAAATGGGCATAGGCCCGACCCATTAGCCTATATACTTAAATGGGCTTGGGCCGGGCCAACTCAAACCCGACCCGACCCGACCCGATGCCCAATCCTACCTGGCAGGACTGCTCCATGAACTGCAAACGAAATGTCAGGTCTAGTAATAGTAATTGTTGGAGTATATGTGTCACATGTATTGATGGGTAAATGGATCTCTCTAGGATCAATTTACCCCAACCATGAGTTTAGTCCCACGTCTACAAGTGGTGGAACTTAGAGGGTCTGAAGAAGCTGTATAAGAAGCCCTATACCCTCTGTATCCAGTGAGAAAAGCAATAGACTATCATCCCTTTGAGGTGTTCTCTCGTGGTTTCATCCCACTCCTTACGGAGTAAGGTTCCACATAATATCTCTGTGTTCCAAGTTTATAATTTTGTTCTTCATGCTCTGCTTATCATTTTTGCTTACGCATTCATATTTTCTAACATGGTGTCAGAGCGGGGAGTTTGTATTTTTTTAGATTCAATTCAATTAGTGTTCTTTCATGAAGATCATGTTCTGCATATTTCGAGATCTGGAAAGGGGGTTTTGTCTTTGAAACCCTAGATCTAAGTTCCAGGTGGCGGTCCTCTTTGTCGCGCCATACGCAACTGCGCCACAGATCTCGTCACGTTCTAGCCACATTCTCAGGGCAGTGGTTGATCCCTCACCTCTTAACGGCAGCCCTAGCCATATTGTGGGGCGCTCCAGTTCCATATTCTCCAGCCCTCCTGCGCCACTCTCGCACGATCTCGTGAAAAGCACCTTTAAGCGATGCACGCGACTCTAGTTTTCAAGCACCTCGTGCATCTTCTCAACGCGAGCCCTAGCTACACATCCATCGCAAGGCACGCATCCTAGTTCGGCACCGCTCTCACCCACAATCTCCCGTGCGCAGGCGGCTTCTCCAAGAAGCAAACTCCAAACGGAGTTGCCAGGTCTCCTCCTGGCGGCAACATCGCCCAGCTCCGAGCGGAGGCAGCGGTATCAGGTTGTGCTCCTCCCCGTACGACGCATCTACTAGCGGCGACGATCTGGAGCCTCTCCAGATTCCTGGCTACAGAACCCTTTGGCGGTGAGGCACCATCCAGACAGGGCACCCATCATGGGCGGTAGCTTTTAAGAGAAAGGTTCCCAAGGGAACCCTAAATAAAGAGCCAAGCGGGATGCTGTAAAAAAATAGAAGGAAAAAATCTGCAGCAATTAAAAAAAAGAAGCAACACAGTATTTTGAGCCCAAAATTGGGTCGACGTCACGCCAACCATTTAAAAAAAAGGGGAGGCTCGGGTTGTTTAAAAAAATAGAAGTGAAAAACCATAAAAAATGTGAACGGCTTTTCGAAAAAAAATTGCAAAAAAAGAGAAAGTTGAGCCAATATAAAAAAACATGAGAAAATAGCCGGGGGAAATTACAAAAATGGGAAAAGCCGTAAAAATATGATGCAACAATGATAATGATTTGAAAAAATTGATTGAGAAAAGCTAGAAAAAAATACATTGATATTGAGTTAAGTGGTTTTGTTTAGTCCCCATCATTGTTGTCTTCTTCCAACTTGGTTCATGTTTGTCATTCCGACCAGTATGGGAGAAAGGGGGGTATTATGTAGAGTCACAGGCCAAGTTGTCGCATTTTCAGATTCTTTGAGGTGTTGACCCACGTTTTCTCAAACGAATCTTCTTCGATCAGAATATGTTTCTTACCTGTGGACTTCATGAGGCTCATGAACTGCATCTGCATGGCCCAAACTTCGTAGTCCGTCCGTCCATCTTGACAATTGGCATTGGACCTCTGAAAGTGCATGTGACAGGAACATCAACTTTTTTCTCTAGCATACTATCGGCTTGAGCAAAAACTAGGGTTTGTGGACCAATAGAATATGTCTATACAAGCATATTGGGATTTGATTGCATGTATAGACCTAAAATGCAATCAAATCCATCAATCATCAGCAGACCTTAACGCAAGCGGAGTAAGCTGTGGAGAACCGTACCGTGACTCACAGGCACATGTGCACGGAGAGATCATGCGCATGCACGCATGCCGAAGGTGCAGCTACAGGCGGCAACTGCCTCTGGGATGGACTGCAGTGGGCGGCGGTGCCGTTGGGATGGGTTGCAGCTAGCAGCAACACCGTGATGGAAGATGAGAGGTCCCCGGCACTATGAGGGAGAGAGAAGATGGCAGCGACGGTGCGCACAAGGAGAGAGAAATCGATGATGGCTACGAATGAAGAGGCGGGGGTTTGTGTTAAGGTTAGGTTTTTTTCCCGGATCAAGAGCTTCGGTATAGGATCATTGCTCTGATATCATGTAAGAAAAGAGAATCGGTTGTTTATTCCTAAGATTCCTAGGCTTTCTTATATAGACGAGAGACCTATGGACAAACTACATAAGATAGATATAAGTAAAGAAAGTAAAGAAACAACACAGAAACATAGATAAATCTCTACATATTGCATGTACATATAATGGGTAAATGATGATAGATAGTGTCCTAGAATGGTCTGAGTAAGCTTAATGCCTCAAGATGTTGGGAATTATACATGTGATCCGGCAAGAAATTTTCATTTGAAGAATAACAGGTTAAGAGCTAAATCATAGTTGTTTTGAAATCCGTATGTATGCCTTTATTCTGCTGTTTACCAAGTTAGTTTGTCGAACTTCAGTTGTTCTTAGGTCTCTACTGTTCTCAGATACAAAAGAAGTTGGCTCTCTATCTAATTGTCACATTTGCATCATGTAAGAAAATTGGTTATTTTGATTTCCATCTAGTATTGGCAGGTCGCCAACTGTTTGTGTACTGGTGTAGTCTAAATCAATGAAAAGTAAAACTATCACAAGTACAAAAAGAGAGAAATGTATATCTCACCTGTAGATCTTTAAGCATTGCATCTGGTGTTTGGCTTGAATCAACTGCTGGACCAAATCACGTAGTAACAGAAGATCTTTTGGGGGGATACAAATTAATTTCTCAAAATCTTCGATCCGATGCACATCATTGGTGGTTGGAGTCAAACCAGATTCAGGCATCTGCAATGGAGGTTCCGAGGATTTTGGTAGACGATCAGCAAGATCCTCAGGTTTCAAGCTTACACTGAAAATTTAATTTAAAATTAAAAAAAAAGTAATCAAAAACATATACTGAATGTTGTAATATGATTAAAGACAATATAACCTATAAAATCAAGCCATGACTAACAAGCTCTGTGAGGCAAAGAGCACCTTCCTCGATATGAAATTATGTAAAAAAAACAGATCATTTCCTATTTATTTTTCTCACTAAAATGAAGTATCTGTATCAACCCTCACTTTACACATAGTGCATGACTAAAATTTACACCAGCACTCGATGAAAAAAAGGACGGGATACAATTACCCAATAACTCTGAATAGATTACTCTCAACCCCTCCCATCAAGCTCGAGCATGTCGGCTTGTCTAATAAGGACGCTACTTCCCCCATCACCAACACATAGCAAGCATTACAGACCAGGCCAGAATAAAATCATGTGAATAGGTCAGGACAAGGTAAGATCCCTTTAAGGATATCCTTAGGATGATAACAATGTTTACAAAGAATTGTCGCATCTAGAATACAAAAGAAGAAACTGGCTCATGCTCTATGCACCCCTCATTTCTTGAGCTACTGCATTAATCACATCTCAAGATGAAGATAAACTTGAAACACAGAGATCTTAGCGTGGAACCTTACTCTCTAAGGAGCAGGATGAAATCACGAGAGAACGCCTCAAAGGGTTGATAGTTTATTGCTTTTCTCAATGGATACAACGGGTGTGGGGGTCTATATATAGCCCACACTGAGTCTCCACATCTCCCAACTGGTAGATGTGGGAATAAAAACATGGATGTGGTAAATGGATCATGTCCATCTCCACACATAAGTGACGCATATAGACAAATACTCCAACACTCCCCCTCAAGATGGAGCATGCAATGCTCAGCTTGGACAACCAAAAAGAAATCTCAACTCAAGCTACAAGACACTACAGAAAATATCAACTCAACACTTTGACCCGTGTATGAAGCAAATATTGCCGCTCACATGTAGAAGCAATGAAATCTACAAGAAGACAGGTGACCCTCCAGAGACCCAAAAAATAAACCTCCAACACAGCCTAGCAATAGCCAACCCTGTTATAAAATAGAAAGCGGAAGCAAAACATGGAATAAAGATAAAGAACAAAGAAAGAAAGCGGGATTTAACGTGGAATCCTACTCCGTGAGGAGCGGGATGAAACCACGGGAGAAGCCCTCAAAGGGGCATGCTATGCATTGCTTTTTCTCAATGAGTACAGGAGGTCTGGGGCTCTTTATATAGCCTCTCCAGAGCCTCCAAGTCCCAGCCACAGGCGGTGTGGGACTAAACACAGAATGGGGTAAATGGATCTTCTCCAGGATCCATTTACCCTGCTACAACTCAATGGGCGCACAACCACATACTCCAACAAACCCCCTTCCAAGTTGAACCTACCCATCCTCTGATCGTCCATTCACCAGAATTGAAAGAACACCGTCATGACTTACCTTGTCATCAACACAAGTAACATATGCAAGAAACCCTTCTTCCTCAACATGCTTCAAAGTAAAGACGATAAAGAGTGTCAAAAGACTTTGTAGTCCACCTTCTACACGGTCTTTCAACCCCACCCCCTCTATCCCAAATTCCTAACAAGAGATCATCTTTGTCGCTGCCATAAAATTATCTAGCAATGATTTTCGGAGATAAAAGCTAACTGGACTAAGCTCACCAAGTTACCTAAACCCCTAAGCTTGCCATTCCCACTAGAGATTGCATCCACTTCTTTGCATATAAGGCTTATATCTTATGCAATCTTATATGATCATGTACTCTACATTTCATGATTATATTTCTGTCAACAGATTGAAATCACGCTTCTTTGGCTTTAATGAGTACTATTACACCAATTATTAGTTCGAGGCCTAATAAGAGGCAATTTAGGAGCATGCTACGGATGACAAAATGGATGCTCTTGTTTCTAAATGGACCTGGTATCTTATCTCCTATCTTTATAATGCCGCTATGGTTGATTGTCGATAGATGTACATTGTCAAGTATAATCTCGATGTATCAATCAACCGTTTGAAGACACATTTATGGGTCAAAGTCTTTACTTACACCAATGAGGTGGACTGATTTGATACATTCTATCATGTAGCTAGTCTCAGTTCAGTTCGTATAATCCTTTTTATCATAGTGAATAAGAAGAGGTATTTCATCCAACTGTAAATTATGAGGGGATTTTTTATGGTAGTCATGCAGAGGATGTGTTTATGCCACATCCTCTTGGCTATGAGATTTGTTGGAGTATATGTGTCACACTTGTATAGATGGATAAGTGGATCTCTCCAGGATTCATTTACCACATCCAGTATTCAGTCCCACATCTACCAGTGGTGGGGCTTGGAGGGTCTATGGAGGCTATATAAGAAGCTTCAGACCTCCTGTATCAGATGAGAAAGTCAATAGACACATCAGCCCCTTGAGGCATTCTCCAGTGGTTTCATCCTGCTCCTTGATGAGTAGGGTTCCCCATAAAAATCTTGTTGTTCCTTATTGTTTTTAATCCTTTATCTCTAATACGCTTCCGGATTCTTATTTTCTAACATGGTATTAGAGCGGGTCGTTCTTGGTTGATTTTGAAGATTTATTATTGAAGATTTATTGTTCAAGTTCGAGTTTCAGTTTTTTAGGGGTTTTTCGAAACACTAATTTTCTATCGTCATATATGTTTTGGAATGTCAACTTATGCGGATCTATCATTTAATCAAGTTCAAGGTTCATTTCCCTAGAAATTCATCATCAAGGGCACATGTTCTAGGGTTCAATCTCTGGAGCCCTAGTTCTCTAGAACGCATGCAATCTGCCCTTGGCATGCGCATCTAGGAGTTCCAAGCAGAGTCCCATCACGCACGCACTCCTTCTCCAGTCGACGGTGCAGCAAGACTTCCTTGGCGATTCCCTGCAACAACTGCTCCGTACGCGAGTCTGCTACTCCTTCCTGAATGACGATGTATCTCCAGCCCTCTGTGGTGATGTATGAGATGCGCCATGCAGTTGTTATGTCACATGAACAGCAACGGCGAGTCGCATCGCACCTCCATCCCCCCCCCCCCGCATGACGGCATCTCCGCACCGCCTCTCCTCCAGGTGATACTACATGCTCCTTCCTCCTTCAATATCGACGACTACAAGCTCCAGCACGGTGCCATCGGGACCATCGCGCAAGATCTCAAGGGTTGCTCTATTCCCAAGCAAAGCCCCATCCGATCGCATCTTAGGCGATCTCAGGGGTGCATGAGCCCTCCTCTCCTCCGATCGCATCTTCGGTGATCTCATATGATCACAGCTCCACGATGCCCAACAACTCCGAGTGGCGTTGCACAAGCCTCAACGACCCATGCTGGCGGCAGCGAGCCTGCTTCTCAATGATGTTGTGCTCATGCCTCTTCCAGCTGAGCTCTACGTAGTGGTTACCCATCGTCGCTCCCATGTGGCACGACTTCAAATCCCCATCGCGAGCGGCGGTCGTTCGAGTGAGAGGCTTCCAAGTAGGAACCCTAAATAGGGTTAGCCCCAAAGGGGGGCGCAGATTATAAAAAACCAAGTGGGTTGTTGCTCTGTAGAGAGAGAAAGAGAAAGGGGGCCCAAGGCCCAAATTGGCTAGTATGGTTTGAAAAAAAAGAGGAGGAGCCAGGCTTTGGGCCCAAGTTGGGTCAATTAAAAAAAGTGGGGAAAGAAAATGCCGAGAAAAAAATGATGAGCAGCTTATTTGAAAGAAAAAAAAGAAACGGCTATAAAAAAATTGGAATAGTAGAGAAAATGATGATTTAAAAAAATGTTTGAGAAAGTCGAGAGAAAAAAATGATTATCGACTTCTGCGGTTGGATTTTTTTCTCCCCATCATTTTCTTGTCTTCTCCCAACTTTGTCGATGCTATTGTTTTCCGACAAGTATGGGAGAAAGGGGGAGTATTATGTAGAGTTACAGGATTGTTCTAGATTCTCCAGGACAGATTTTTCAGACTCGACGATCAGATTTCGAGTCTTCAGTTTGATGTGCACATGTTTGCCAACTTGTATGTGGTCCCCATCTTTTGTTTTTGACCTCCAAGTTTTCATGCGATCAATAGGGACTCCAAAGTAGAGATCTCATTCCCTATACCATATGGGCTAGGGTTTTCATGTGGTTTCATAGGGACTCCAGAGTAGAGATCCCATTCTCCAAGCCAGTATGGGAGAGACCCAGTTCTCCGACGAGAAGACTTTTTCAGACTCCATTCTTCAGCGACCTTGGACTCCGACGAGGATGTCTCCACGGTATTTTCAGTTCGACCCTTTCAGAGATGGAGCAGTTGTCCACATGATGTGTCGGGCCAGAGTTCTCCAAGCGGAGACTCATTTCCAATTGCACGACTCGAACAGGTGCAGTACAAAGCACATGCTCTCCGACAAGGAGATTCAATTTGACTCACACTCCAACCCGTTTGTTCCTCCTCACCTGCACAATATGAGAAGTAACGTCTTCGACAGCAGTCGACAGTTGTGTTTGTGTCGATTTGATATTATTTGTAGTGTCTTGTATGGTGAGTTTGAGATTTCTTTCTGTTTGTCCAAGCTGAGTATTGCATGCTCTAGCTTGAGGGGGAGTGTTGAAGTATATGTGTCACACTTGTATAGAAGGGTAAATGGATCTATCCAGATGCATTTACCACATCCAATGTTTAGTCACATCTACTATTGATGGGACTTGGATGATCCGTGGAGGCTATATAAGAAGCTCAAACCTCTTATATTATATGAGAAAGTCAATAGACACATCAGCCCTTTGAGTCATTCTCCCGTGGTTTCATCTTGCTCCCTAGGATGTAGGGTACCACGTAAAAATCCCGATGTTCCTTATTGATTTTATCCTTTATCTCTGATACGCTTCCGCATTCTTATTTTCTAACAAGATTGATAGGAATACATGTACAAGCAGAAGAAATCATTTATAGGCTTAAGCAGCAACCTAGTGTTTCAAAGGAGTATACTTCACGAAAATGATCGTGCTTTCTCTTTTGAAGATGGATGTCTACTAGTGGCTTTCCTACATTCTTGGGTGGTAATTTGACTACTTGGCGTAGTATGAGACAATTTGTAGTTGCTAGATTCAAGATTGAAGCAATATAACAAGCTATGGTTCATAATAGTTGACTTGTGAGGTGGCATGTATATACCTTTCTCCTTACTGATCATGGCATCCAGACTATACTCGTATTCCTATTTATTTTGGCAATCACTCTGTTACTATATCATTTCGAAACCAGCGTTTCGTGAGAAGATAAAGTACATTTATCTGGACAATCAGTCACACCGTTCATAGTGTTATCAGACAAGAAGATTGCTACTTTCCACATCTGTTAGATCTAGCTTGCAGTTATTCTTATCACAGAGATCCAAGAAGTGTGATGCAGCACAAAATTAAAATATAGGGCTTGATGTTTTTATTTACGTTTATTCGAATCGTCGCATTTTTATTTAAATAAAGAGATCGTATGTGATCTCGAAATTAATTAGTCAGTTTAAATTTGATTTTCGAATTTTGAATTAGAGTCAAATTAGGATAGAATCGATTTGAATTTTAATTCAAATCAATTAGAGTCAATTAGGATCGAGTGGGATTTTAAATTTGATTTGCTTTCTATTTTTGTAATTCCATCTCTACTATATAAAGAGGCTGGTAGCCTATTGTAAAGATAAGTTCAGTTGATATGAAAAATTGAGATTTTATTCTCTATCTCTCTCTCCTCTCTCTCTCTCTCTCCCCTCACGTGGTCTTCACGTTTCTTTTCTCCATCCCCTCGTGTTCCTGACGAGCTTCTCCTCTCAACCCCTCCATTTTCTTCTCTCTCTCTCTCCCCCCTCTCTCTCTCCCCTCACGTGGTCTTCACGTTTCTTTTCTCCATCCCCTCGTGTTCCTGACGAGCTTCTTCTCTCAACCCCTCTATTCTCTTCTCAATCCCTCCATTTTCTTCTCCACCAAAATCCACCGTCAAATATTTTATTTTCCGCCGTCGCCGAAAACCAATCCGCATCAATTGGTATCAGAGCATGGCCTACAGATCGTCCTCACGATCTGACGATCCATCCAGGCATTCGCGCCGACACGCGACGAAACACCATCGTTCGTCGGAGCGAAATTGGGAGATTCGACCAACAAGCCATGAGGAAATTCTCCATCAACAGCACGAAGATCAAGCAATTCGTCGGGAGACGAATTTTTTTAAGCGGAGGAGAGTTGATGCAGCACAAAATTAAAATATAGGGCTTGATGTTTTTATTTACGTTTATTCGAATCGTCGCATTTTTATTTAAATAAAGAGATCGTATGTGATCTCGAAATTAATTAGTCAGTTTAAATTTGATTTTCGAATTTTGAATTAGAGTCAAATTAGGATAGAATCGATTTGAATTTTAATTCAAATCAATTAGAGTCAATTAGGATCGAGTGGGATTTTAAATTTGATTTGCTTTCTATTTTTGTAATTCCATCTCTACTATATAAAGAGGTTGGTAGCCTATTGTAAAGATAAGTTCAGTTGATATGAAAAATTGAGATTTTATTCTCTATCTCTCTCTCCTCTCTCTCTCTCTCCCCTCACGTGGTCTTCACGTTTCTTTTCTCCATCCCCTCGTGTTCCTGACGAGCTTCTCCTCTCAACCCCTCCATTTTCTTCTCTCTCTCTCTCCCCCCCTCTCTCTCTCTCCCCTCACGTGGTCTTCACGTTTCTTTTCTCCATCCCCTCGTGTTCCTGACGAGCTTCTTCTCTCAACCCCTCTATTCTCTTCTCAATCCCTCCATTTTCTTCTCCACCAAAATCCACCGTCAAATATTTTATTTTCCGCCGTCGCCGAAAACCAATCCGCATCAAAGTGCCACTTTCCTATAACAATATGGGTATTATTAATATCTATGATTCAACGTGGAGAGTATTTTTTTCTTATTTCTACAAAGAATGAACTTTCCTTATTCGACAATGAAATCCTTCTTTACAGGGAAGGATGGAGGAGAGCTAAAAAAGAGTAAAAAAATAACAAGTAGACTAAAACAGGTACAAAAATGTCCTTATTTCTATTCTTTTTTTCATTAAAGCATGAGAAGGCAAGACCCTTTACATTTGACAGCCAGAAGTAACCATTGGTGAGCTCATTTTCTAGCTCGACGCATCATGTGCATCAAATGGTAGACGTGGTTTCCCTACCATTATAGTTGTCTTCTTATGCTTACTCGGCCTCCCAAGAATAAAAAAGGAAGTCTAATTTATTCAAAGAGCTCCTGATAAGTGAGAAAGTCACCCCACATTATGCAGCACATGCCTCCGTTAAAAGAAGGAAACAGGCCCACGATTCAATGAATGGCTGGCAAGGCCTTGGATCCCCGAAAAATCCCAACCTCAAGAAGACACAACCCACAATATAGAATCTAGGGGGTACTGTTGGGTCTAACTAGCACGTGACTCTATCCCCCTTTGGGGCAGAAAATGAGAACGTTGTGTTGATGTGAAGAATGACTCCTGTCAAACTCCATCTCGAACATGCATCTCAACATCGAGGTAGCCTCAGTCCTGACTTCCCAAAGCCTGCAGACTAAAGACCCCAATATTTGAAGGATTGGTCCCATGATACTCACTAAGCCCAAGGCGTGGAAGATTTTACCAAAGCCAACAAGTCAGGAGCCTCTCCCTTAGGGCATGTTTGGTTGCTAGTGTACACCAGGGTATACTGACATACCCCTGGCTCCCAGCCTCCCAACCTGGGTTGGGATTACTTGTATTGACCGTACAATTTCTTTGGTATAATATTTTTTAACTATGTTCAAATAAAATTGTTAGCATAAAAAACATATTATAACCATTGAAAAAGTTATAATAACACATAATCAATGTCACATCACATCACAATTATCATTCCAAACCTTCCTGTAGAGATATTTATGTAGTCGGTGTATTGTTTATCAATTTTTATTTTCGTGGTTTCTACTTATGTAATTTACACAGATTTTCTCTATATAAGAGAGTCTAGGGTTCTTTGGAATAATAGAAATACTTTCTTCCAACATGGTATCAGAGCCAAAATCCTAAAACCCTAAACCCCTTCTAACTGTCGTTGCCCCTCCTCCCTCTCCCCAGCGCCGCCGACCCTCTCCCGTCGGTACCTCCCACCGACCCCTTCCCTAGGGCTCTTTGTCGTAGCCTCCTTCTCTACCATCTCAATAGATTTGAGTGCCTAAAGTCTACAAACGCACTCAAATCCTATGAAGTTTATGTAAACACTATTCTTTTGGTCTACAAATCCTAGTTCTTCGTCTCCGGTGATATGTCAGAAAATAAAGTCGATATGCCCTCCATAGGCGCGTTCAAAGTCCCGCGCCAATAGTCGAAGTGGATGGGACGAACTATGAACTCTGGGCGATGCAGTTCATGAGCCTCATGAAGTCAAACGGTAAGAAGCACATACTTACCGAGGAAGAGTTGACAAAGAAAACTGGGATTTATGCTCCTGGGAGGCTGATGATTCATATGCCAAGGTCTATCAGGCACGTTGTCGATGGAGATTACTAATGATGTTCTCCATCAGCCCACTGCTAAGGCGATGTAGGACATACTGACGGCAACATATTCACATGTGCGAAATGAGACAAATATGTTACAGCTCCAGCATGACATATTCACAAGGAAGCAAAATGGAAGGCCACTTCATTCTCTGTATACATCCCTACGAGGAATGTTTGAGAAACTCTACAGTACTATTCCTCTTCCGACCACTCTTGAGCAGTAGAAGACTTTTAGGAATACTACCATGGTGGGGGTCCTGCTTGCGGCCCTTGATCCTGAATATAATGTTGTTCTCTCACAGATACTTGTTGATGCTACCATTCCTCCTATCGAGGAAGCCTACCAGAGGCTCAGCCGCATCTCTGTCACATCCAGTGCTTCGACTCCACCACCCTCGGCGATGGTTGTGTCCAGAGGACGAGGTGGTTCGTCTTCGTTCGGTGGTCGTGGACCTCGTGGTCGAGGTGGTCGTTTTCGTCAGCCATGCACTTTTTGCCATCGCACAGGTCATACTGAGGATACATGTTATTCTAAGCACGGGTTTCCAGCATCGACACGTGTAGCCAACCATGTTGCATCTCCGTAGGCATCGACTTCGGATCAGAGGTTCGAGGAGCTCATTGCGAGATTGCGAGATATTTTGCCTCCTGTATCTACAGATTCTCCAGGAGGTTCTTTGGATTTTTCTACTTCAGCATCTGTCAGTGCTACTGCCTCTGCTAGCACCTCAGGTAATGGCAGTGCTTGTACTTTTCCATCATTGTCAAAAGTCAGATGTCTCATATTGTATTATGGACTCTGGTGCAACACACCATCTTTGCCGCAACAAAGACAGACCCATGTCATATACGGAGATTCCACCAGGATGGTCAGTGATAATAGCTGATGGGATTCATTCACTCATCATTGGACAGGGGGAGATTACTTTGTCGCCTTCCATGCATTTACAGAATGTTCTACATGCACCTGATTTTTCGATGAACTTACTGTCTATCAGTAAGATTATAAAGGATCTGCATTGTCGCGCTATATTTGACCCATCTTCTCTTATATTTCAGGACATTCTAATGGGCAGGGTGATTGGTTATTGTTCTGAGCAGGATGGTCCCTATCGTCTAGTATGAAATTCTTATGCTGGTGTCTCCTCTTATTCAGCCGGATCAGTCTCTCTGTATACATGGCATCTACGCTTTGGTCACCTCCTGGTTCAGAAGATGTGTCATCTCTTGCCTCAGATTTCTCCGAGTTCCTCCTTCAAGTGTGAAGCCTGTCAGTTGGTAAAGCACCATCAAGCTAGCTTCCCTAGTCGTCAGTGTCGGAGCAGTAGCTCCTCGTTTGAATTACTTCATGTCGATATTGGGGTCCGAGTCGTGTTCATGATCACAAGGGATACATGTTTTATCTTGTAGTCGTTAATGATTTCTCTCGTTTGTCATTGTTTTTCTATTAAAGAACAAATCTGAAGCAGAGGATGTTATTCGAAATCTTATAATTGAAGTGCAAAATGTTTTTTCCTCTCATGTGAAATATGTTCGTACGGACAATGCTTTAGAGTTTTACACTCGTTCTCTCTCTTTCATTTCTTCTCGTCAAGAGGTATTATTCATCAAATCACATATGCTTACACACCTCAGCAAAATGGAGTCGCAGAGAGAAAACACCGCCATCTTCTTGATATTACTCGAACCCTGCTTATCCAGAGTTGTACACATATTTCCTTTTGGGGAGATGCAGTCCTTACAGCATGTTACCTTGTGAATCGTATGCCCTCCTCGGTACTTGGTGAGAAAATTCCTCTTTCTGATGTTTTTCCCGACAAGAAATTATTCTCACTTACCCCTGGTGGTTTTGGTGTTGTGGCCTTTGTTCACCAGTTGTCTCATGGACTTGACAAGCTCTCACCTAGGGCTATCAAGTGTGTCTTTGTGGGTTACTCTCGGATTCAGAAGGGATACCGCTGCTATGATCCTGTCAACGGAAAATACTTTGTCAGTGCTGATGTTACATTTTTTGAGTCTGTCGTGTACTTCTCACCTGCAGGTGACAGGTTAGCCTCATCCACTTCTACTGACGAGGTTTTTATACCTCCTCCTCATATTCTGAGTCCACCAACGTACGTCCCCGTCCCTGTTGTCATGCCAACATTATCCCAGCCACCACCACCACTCCTTCCATCATCACCAAAACCACCTGTCTTGTCATTACCTAAATATTATGCACATCGGTCAGGTCCTGCTCATGTTGCACGTCAATCATCCCGTATGCCTCAGGTATGTTCAGATATTATTACTAATGATGGGTCGGATAGTATGCATGTGCAGGGTTCATCATTGCAAGAGGAATATGAACCGGCGAGTACAGTGGGTGATGATCTGGATGTCCCTATTGCTATACGGAAGCAGAAACATTCTTGTACATCATATCCCCTTACTTCCCAGGTTTTATTTCACCGTCTTACAGGAGACTTTCAGAGATTTGATGTGGTTTTGTCGTCCGTGAAGATACCAAGGAATTATCAAGATGCCTTGAAGATTGACTATTGGCATTCTGCTATGGAGGAGGAGATGGTTGCCCTACAGTCACGGGGTACATAGAACTTGGTCCCTACTCCCTCAGGAGCTTCTGTTGTTAGCTGCAAATGGGTGTTTACAGTTAAGTACCATTTCGATGGTAGTCTTGACCGTTACAAGGCAAGGCTAGTGGTGCGAGGCTTCACTCAGACATATGACGTGGATTATATAGACACCTTCTCTCCAGTTGCTCGTCATTCCACTCTCCGTATTCTTCTGTCTGTTGCCGTGATACGTGAATGGCTCTTGTTTCATCTTGATGTTAAGAATGCATTCTTGTATGGCGACCTGCAGGAAGAAGTCTACATGCAGCAGCCCCCGGGGTTCGTTGCTGAGGGGGAGAATCATATGGTGTGTAGACTTCATAAGGCAATATATGGCCTTAAACAGAGCCCAAGGGCGTGGTTTCAGAAGCTTTCCTATCTAATTGAACAACAAGGATTCAAGAGATCAAATGTGGATCACTCGTTGTTCATCCAGAAGACTCCTAGAGGTACAGTTGTCATTATGGTGTATGTTCATGACATTTCAATTACAAGAGATGATGCTCAGGGGATAAAGATGGCAAAAGCAATTAAAAATGTTGTCAGTTTGTTATAAAGGATGTGGGCACTCTACGATATTTTATAGGGTTGGAGTTTGTCAGGAATGCACAGATCCTTGTGATGACCCAAAGGAAATATATTACAGATTGCTTGTTGAAACAGGTATTGGTGGGTGTAGACCCGTCGGTACTAGGGATGCAAACGGTCGGATACGGATACGGATATAGGTATTACCATATCCTTATCCATTTTTTAATACGAATACAAACGCAGATACGGATATTGATGGATATTAAAACTATCTTACAGTATCCTTAAAAAACGGATACAGATGTAAAACAGATATTGATTGCACACGAGTAATGTTAGAAATACTCTACAGAATCGACTTAAATATATAAGAATAGGATGGAAAATATTGGATATTAATTCACTTTATGTATTTGAATCATAAAAATTATATAAATATGGTAAAAGAAGATATAGAATCATGTTATATAGGGTTAAAAATAAATCTATGACTATATTTATATACGAAAACAGATATACGGATACGGATGTTTGTGGATATCAAAATGATATCCACATCCGTATCCATATTAAAACGGATACGAATGTCAAAATATGTATAAAACGGATACGGTGACGGATCGGATACGGATATATCCGTTTGCATCCCTAGTCGGTACTCCTATGGATCCAAGCATGAAACTATATGATAATGATACTGAGGAAGCATGGAAGGAAATATCGGGATATATCGACGATATATCGCCGATATATCGATATCGACATGGGACCGATATGGGTACCGATATTGCGATATATCCGATTTATAGGCATTTTCTTCAGAAAAGCCCGTCGATATGGGCGATATTTCGGCGATATATCGTCGATATATCGTCGAAATATCGTATCGATACGATATCGAAACGATATCGATATCGATACTGCCTTCCATGTGAGGAAGTTGATAGGAGAAGATATAGAGTAATGGTGGGTAAGCTTCTCTACATTACTATAACTCGACCCGATATTTCCTTTGTTGTTAGTCAAGTTAGCCAGTTCATGGAACAGCCGAGACAAGTACATATGGATGCCATATATGTGATACTAAGGTATCTAAAGTCGTCTCAGGCACAGGATTGCTATTTAAAAAGGAAACATATTTATCTATTTCGGCATGTGCGGATGCGGATTATGCAGGATGCCCTAAGGATCAGAAGTCTACTTCGGGTTTTGCAATTTTTATGGGCAGCTCGCTGGTTTCTTGGAAAAGCAAGAAACAAATTATTGTGGCTAGATCTAGTGTTGAGTCTGAATATAGGGTCATGGCACAAGCAAATACGGAGATGATGTGGATTCGAGCCGTACTAGACGACTTGCATATAGATGTACCTCTACCCAAGCAGCTACAGTGCGATAAGTCGCATTGTTCCTTGCCAATAATCCTGCCTTCCATGAAAGAGCAAAACATATTAAGGTAGATTGCCACTACAATGGAGATATGAACTAGAAAGGCCTGATTTCTACTTCACATGTGAGTTCAGGCGAGCAGACGGCCGACATCTTCACCAAGCCATTGCTCAGAGCACCATTCCAGAAGTGTCCTTCCAAGCTGAGCATGATTGATATCTATGCTCCATCTTGAGGGGGAGTGTAGGGATATTTATGTAGTCGGTGTACTGTTTTATCAATTTTTATTTTCGTGGTTGCTACTTATGTAATTTACCCATAGGTTTTCTCTATATAAGAGAGCATAGGGTTTTGGAATAATAGATAAATACTTTTCTTCAACATTTTCAACCCTCCAAAAAGCTATTATTTACAGGAGGATACTCCAACCCAACCCAACCCAGTTACCCAACAGACCCTTAGTTCTATCTTGGCCTTGGGAATCGTAACCAACAAGTTAGGTTCCTCTCTCTTGGTTCATGCGATTGGCGTTGGGAATCTTGACAAACAAGTAAGAAGCCTCTCCATGGTAAGAAGACTCTCCATGGTTCTCTCCTAGCGAGCAAGATCACGAGTCCACTTCCTCACCTGTGAAAAGAGAATTGCACATATTATACTGCAGACACGATCCCCAGTGCCCATGGCAAGAAAAAATGAGCTCGACAAGGACAACGATCTCTAACATCAAGAACTGCACCTAATACTAGTCCATGTCATTGTATGCAACATACCCACATGTCATGACGAGAACACAGTCTGCTACTAAATGATAAATGCCACCTGCAAAATTATAGTTACATTCTCAAATGTTGCTTGCTCAACATATCCTATGGTATGCCAACAGGGAAAGGAAGATGCATGGAAACATACTGGGGTATCCCTCCATCTCAACCTCACGACTATTTATAAGAAGCAGGTGAGTTCCAAAACAATATATTTTTCCTTTATATAAAGGATTCTTTTTAATGTGGGAAAAGACTTTGTTGTTGTTGTTGATATAAAGGATTCTTTAGAAAAGGATGACGGAGAGATGGACACGTTTATCCTTTGAGAACCCTCCATTATTGCTTGAGAGGTTATTTGTGGGTGTTTGGAGCCTTCCATCTATTATATTGCATAGTTTTGAACCTTGCTTTCCTGGAACGTATACCTATTTTCTGAGAATGAACCTAGTCAAATCTTGTGTCTCAAATTTGTGTGTGGATGGACTCAATCCCTGCATCTCTTGCCCTTTTGGTGATCAGAGATTGGAAACCCCTAACCTCCCATCATCCCAATTATTGGACGTTGTTTTTGGAAATCGGTTAAAAACTATACATTTTTCTCTCCCTGCTAGTAAATTCATTATACCACCTCATCTTTGATCGACGATGATTCTGACACCATCTGGCATCCTAACTCACTCACGTGTGAGGAAGGATTATGTCCCTATAAAGCAAGGGTGTCACCCTCAAGATCCCTAACCTGAGAGGAAACGAACCCATTTAATAGTAATTCTAGGGGTAGGTCGGATCTCATTAGGATTCAATATTAACCAGAAGCACATGACTCTAAGTATCCTCTTGTTGGTCGGGGGTATGGCCTTGAGGTGATTAATGCATGTCATCGAGATACACCTAACCCCTAGCTCGAACGCAGCCTTTACACCCAAGGTAGCCTGTGTCCTGGGCTCGCCTACCCATAAGACTACAGGATTTTCTCAGAAGGAGACAGATGGCCACGGAACTTATTGAACATGTGGTGAGGAGAATCGACTAACATCTCAGGAGTCTCTCCCCTACTTCCTCGTTTGGCAAGCAAGTCCACAAGTTTGTACCCTTACCTATGTAGAGAAAAATGGCACCTGATGCATGACAACCACAATCCCCCATGAAAACCATGCTAAGGAAGAGCTTAACAAGGACAATGATTGCCATCAACAGCAAGAATCTCATTCATTATTGGCCCACACCATTGTGAATAGCGTACCACACTTGTCATGATAGGGACATGGCTTTCCACTGTTATTTCTTATTTAGCATCTGCAATTTTTGTGTTCTCTTATGTTAGTTGTTTATGTCTAGTAATATACCCAACACCCATGACCTATAAAAGAAGGGTTAATTGTTTAGTGTTAAAACTTTCTCTAACATGCTACCTGAGTGGCAATCCAAGATCGTCATATGTAACTCCTTGAATTCTCTCCAGTTTTTTCTTTACAAATAAAAAAGGGAAGGATGCCACCACCATCCAGCTGCCCTCCTCCTTATCGGCTTCTTAATCACCATTGCCACCACCTTCAACTGCCCCAGTGATTTTTTTTAGTTGAAACAGCCCCAGTGATTTTTTTAGTCAAAACAGCCCCAGTGATGTTGCTAAGTCCATCTCTTGAGACCGCCCTCAGGGCCTGTTTGGTTGGAGGGTTGGACAGGGTTGGCTTGGCCCAACCCGGGTTACCCCTCCAACCAAACAGGGTTCTCCTCCTCACAGTTTACTATTCACAGGGGTACCCCTGCCCAACCCAACCATGTCCAACCCTGCAACCAAACATGCCCTCAGAGTCACCGCCTGCAACACCTCCGACCGATGCCAATGACTGCTCTCCTACAGCTGTGGTGTTGCCATATTTGTCCCCAACTCCATTATCAGTAGTCTAACAGCCTTTTCAGCAGGTTCTACAGCCTTTACAGACCATGTACATGTTCTTAAGCCACTGCGGACATATACTATCAGGTCCTACTGCACCTATTCTAGCATTCTGCCCCATGGAGGTATTGTTATGTCTCTGTTTATGAAGGTAAGCATGAAGGTCTGCCTGCAGTTGGGATCTTTTATAAAAAAACAGCTAATAGATTGCCACAAAATTGGCATAACTGGTCCTATATTAGTGTACATAGGAAGACATAAAAAACTGCTAAATTTTTCCTACTGAAATTTGAATTATGAAATTCAGCAATAAACAGGAAGCTCACTTAGATGGACGTGTTCTTAAAACCACATGTGTCGCTGGTACTTCTAAATATGCCCACGCCAAAATTATATAGATAGATAGATAGATATAGAGAGAGAGAGAGACAAAGAAGCAAACCTATGAGTAGATAAGACCAGCCTAAATTCCTCCTCCAGCTTCAGAACTGCTTTTACTAGCAAATTGTTAAAATGGTTAACCATCCCTTCAGCATTCTTAAAATGTTTATTCGCAACAAAAAAATCCACATTGCTTCTCAGTAGATCGATTGCCGCCAAGTATCCCTGTAAATCATTGTGTGGGCCTCGATTTATCTTAGCTTCAGCCTACACTTCCAACATACAGCTAATGTCAGAATCACGAATTAGATAAGCATACTTAAGTCTTAAATATGTACACAGGCATAAGTAAAAACTAGACTAATACAAGTAGAACAGAGCACAAAATATTGATATATCCTCAGTTTAATCAAACCAATAAAGCATTCGATTTTAGGAGTATTACAACAAATCAACAAGCAGGCTGCAAACGAATAGCCCTATGCAGCATTGAAGAAGAACTTAAGAAAACATACGTGCAAATTTGGCCGTTTAGCCTCAAACAGCATTACACAATATGCTCCAAAAGAAATAAGAAAAAAACGGTTCTTGACATCGTTAAGCAAAATTGGGATTTTTTGGTGAGTAAAGGATTTAGAAAACGACCTGACGGAAGACATCAAAGCGCGTGAGGATGGCATCGGCGGTGTTCAACGTCCTGCCTATGTTTTCGTGCGCCTTTCTCATGGACGACGCCGTCACCTGCAAATCCAGCAGCAAATCGTCACCAGGAAGAATCCTCTCATTCCGATGGCAGAGAGGGGAGGGGAGAGGTAATGAACCATGACGGGGCGGATGGCGTCGTCGAGGGCGGAGAGGCGGTGATCGAAGGTGGAGAGCTTGGAGACCATCTGGTGGGTGGTGATATGGCTCAGGCGGAGGGACTCGCGGAGGAGGCTCACGCGCTGCATTAGGGTTTCGGGCTGAGGGCCCATGTCCGTCTATGCGGTTGGTGGCGGTGGGGGAGGAGAGGTATGGCGTGGAGGTAATCATGGGGGAAGGAGACAGCCTTTTCTTCTTTCCTTGAAGCTGCAATATGGAACCCAAGA
>JAZKJV010000141.1:431544-548346 GCA_037367405.1 Ottelia alismoides
TAGATGGAGGTGCGGGCTCATCGGTGTCGTCGGACTCCGGATGACTGCGGGGCTGGTGCTTCGAGGACTCAGATGTCCTCTTCTTCTGCTGGCGGTGACGGTGGTGCTCCTCCTCTTCCTCCTCCGATTTCTCCTCAGGTCGAATTCCGGAGGTTCCTTCCTGTTGTGCCCGTGCCCGATCAGGTATGGTCACGGTCCTTCCGCTCCTGAGGGACATATGATTAACATTATCGTACGAAAGGATCTCATGTTCAGATAAATAGTTATCTGAATAGTATACCTGATCTCGGGGTCGGTTCTGGCCCTGCTGTATGCTATTTGGGTTGGCCTGAACCTGTGCGGGAATTGGAGTCCTTGGCGCCATTTGTTGGTCCTGAGCACGAGAGACCCGATTGATGTCGGTTCTCATGTCCAGGTAGTCGTTTTGCATCTGCTGGACCCTATCAGACAGGGTCTGGATCGCCAAGGTGAGGGACTCCAATTCGGTGGGCTGGGCTGGCTGCTGAGTGGATGCGGTCCTGAACTGGCCCTGCTGGCCGTGCCGATACTGCTGCTGATGGGGCGGTGCTGGCCCCTGCTGATAGGTGCGCTGCTGCGGCTGGTACCCTTGTTCTGGCCTGGACTGATATCGCGGGATTGTGACGGGCCTGGTCTCCTGGTAGACTGGGGTTGGGCGGTGTGACTGGTCCTTCCCCATCTCGATTTGCCGGACTAGTGGGTCGCGGCTATACCAGAGCCCGTTGATCTCGTAAACGGGCGGCGGCTCCTCGTACTCTGTCTCCACTGGTGGGGGTGCATGATGGTTCTGCTGGGTGTAAGTCTGATCCCAGCCGCTCTGAGACTCCGGTGCCTGTTCCTGTACAAGATGGACTCGATGTACAGGTACAGGTGGTGCAGAAGGGGTGGGTAGCTTGATCTTGGCTACCTTTTCAGAGAGTTCCTCCACCTTCTTGGGAAGGCTCGAAAGAGACTCCATCTCCGCGACTCTCTTGTGGATCTGTTCGACCATGGTAAGCTTGTCTGCAATCATCCCCATGCTGGGGATGAGGTCCTCTGTCAGATCTGCAACAGTCCTTCTAGTTGTCTCATTGGATAGAATCGAGGGAGACAACTGATAGGCCCTTGTGGCCTGTGACCTGCCGGTTTCTGCCATCTGCTCTAGGATTTTCCACACGGCGTGCTCGTTCTTGTTCAGATAGCTTCCTCCGCAGGCGGCGCTGACTAACCCCTGCATCTCTGGGGTTAGGCCGCAGAACAAGGTCTGGACTAAGATCGCCTTAGAAATGCCGTGGCATGGGCAGTTCTGTACTAAGTCATTGAACTGTCCCACGCCTCGTGGAACGGTTCGCAGGGTCCTTGGGCGAAGCTGGCAATCTTCGTCCGCATCTGATTGGTTCTACTGAGTGGGTAGAATTTCTTCAAGAATAGGTCCTTGAACTGCATCCAGGTAGTACATACCACCCCTAGGTTTTTCAGCCAATGTGCAGCCTTATCTCCTAAGGCAAACGGGGTGGCTTTCAGCCGGATATAATCTTGGCCAACATTTGGATGGCTCAGATTATTGCAGACTAGTTCGAAGTCACGGAGGAAAGTGTACGGCTCTTCACTGAGGTTTCCGTTGAACTTCGGCAGCAGGCTAAGGAAGTGGGGCTTCAGCTCGAATGCCTGGTCGGGAACTGCAGGTGCTAGCCAATTCTGGATTTCATTCTCCGCCGGGTTATAGGTATCGACCATTGGTCGGTCGATCCCTTCAGCTACTATTATCCGCCCCATTCGTGCAGTGAGATCAGCATTTTTCTGTTCAGCTTCAGCAAGGCGTCTTAGAATCTGTCTCATCTGGTCCTCATCGGGCGGCATCTTTGGCGGCATTTCTTCCTCTACTTCTGGGGATTGGAAAATAAGGTCGGTGTTAGAGGTTGAATCAAGGATGGGATTACCGAGGCAATGATCTTCCTTGGTAATCTCAGAGGAGATAGAAGGGTAGGTTTGAGAGTAACCACCCTGAGCAGGAGGAAACCAGGACTCAAGAGGGTCATGAGTCCTGGGTGGTCCAAGGTGCGCTCGGACCGGAAAAGACGAGTTACTTGGGGGACTCATAGAGAGATCAGTGAACGTGCGTCGAGATCTCCCCAGTCACTCATCTTGGTGAAGCAAGAAGAAGAAGATAGGATTTTACTCCTACCTGAAGCAAGCACAAGATCAATCCAAGACCCTGGATTCACACTCAACACAGTGAAGGACTCAAAGTTGAGTCCAATTTATCTTGTAGTTTTTAAGTGTGATTTTCAAGCAAATCTAGCAAGGATTACGCGGCCTAGAGGGAAGTCGGCTCAGAGCCGGATGCGTCTTCCCTGTCTATCCTGTCGTCTAAGATACCGCCGCTCCTTCCTTTCTTCGCTCCTATCCCAAGCCGATGGACTCAGTGACCACGCCCCTATCTACCTGCAAGCAGGCGGAGGCTGACAAGGCCGGAACTTCGCCCCGGAGGGTTACTGGCAACTTGTCGCGAAGTACCGTAATTTCGCCCCTATCTACCTGAGACAGGCGGAGGCTACTTGGTACTAGTCAAAGAATCTGAAAATATTCGGCTCGTGATATTTGCTAGGATCAGTTAGAACGTGATATGGAAGACGGGGATTTGGGCTCTACCTTAGGGTGTTCACACACACTCAGGTACCCTCACTCAGCCTGAAAACAAGGTCGGGGATTAGTCTCCCGCAAACAATTTTTAGCTTTTATTCCCTTTTTATGGTCAATACTGTTAGCAGTCCCGGTTTTAAAGTTAGGTTATCACTGTAATTAATCACCACAAAGCACGCCTATCGTACAGTCCCAATTTCCTTTTTAAATTAAGTGAGAAAATCAGAGAGGGAAATCGAGAAAAGCCGATGCAAGTTGAAATCGATGATGCGTATGCTGAGTACAGAATACTTACAGTGATCCTTCGCTTTTTGATGCAAGATGCAATACAGAATTGAAAACTTTATTCTACATGCGAATGCAGGCGATGAAAGCCGCTCCTAGACAGGCAGTTCTATTAGCGTGAAGAACAGTTTAATTTGAACTAAGTCCTGCGGTCTAGGTGCGTCTATTAAGTGTAATGTGTGGTCCTATTGATTACGAGCACAAACAAGTCCTAGAGTGGCTCGAGGAGCCGCTAGTGCAAGCTAAATTACCAATCACCCACACAGCACACGGGACACAGTTTCCACTATATTTACACGCGCGAGCTCCCAAACGGGAACCGCTGGAAATAATGCAAAAGAAAAATAAAATAAAAAGTACAATGCCTCTCTTTCTCTCAACACACTTTAAATGCTCAGTCCTTGAAGCGTCGCCGACTCCTCGCGGTCCTCGCACAAAAATGAAATAGAGGTCAGAGAGTGACACAAAAATAAAGCAAAAAGAAAAACAAATAAGAGAAATAATTACAAGAAAAACCGGGGGTCAGACTACCCGGGGATTAGAAATCAAACACTGCAAAAATATGCTACAATTAACCTAAGCCGTGCCTCCCCGGCAACGGCGCCATTTTGATACGCGCTCCCGCACCCTTAGTTAATTCGGTCAAATTAATGGTCCAAATTACTTTTAAGTGTTCGTTGCAGTCGGATACGGGAGGTTGATCAAAACCACTTAAATCAGATTTTGGTCAATTTTAAGCGGTGATATTTTTTTTACTTGGTGGAGTCCAAGGTCGATCTCAGGGAGGCAACTGTCTCCTTAGGTGGATTACAGCAATTTTCAAGTGTTGATATTCGAGGGTCGAATCTTTTTGGTCTTTTTATTTCTTATGCAGACATATGCAGACAAATCTTAGCCAATTTAACTTTAAATTTAATTGATGTATCAAACGAAGTCCAAAAATAATGAAAATTGGCCAGATGGTTATTTGTGATGAAAATGACCTACACTAATTTTTTTGGAATTTTTCGACTCAAAATAAATTTTCTGTGAATTAAACAAACAGACAGAGTGATTTTCAGTGTTTAATTTTTAATAAATATCAAACCACAATTTCTCCAAGAACTAAAATTATCCTAGGAAGGTCTAATGATCAGGGACCTAGGAAAATTGACAGAACTTAAATTTATTGTGAAATGAATTAATTAAAATTAATTAAAGAAAATCACTAAACTATTTATTGAGGCCTCGTTATGCGTGCAAATGACATGAAATTTTTATGGAGTGTTGAAAATGGTGTCTTTAAGCTACTGTGAATTTTTGGTGATTTTTGAAGGCACTGATATTTAATTAAAAATCAAAAGGCATCACTGGGCAAAATATGTCACAAATGAACCGATTAATTCATTGATAATTCAATTAAGCCAACAAAAATCAGACACGTGTACAAACAGGTAGAGGACAAAATTCTCAACAACTTGCAATTTTTAGAATTTCAAAATGATGAAAAATGCATGCTAAGGACACGTGCAAACACAAGGGTGTAAATGCAATACTGGAAAATAAAATTTCAATAAGTAAACGTGCTGACAGGGACTAAAATGCAATTACCAATAGTATGCAGGGCTTCTATGCAATTTATCCACGAAACACGTGCTCCTCACGTGATGTCTGCTTCACAGGGGCCTCTTCGCAATTTCTGAAAGCTCCAGGGGCGTCGGTGCAAATAACCCAGGTCGCACGTGCGCTTCACGTGGCCGACCTAGGTTCGGAGGGCTTCGGAGGCTCGGGTCGAGGCTCGGGTCTTCTGGAGGTTCGGTCTAGCCTCGGTGCAGCTTCGGGTTACCCGAGCCTAGGCTTGGGAGGCCGAGGCTCGGATGCGTCTACGTGGCAGCCTGAAGGCCCTTGGATCAAGATGAATCCAAGGGATGTCGATGAAGGCGCGTGGCGACTTGCGAGGCGTCCGATCAGGAGTGCGATGAACGGTCGAGGACGAGGGCGGAGAAGGGACGCGTGGCGAGGCGAGGACCGTTCGATCAGATGATCGAACGGTGGCTGCTTCTTCTTCTCTAACGGTCCTCCGCCGCCTGCGGAGGAGAGGCCTGTGCTCCGGTGAAGGTAGCCGAGCTCCGCCTCGGTGTCCAAGCTCCGGTGATGAGCTTCGTCAGCTCCCACCTTGCTCGGAAGAAGCGGAAGTGAAGGGCGAAGCCTCTGGTGGTCTCTGGATCCCTGGAGGATGGCTGGAGCTCGGTGTCGATGAAGCTCGAGGAGAGCTCCGGCGAGGCTCCGGCCAATGATGAAAGTAGCACCTGCAAGTGTTAAATAGAGAGCCGGAGCTCGTGCGTGCGTTTGTGGAGACGTGATGATGGTTGGCGAGGCCTAAGGCTACGTGAGGTGGTCAGGCGACGTTGCTCCGGCCAAATGGCGGAGCTGGAGATCGATGAACAGTGGAGTGGAGCGTCTGAGGGTGCGGAGGGGTCAGCGAGGATCGGAGCTTCGACGCGAAGCTCGCCGAGGTGATTGGAAGGTGCGAAGATGGTCGTGGACGGTGAATAAAATCGGAGAAAGAGAACAAGAAAACAAAGACGAAGATCAGAGGAGATGAAGGAGGTTACCTGGGGATTGGAGCTCGGATTTGAGTTCCAGGGTCGTCGCTCGAGGGATCGGTAAGGTCCCGAGCTCGTGCAGCTGCTCGGAGGAGTGGCTGCGACACGGCGGTGGGCCGAGGATCTCGCCGGAGAAGACGCTCTGTCGTCGCTCGACAAATCAGCCGATTGCTGTCACCAATAGGAAGCTTGGAGCTCGAGGGATCTCTCTGGAGTGGTGGATGGGGGTGAATGTGGCCGGAGGCTGGGTATTTATAGGATGAAGGTGACGGCTGGAGTGGGTGAGTGGCGAAGTTGGTGGCTGTCGTGGGGCGAGTGTGGCGGAGATGGTGGTGTTTGAGGGAGCTGGCGAGGGAGAGGGATGAGTGGGGTGTGTCGTGGGAAGGTCAGCGGCCGGCGAGGGTGGAGGGAGTGCTTCCGAGAATAGGAAGGGGGTGCCCCTCTCGCAAGGCAGAGATCGTGGGAGAGAGGGGGCACCCGAGGTAGGAGACGAAGTCTCCACCGTTGGATCTTGGGATCCAACGGTGGAGATCAACGCTTAGCGATCGGTTAGGATTAGATCTGGAATGCCCAGATGAGGGGTCATGAGAGCGCCACGTGGCGCGGTGTGGCGAGGCGCGGGCGGGCGGTCCTGATCAGTCCTTGGCGATCGATCGGTCGGCTGAGATTATTGGGGAGCTAACGGCTCAGATGAAAGGGCTGAGAATGCGATCGAAGGGCTCAAGATGTGACGCGTGGCGCACTGTGGGCGAGGCGCTAATGGATGGCCCAGATGAAAGGGTGGAGTCGATCTGAGGGTCGAGACTCGCTGGAAGATGGGCGGCTGTGATGAGAGGATCGGGGGCGCGGTCGAGCGGCGTAGATGACGCCACGTGGAAGGCTGAGAGCGCTGCGCTATCGGATGGTGGTGATGAGAAGTGGGAGATAATCGGACGGCTGAGGGAGTGAGCGCACGTGGTCACAGAGGGACCGTTGGATCTGAAGCGCGATCCAACGGTGGGGGGCGAAGGCGGATCAGACAAAGGGCAGCGGGCCGCGTGGCGCAATCAGAGGGCGCCACGTGGCCTGCTGTGAATGGTTGGAGGAAGAAATGCGTGTAGAGAGAAGAGGAAGCCGAATTTGGAAAAACTCAAAACATGAAAGTTGTAGATCTTGATGAGATCTACAAGTTTCATGTTGACCAAAGACGGAGGTGAGGTCAAATATGGTACATAAATACAAAGATACATAACTATACATATGTAGTATACAACATGACCCAAAAACCCAAGTTTCTCATACAAGCTCCAATTTCAATGAAATTAGTCTCATTTTGAAGGTCTTTTGATATGTAATATTCTAAGAGTGAGTAGACCTAAGTAGGGGTTTGTATGCGGGCTTTATGTGTGTTTTAATGTACAGGGGTTCTCAGGATACTTGGGCTATTTTACAACGGTGATTCCTCCCTGTTTTATTAATGAATATATATATATAGTATAGAGAAGAAGTTATTTTGATGAAGATGTCTTTTACAGGGGATTTTTGGCGTCTTATTTAAATGCAGATGAGTTGCTATAATGCATGAATTATGGATGCATGCATGAGTGTTATTTATGCAAGATAAAAGGAAATATGCCTCTATTTTCTCGGGAACAAGGCTCTATTTTTGACTTTTGATGTGATGAATCACAGATTCATCACAGCCCCATTTAACCCGTGTGTGTGTGTGTGGAGCTGGGAGCCTACACCCAGGGGTGTAGGTAATTACCTACACCCGATCTTTTTTCTCATTATTTTTGAATTTTTTTTGAAGGAAATCTTAGGGGGATCTTCTTAATATATTAAGAGGAATATGTGTTTCAAGTTTCATGCAAAACAAACATTCCTAACACGCTCATCTAGAATGGATCATATTCAGCAATTATGACCGTTAAAATTTGTTAGTCTTGATGGAGATGATAAAAGTCTTGAAAAGTCAAATTTGGAATGACACCATGATGATATATAGTGATCTAATTCTCCAAAAGTTTCATTTCAAAAAAATCAAAAAATATTGAAAAAAAGAGCCAGGTGTAGGTAAATTACCTACACCCCTAGGTGTAGGATCCCTTTTCCCATATATATATATATATATATATATGAGGAAAATGGGGCTGCCCCCTAGGGGAAGCTAACTTAGCTCCCCCCGCCCTATTTTCTTCAATTTTTTTTATTTTTTTGAAAAATTTTTTCCGTGAATATTCATCACTATATCCCTACATTATGTCATAAAAATTTCGTGTGAAACAGAGACTCCTACGACCTCCATCCAGACAGTCATTTTTTTAACGGTAACAAGATTTTTTAAATCGACCCCGTTTGGATGGAGGTCGTATGAGTCTCTGTTTCGCATGAAATTTGAATGACATAATATAGGGATTTAATAATGAATTTACACGGTTTTAGATTTCCAAAAAAATAAAAAAAATTTGTGAAAAAAGTGCGGGGGGAGCTAAGTTAGCTCCCCCTAGAGGGCATACACATTTTACCCTATATATATATATAGGGTAAATGGGGCTGCCCCCAGGGAGTAGCCAACTTGGCTACTCCCACCCCTATTTTTCCCTCATTTTTTTATTTTTTTGGAAAATAAAAATTTGTATATTCATCATTATGTCCCTCTCACATTCTATTAAAATTTCGTCAGAAACAGAGACTCCTAAGCCCTCCATCCAGACGTCAATTTTTTAACGGTCGCAGGATTTTTTAAATCGATCATGTTTGGATGGAGGTCGTAGGAGTCTCTGTTTCTGATGAAATTTTAATAGAATGTGAGAGGGATATAATGATGAATATACAAATTTTTATTTTCCAAAAAATAAAAAAAATGAGGGAAAAATAGGGGTGGGAGTAGCCAAGTTGGCTACTCCCTGGGAGCAGCCCCATTTACCTCATATATATATATATATATAGAGAGAGAGAGAGAGAGAGAGAGAGAGAAGGGATCCTACTCCATGGAGTAGGTAACTTCCCTACTCCATTTTCTTCTTTTTCAAAATTTTTTATTTTTTTTGAAAATTGCCTCCATGGATTTTCATAACTTTATCCCTCTAATATGTCATTCAAATTTCGTCAAAAACAGACACTCCTACGGCCTCCATCCAGAACATGAAAAATACAACAAATCTGTGATCGTTAAAAAATGACTGTCTGGATGGAGGCCGCAAGAGTCTCTGTTTCAGACGAAATTTGAATGACATATTAGAGGGATATAATTATGCAAATCCATGGAAGCATTTTTCGAAAAAAAATAAAAATATTTTGAAAAAATTAAAGTGGAGTTGGTAAGTTACCTACTCCATGGAGTAGGATCTCTTTCCTATATATATATAGGCAGTATGCACCCAGTTGCATGTAATTTTACATGCACCCGGGTGCACGTAATTTTACATGCACCCGGCACTATACTTCCACTTTTTTTACTTTTTCGAAAAATACCGCCATGTATATTCATCTATATATCCCTCCTATATGTCATTCCAATTCCATCAGAAACAGAGAGCCCTACATCCTCCATCTAGAACACATTTTTTTAACGGTCATAGAATTGCTGTAATAGACATGTTCTGGATGGAGGATGTAGGGGTCTCTGTTTCTGATGAAATTGGAATGACCTATATGAGGGATATATAGATGAATATACATTGCGGTATGTTTCAGAAAAGTAAAAAAAAATGGGAGTTATAGGCCCGGGTGCATGTAGAATTACATGCACCTGGGTGCATACTCCCTATCCCCTCTCTCTATCTATCTATCTATCTCTCTCTCTCTCTCTCTCTCTCTCTCTATATATATATATATATATATATATATATATACATATATAGGGTAAAATGGGGTTGTCCCCAGGGAGTAGCCAACTTGGCTACTCTCATCCCTATTTTTCCCTCATTTTTTTATTTTTTGAAAAATAAAAATTTGTATATTCATCATTATATCCCTCTCACATTCTATTAAAATTTCGTCAGAAACAGAGACTCCTAAGCCCTCCATCCAGATGTTATTTTTTAACGGTCGCAGGATTTTTTTAAATCGATCATGTTTGGATGGAGGCCGTAGAAGTCTTTGTTTCTGACGAAATTTTAATAGAATGTGAGAGGGATATAATCATAAATATACAAATTTTTATTTTCCAAAAAAATAAAAAAATGAGGGGAATATAGGGGTGGGAGTAGCCAAGTTGGCTACTCCCTGGGGGCAGCCCCATTTACCTCATATATATATATATATATATATATATATATATATATATATATATATATATATATATATATATGGGTCATATGTGGCTGCCCCCTAGGGGCAGCCAACATGGCTGCCCCTACCTTATTTGGGCAATTTTTTTATTTTTTTGAAAAATAACACCATGTACATTCATCCCTATATCCCTCCTATATACCATTCGAATTTCGTCAGAAACAGAGACTCCTACAGCCTCCATCCGGACAATAATTTTTTAACGGTAACAGGATTTTTTTAAATCGATATCATCGAGATGGAGGCCGTAGGAGTCTCTGTTTCTGACGAAATTCGAATGGCATATAGGAGGGATATATGGATGAATATACATGATTTTATTTTTCAAAAAAAATAAAAAAAATGCCGAAAAATGGGGCAGGGGCAGCCATGTTGGCTGCCCCCAGGGGGCAGCCCCATTTTTTCCTATATATATATATATATATATACATATATATATAGGGTTCAATGTGGATGCCCCCAAGGGGCAGCCAACATGGCTGCCCCCACCTTATTTTCGCAATTTTTTTATTTTTTTTTGAAACCATGTTTATTCATCCCTATATCCCTCATATATACCATTCGAATTTCGTCAGAAACAGAGACTCCTACGGCCACCGTCCATACAGTCATTTTTTAACGGTAACAGGATTTTTTAAATCGACATCATCTCGATGGAGGCCGTAGGAGTCTCTGTTTCTAACGAAATTCGAATGGCATGTAGGAGGGATATAGAGATTAATATACATGGTGATATTTTCAAAAAAAATAAAAAAATTTGACGAAAATAGGGCGGGGGCAGCCATGTTTGGTTGCCCGCAAGGGGCAGCCCCATTTATATATATATATATATATATATATATATATATATATATATATATATATATATATATATATAGAGAGAGAGAGAGAGAGAGAGAGAGGGCTGATCCTATGAGAGGAGGCCTTTATGAGAGGATGAGAGCAGGTAACGTGAGCCGTTGGATTTGAACTTTGAGCAGCGGACCTGATTAAAACAGAGAACCCATGCCTGTACACTATTTGACGGTACAACTCCCCATGTATGCCATGCAAATCGTGGTTCCTCCCCAGCTTTTCGTCAAAGACCTCTCCCGTGCTCACGTAATGGCCATGCGAGGTCTCCCCGATCTACACTCCGTGAGCTCCCGTACCCTTGATCGTCGTCCGGCGTTGCCGTCTTCAGCTTCAGTGACCCCTTCGAGCTCCTTGCCCAGCGTGCACCTCCCAACATCACCGTCTGAACTGGTGTATGCCATCTCGATCGATCTATCTTCTGTCCGAGCTCCTTACCCAGCATGCACCTCCCAGCATCTCCGTCTGAACCCGTGTGTGCCATCTCCATCGACCTATCTCCCATCCGAGCTCCTTGCCCAGCGTGCACCTCCCAGCATCTCCCTCTGAACTCGTGCGTGCCATCTCAATCGATCTATCTCCAGACTTCTCACCCTTGCGAGCCCCTGGCCTAAGTGGGCTGGAGCCGATCGCCACCTTCACGTGTGTTGGCCTTGCACGATAAACCGCACTGCAGATTATCGAAAGTTGCAAACATAGAATCATCTAAAATGTTTAGTTGATGCAAAACATAATCGTCAATACCATTCGTGAAGTGTTATATCTAAAATTTTTAGAAATTTCTTTCATTTTTTTAAGAAATTTAGAACAGCAGTAAATAGGTCACATGAAAGTTACATTAACCAGATCCTTGCTTTATACAAACTGTTCAGATTCTACTTAAACTAATTAAAAGGAAGCCCCGAATATGGAGACTCATAATTGATTCCAATGCTGAGGTAATCTGTTTTGCGAGGCAAATTTCACTATCTTTAGGATTTACTCTATATATAGTTTACGTTATTTTGTCATCAGAGAAACTGGGCAAACAATAATTACATATAAATATGGGCATCAAGTAACTCTATTGTCCATACAACACTGCATGCTATACACCATTCGCAAGTAATACCAACCCTGTAAATAGTCTGCATGAGGTGCTTTTAGAGAGGGTGAGTGGTTACGTATGTGTAAGAGAGGCAAATCCTTGTGTCAATATAGTTATAACAGTACAACTCGTGGAGCCTGGAGTTGACGAGAGCCAGGGCTAAAGTTCAAGCATTAACCCTAAGGTTAGCGAGAAGCTCTGAAACATATCGATCGAGATGGCATACACCAGTTCAGACGGTGATGTTGGGAGGTGCACGCTGGGCAAGGAGCTCGAAGGGGTCACTGAAGCTGAAGACGGCAACGCCGGACGACGACCAAGGGTACGGGAGCTCACGGAGTGTAGATCGGGGAGACCTCGCATGGCCATTACGTGAGCACCGGAGAGGTCTTTGACGAAAAGCTGGGGAGGAACCACGATTTGCATGGCATACATGGGGAGTTGTACCGTCAAATAGTGTACAGGCATGGGTTCTCTGTTTTAATCAGGTCCGCTGCTCAAAGTTCAAATCCAACGGCTCACGTTACCTGCTCTCATCCTCTCATAAAGGCCTCCTCTCATAGGATCAGCCCTCTATACGTACGTATGTATGTATGTATGTATATATATATATATATATATATATATATATATATATATGAGAACTTCAAATGAGGCGGGGTCTCACCATATATATGGTGAGCCACCCTCAATTTAGACATCTTTCTAATATATTTTACAATTTCTTGTTTCATACATACAACAACATATATATATATATATATATATATATATATATATATATATATATTGCTTAAGAATCTTAATGAATATTACATGTTGATTTCTTCCTGCTATTTGCTAAAGTAGCACTGAATATTACAAGAAGTCAATGATCTCATATTTGCTATGTAAACTGTTATAACTCAACAGCAATAAACATATTACTAATTGTAACTTCAATGTAAAGGATATATAATTTTGAAACAAATGATGGTCGTAATTATATTTTTATCATTGGACTGCACAAAGAAGATGTGCAAAACAGCGGTTGATACAGACCACTTTTGTTGTCGCACAAATATCGAAAAATAATTTATAAATACAATGAAATGTGAATGTTTTTTCACTTAGAAATGCAAACTTATAATTATGCTAATTACGCCAGGTCAAAGTGCGGGTCAGATCGAACGGATTGAAGTTCAAAAACCCCATGTTCAAGACCTTGTAGGGCCGGCCCACATGCCATACTCCAAGGTCGAAGATCGGCCCAAGTTTGGGTCTTGCCAGGTCGGAATGGTCCATGGGGTGAATATAAAGTATTTTTTCTTACTTTTTAAATATAATTTATAGAAATAATTAGGTTTTTTACCTTATCTAATCTTTCTAAATCTAAGTAACCATAATATGTGTTCCTTGACATGGAAACCTTAAAATACGATGTAATATTGATAATGTAAAATAAAAACTTGAAGTATATTATATTAAATGTATCTCAAATGTAATTTTAAATTTTTTATGTGTGGGGGCTAGGCCAGACCTGTCGGACTTTGTGGCACATGTCCACGGAAAGAACAGACCGGTTGGGCCAACCCATTCATGAAATCTCCAGGTCCAAGCTCGACCCATGAGCATGTGGCCAGGTCTACAACTAATCCAACTTCTCAATTTAGTTATAAATAATATATTCGTAAATAAATACATCACAACTACCCCTTTAAATATCAAACCACAAACAGATCTAAAAGATAAAGAAGTACACCAATGCATCTCGAATCCATACCTAACCAAATTGAGCACAGTGACATCAAATATAAGCCTTATTTATAAACTAAAAGACCATCATTTTTACTTTTGGAGGGATAAAATGCCAAATTTAAAAAAAGATTCCAAGAACAATTTGATGGTTCATCATTAGTCAATGGTGCTTCAATAAGTGGCTTATAGAAAAGGGAGTCCAAGGACCACCAAAGTCCGGTTGGAGACTATTTGTATATGGATCCAAGTGCACGAGGAGACAACTAGAATAGGAAAAAGATAGGCCCAATATATTTGTCACATTAATTCATTTGATAGCCTACCAACCATGTAGTACATTACATCAATAGGGACCCCCTACCCACTTAGTTTTCACATTAAAAAATAGCATGAAACCTTGGTCTTTCCCACATGCTTATCATGATTGACACAAATGAAAATGAATCCATGAGAGAGAAAACTTCTAATGTTTGTGGTTTTACAAATCATGGCCATTCAAGTATGATCTAATGGCATCTCAGATTCCTTGCTAAATGGTGCTGAATTTGGTGGTTCATTTGGAAAGCTCGATGTTCTGCAACCTTAAATGACATCTTCATACTTTCTCCTTTCGTTTTAGATAAATTTATCTTTTTTAGTGCTAACATGCATTCCTAGTGCCTAAAATTATCTTTTTATGCGACTGAGTTGTGCTCATGATACTAAGCTAAGCTAGATCCTTTTGGAAATCTACAACTTATTGTGGCTACACGCCTGTCAAAAATGGTCGAACCAAGAGCAAAGATGTACGAGTAAATGGTGTGGATGGAGTGAATGTGATCTTCGTTTTTTCTCGTTTGGTCTCTTCTTGATCTCATGTTGAAAGTCTCATTAATCTCGCTCACTTCTGGTTGTTTCTTTTTTACATATCAAGACTTTGTCTTGGCCTTCTATACTGGGCTATTTGGTGTATGGTCGCAAATGATGGGTGAAATTTGACCTTTTTTGTAGAAAAAAAAGGTGATTGAATGGTCATCGTTTCTCCTTCGTAACTTCTCATTGAAGCGCAAAATTTCCTATGGTAAAATAAGTGAGTGTTTTGGTTTATCTGATGTAGGACAAGATTTTTAGATAGAACTTTGTAAATTACACAACTTTTGCTCTTTCCTCTTATAAAATCAAAGAATCCATGTAATGTCATGAGAGACGTAGCTCCCTCTTTTTTCATCTCACTTTCGATATCGTTCGAGAAAGATAATGAAGTAGTCCGAGGAACTATTGTCGCAATCATGACCTTCTCCTTAAGAGGCCTCTCTTTTGCCATTGCTTTTCCTGACCTGCGTTTGAAGATTTACTCAACTTGAAAATAATTTGACACAACACAACCAATGAAAAAGTTATAACTCATTAGGTTTTTAATTATAAGTCATTATTTTATTGGGATATTTACACCCATGGATCCTAAATCTTTGTAATTACACCATGGCCCTTGTAAATGACACCACAATTCCTACAATCTTACCAACTCTTACACAAGGACACTTGAACAAGGGCTTATATGTAGAACAAGATCATAGGTCTCGTGGTGTAATTACAAAGATCATGGGGATATGTTTGTTTTACTATATTTTAAATTTTATAGGAGATGGATATATAAGTATGAGGGTGTCCCATTTTCGTTTAATGAAGAAGAAGAATAATTTGATGGGCATGCGTTAGGGCTCGACCAGCACCAACTAATCTAATAAGCTAAATAATATGGTAGCACATGTGGAATCCATACACCAATAATTATCTTTTTGTAAACTTATTTGAAGAAGGAAGATTCTCTTCCAACTCTTTTAAAGTGTTCACAACATTGCGTGAAGAAAAAATGAAGAAAATTTGACCTGATCCAAACAAATTGATGGATGATTGTCGACCAGTCCTATTACACCCATCCCAACAAATTGTCAAGGTTAGATTTCCTCGAAAACAGTCTCGAAGACCAAAGCTTATGACGCTGGAAAGAGTTGTAGGTTAATTAAAAAAGATTTTATGAAATATGAAAAGTTTTCTTTTCCAAGAAAGAGTATACATTACGAAGGGGTCTATCGTTTTTCAATATCTAATATTTTCTTTTAAACGCATATTGTCCAACATAAATTTCTTAAAAGCTGCCGCTAATGTTATAATTCCATGTTTGACAAATTTCTAAATTAGAAGAATGCCAAACCTAAAATGAGCACAACCTCTCTATTTTTAGGGCATCCTATAAAATCCAAAGGACTAACTAATTTTAAGAAATCCACTTGTCCTTAAGGTCGGAATTGACAATGACGAGCCATCTTATTCTCTACATTATAATTGCAATCCTTAACCTAATCATCTGTTCCGTACATCATATTAATACATCTGGACATTTCGACATCATTTATTCTAAGAATATCACTCCCGTAATCCTCCTAATTATTACATTATAACCCTTATAAACCTTTTAAATTGGGTTTTTATTACGTTTACCCTTCTTAGCTTTTTCATAAATTAGTTACACCTCCCTTTTTCGCAATATCAGTTGCGCTCCTTACGTCTTACAATCATAGTTCTATCTTTTTGTAATATCACTTATGCCCCTACTTACCTTAACAGAAAAGCATAATTGTCAATTTTGTAAGAAGTCGAGGGCACAACAAATATCACAAAAAGAACAGATATAGCTAATACTGCAGCAAAGGACACAAGAGTTAAAACCCCCATTTAATTTATACATTTACTGAATCCATTAAGTTCCAATCCCAAAAGTACTGGTGTAAAAATCTATTTCCTAAATAAATTCACTCAAGCTACAATTTACACATGCATCAACAGGCAATTTTACAAGTGTCTTTCCGAGTTCTTCCAACATCTCTACCTTTTTTGTGATTACACTTGTGCTTTTATATTCTTATAAATTCACAATCCCTTTCATTAATGTAATTAGGACCATAATTATTATAATAAATTCACAATCCCTTTCATTAATGTAATATAGGACCATAATTATTATAATGGAAGGGTACTTCTGTAAGTTTCATAAAATATAACGGCACGTGTAATTGCAAAAAGTTGGAGTAATTATTATTGAAAAAACTCAGATGTGAACAAAATAAAAAGCACATTTTTAGAAAAAAAAATAAAATGACTTTCTGGATAAATTATTTCCAGGTAGGTATTCAAACACCAGAGTTTGAGGGTCTTTAAGATGTGGGTTATTTTTCATTCTTTTATGTAGACTGTTTCTTCACAACCATCCTTCATGCACACCGGAACAAACGTTTATAGTGAATCCAATAAATTACTTTCTCAAATGGTAAAATAGATCCAAAAGACGAGAGAAAAAGTCGGTCAGTCCCTAGAGGTCATCAGCTAACCATTCAAAAGTATATATTCTACACTTGAGAGTGAAAAATTATGGTAGTTTTCAGCTGATCATTTATCCAATTACCACCCAAGCTTGTCGACATGTGCATATCCTGTAACTTTCATCCCTTTGGAAAGAGCTAATTCTATGTGGTTTAAGTTCCAAAATCAAGATGAGCATCTCCTAATCATTGCAAGCAAGGTGAGGAGCAAACTGATAGGATGCATTCATTCATTTTGCCAAAATGTTGAGGGATAGCAACAATCAGGCATCAAGCAAAGAATGATACACAGCGCATACAGGGTATATACACAATGTTTCTTGCAGCACACCACTATTAAGCTTCTTTTACCTATCTCCTCCTCGGAAGAGCTCCCCGACCATTCGGTCAATGGCATCTGGTGTATATCTAACAAACTTTTCATAGTTCCTGGTATTCTCAATAAGAGGCCTGCAATGTAAAATGTGGTTAAAAGAAACACCAGTACTTCACAAAGCACAACTGATCCTTATCAGCAGAGACTTGCAAGTTGTAAACAACATACCCAGATCGCTGCATAAAAGCACGATATGCTGGTAAAAGAATTTCTGAAACTGAAAGCCTCAAATTGTCGGCCAATTCAGAATCACGTACTGCCCATTGAGATTGCCGTTGCTGAATTTCTTCGAATTGTGTATTGAACGACCTGAACCTGATATGTGAAAAGAACAAGTAAGCATGGCAGCCTGGAATCAATAAGGAAATAAAGAGTGTGAAGTTCAACCTCTCCCTCACTAATTCCCTCAAACTGTTACTGCTGTTTCCTCCATCACTGCCTGATGATCCCAAGCCTTGGGTGGTCAAACTACCAATTACCTGCATGAGAGGCAGGGACAATAAGATGAAAGAACTCAAGATTGCAATTTTATGGATTACTGAAGTTATAGTATTTCACATAACATCTCCGTATATTCTATCTACAAGACAAAAAGACAAAGTAAGCTTTTTTCCCACTCTAAGAGGGGCTGGATGTGTTTTTTTACTGTCATTTAGATCTATGATCTTATTTTTGTGGATGTGGCAGTTAAAAAAATTACATAACAGTTTCTTTCCGATCATGCATAACCTCTCCTGCAAGAATTCCTATTCAATCCATGATGTTTCTATTACATTTGCAAATCCTAAGTAACAGAAACAAAAGAGAATCAAGCCGTTTGACATTGACACAAACAAGATGCACGGAGCCATTGTTTCCTTTCTCATGTTTTTCAGGAACGTCCATATTTCAATCTTAAATAAAATGTAATACCTGCCCTTCTCCTTCAGACAACTTTTAGGTCGGGGAAAATTAAGTGTGATGGTATATGAAGGACCGGAGGGAAGAGTGTGCTGAGGAGAGGGATGGAGAAAACAGGCATGTTCTCTTAAAAGATGGCAGGTTATGTCTAGGGTGGAGCAGTGGGCCGGGCCGGCTCGGGCCCGGCCCTGACCTGACCCACAAAAACCCGAGTCTGACTCATAGTCGATATACATATGGGCCGGGCTCAGGCTCCCATATTTTCCAAATATCAATCTCGGTCCGGGCTCAGGCCGAACCCATGGAAACCCGAATTGACCCGACTCAGCCCATATTGCAGTTCGACTTGGGATTCCACCTGTAATCAGTGCCCCCTATCCGATATTTCAATTGCAAATACATGCAGTGATGATTTGATAAATGGAACCATGTATAATGTTTTTTTTTGTAAAAATGGTTCATTCTCCTATTTTGGTTTGGCGTAAGTAATATTATATTTGCATCACATATGGTTCGGAAACTAAAACTTCTTTAATCCGAGAGATATGTGTTACAGATGCACACAATTGTGTTGTACATGATTTTCAATTGTTGTAAAAAAATTTGAATTGGGCACACACATTTACATCCATGAAATTATTCCACATTATAATCATATATTATAATATGGTATGGTGGTAGTGTAGTGTGCCTACCACCCAAAAGACCAGAGTTCGAATCCCCCCTTGTGGGGGTTGAGTTAGGTAGTCGACAACCAACGTAAAAAATAGTCGAATCTTTCAACATGGATTTGAAGAAGAATCCATGTAGCTCAGCCCTACGTATAGTGGGAAAAGGCTTCTTCATTTTTTTATAATCATATATTATAACCGACCTGGGACGCGAACTTGTGGGTTGCAACATAATGGGGTGAAGCAAATTGGGGAGGGGTCGAGCTCAGCCTAAACCCGGGCATGGGGAACTTGAGTCACCGATTTCACCAAAAACATGGGCCTCGATCTGGATTCTAGCCCAAGGCCCGATGAAATTTGGCAGGCCCGGGCCAAGCTTTATCGGACCGGGTTGAGCCCAATGTTCCACCCTAGTTGTGTCATCTTGGAAGGTCTTGTCAATTTTTTTTCTAAGTGCCTCCCATGTTGTTCTTAGTGGAAAAAGGCTTTGTTGTTTTTTATTGCCTCTCATGTTGTGACTTCATATTTTGACAGTGTATGAGAATTAACATATCACGCGCTCAAAGGTATGATGCAACATTATTTGTTAAAAACTCGATGGAACTGGTTATAATTTCTTTTGATGTTGTTAGAGTATGCATCTATAGATGGGTAATTGGATCTCTCCATGGGCTAATTATCAAATTCACATGTTTAGTCCCACGTCATTTGAGTGGGACTTGGTCTTACTAATGGGGTTATATAAGAAGCCCCGCACATGCATTTATTGAGAGAGATCAATATACAAATCAGCCCTTTGTGGTGGTTCTTCCATGGTTTCCACGAGCTCCTTACGAAGTAGAGTTACATGTAAAATCCAGGTGTTCTTCATGTTCTTTAGTTGTCTGATTATTATGCTTCGTATTATCGTTTCTAAATGGTATCAAAGCGGGTTCAATTCTGTGGTTTATTATTGAAGATTTATTTTTTACTTTGTTTCCAGAGTTCATGATATTTCAACGGCATCAAGATTCTTGTTCAAAGTTCTAGGGTATCTAGAACTCTAATTCTGGACGACGGTTCAATTGTGTATGTTGTCGGGTTTGATCATGAAATCCTATAGTTGGTTGAATACGTTCTGCACTGCAACAGTCGTGCATCCCCAACATGAAGAGATTGAGGGTTCTTCAAAATCCTAACTTTATGTAAAGATGAACATGTAAAGAGACCATGACGCTCAATGGCGTCAATAACTAAGTGATTATATGACCCAGAATATAGTGGCGGCAACTGGGGGTGGGGGTGGGGGGGCAACTGATGACGGTCCAATGGGTTCCCCACGGAAACCTAACTATGGAAGCATGCAAGAAGAGAGGTTGTCCATGCGGAGGCACCAACCATACCGTTCCAGGCTCTTCTCCGGCTTCTATGTTCAAGTTCATCATGCAAGACCTCCTTCTCCAAGATACCTCCAAGGTGGTGGCCAACCTCCTTCATGCCCACTACCAAGTCGAGTTCGCATGAGGTTCCCATCTCCAGCTCTCACGCTCCATTCTCCCTCGTGAGGAGGAGAAGAGGTGTCGCAAGATCAATGCCTTCTAGAAGCATCAAGGCAATGGTGGCATGGGTTCTTTCCAAGGGGGAACCTCTGCTGAACATGAAAAAGTGGGGGGTAGCCCGATACCCTAAACCCTGTGGACTGCTCTTTTTTTAGAAAAGTGTGGTTGCAAATCAATTGGGCCCAAGTTGGTTATTTGAAAAAAAGGATGGGGGGAGGGGCAATCTAGCATGTTGTTGGAAAGAAAAGGATGGGTCATTAGGCCCTCAAAAGGGCTTTAAAGGCCCATTACTGCTACAATTCAATAAGAAAAAAAAAGGAATGCAATTACTACAATTACTTTTTTTTTGCAAAACTCGGTAATTTTGGGGCCCGAGCAACCCCTTTCATTGATAAAAGATATTACATGAAGCACATATGAAGGACAAGTCCTTACATGAGAAGTGGTCAACATGACCTTAAACTTGACATGTGCAAGGATGGTCAACATGACCCATAAAATGATCAAAATAAGGAAATGGTCATCATGACCTAGTGGCCAACATGGCCTAAAACAGAAAGAGGAAAATGGCTTGAAAAATATACAATAATCCTCGCCAGCCAGCTGCATATAAGGATGAATGCCCAATAAGATGACGATGCCATTCTTCTACCCGCTTCTCTCCTTAGAAGAATCCCAACCTCTGCAAATTTTCCTACGTAATGAAGGCGCTCCTCAATTGCCGAGAAAGTTGCTTTCACTTTTCCACTTCATAATGTAGACGCTCCTCCAGTGACGAGAAACTCGCTTTCGCTTCCAATTTACCAGACGGTAGGTGTCCACAAGTAGAAGGAGAATAGCCATCATAAAGGACAAGGTTGAAACCATTGCTAAATCCCTCGCATTAGTCCACATAAGTAAAAATTCGAATGGGGTGATTCCAACCATTTCTTTAATTAGAATCCCCAACATCTTGTGAAGATGTAGGTTTCCATGGTTTGTAAACACTCCAAACAAATTTTAAGAATATTCGACCAAGCCAAAGGTATATAAGGGTGAATCGGATATAATGAAAAAACCCCTTTAATGCAAAAAGAGGTTTAGACTTTAGATGAAAAACCCAATTGAACGTTGGAAAATAGTGGATTAAATCCAACATCTAAAAAGAGGATAAGTGACGCACGGAAACCACCAATTTAGAGGGTGGTTTTTACTATTTTGAAACCGTTGGAAAAGTAAATGAATATTAAAATAAGAACCCTCATAATTCTAACAGCATGAGGTTAGATGGAAACCACCATAAATGGTGGTTATTTTTTCCGGAAACCACCTTGAAAAAGATGGTTTAAAAAAATGATAAATGGAGGAAGTGGAGGTGGTTTCCATGAAAGGGGAACCAACCCATTATGTAAGTGGAAATTTAATGATTGATAATAACCACCATCCAATAGAATAATTGGAAATAAAACCAACATGACTTGGCCCATTAGGTCCGATTATTTTAAAGAGGAGATTTTTTTAGAAAAAGAAGGTCATCATACAAGAAAAACGAGCTGTACATAAAAATGGAGAAAATTGATTAAAAAAGAATGGTTTATTGATAAAAAAGGAAGTGATTCTATTTTCCCTACTTCAATTCTTCTCGCAACTTAGTTGCCATTATCTTTTTCCAACAAGTATGGGAGAAAGGGGTGGTATTATGTGAGAGGTCCCCATACTCTTGAGTGGGGCACATGATTTTCATGTGGACCATGTATGACAAAGACCAAAGGTTCTAAATCTCGATTTCGATTTCGTTTCGAGATGTTGAAAAAACGAAACAATTTCGAGATTTCGTCGAAATTTTGACGAAATTTCGCCAATTTCGGCCAAAATCGGCCTAAATTTGTGAAGGAAGAGTATATATCGATATTTCGATTTTGGTTTCGGTAGGGTGCCGAAACCGAAATTTCGCCGAAATTTCGCGAAATTTGAAACACTGCAAAGACCTATGTTAGAGGCTCGATGTCAAAGAATACATAAGAACTCCATAATAGAGATCTCATTCTCTGAGCCAGTGGGGAAGAGACCATTCTTCCTCCTTCCCCAACGATCGTGGACTCTGGCGACGATACTTCCATGAATTTCTTAACTTTGGCCCTTCAGAGAAATGGAACAGTTGCATTGTAGAGTTCTTCAAGGAGACTCTTTCTAGTTTCAATGACTTTATGCAGTACAAAGCACAAATTCTTGGATAAGGAGACTCATTCTGGTTCAAGTGATTGTGCAATACAGAGTGCATGCTCGCCTACGAGGAGACTTGGTTAGCACTCCAGCCCTTCAATTTCTCCTCACCAACATGGTGTGAGAACCAATGTCCTCAGTAGGCAGGCAATAGAGTATATGTTGAGTTGCTATTGTACATATGTCTTATATTGTGTGAGTGAAAGATCTCTTTCTATTTGTCCAAGTTAAGCATTTCATACTCCAGCTTGAGGGGGAGTCTAAGAGTATGTGTCTATAGATAGGTAGTTGGATCCCTCCAGGGTCCAATAACCACATCCAAAAGTTTAGTCCTACATCGTCTACGAGTAGGACTTGGTATTTCTGTTGGGACTATATAAGAAGCCTCACACCACATGTATTCATTGAGAGAGTTTAATATACGATTACTCCTTTGAGGCGGTTCTCTCGTGGTTTCATCACGCTCTTTATGGAGTATGATTCTATGTAAAATCCAGATGTTCTTCATGTTCTTTATTCATTATCTTTGATTATTACGCTTCTGCATTGTTGTTTTATACAGATATGAAAGGATGATCTTTAAAGCATGTTTGTAAAAAGGAAATACAGATTGTGAATGTTCCTTTAAAATCAAGGCGAAGCATAGGCTCGAGGCATAAGCCTCATTCCCCATGGTCAATCTCCTCCTCCAAACAAAAAAGTACAATATAATTTCATAGGACTATAGTAAAACATAAATCTTCATACATTCTAAGCAATTGAATAATATTTAGTGTAATTCATCAAAACTAAAGAGGAACAAACGTTACTACCGATGCTATATTATTTTTATAGATTTAAGATCCATGCTTAATAACTATATCACAATGATGACACACATACAAATAGGACCATGTAATTCCATATGATTAGGAGTCAACAATCCATATAACAATTTAATTTTTATATAATAATTCATTCCATATTCCATTTAGTAAATTATATCTCTAAGTTTGAAATTAGACATGTGAACATGCATATATAGGGAATTTTTTCAATGAACTCTGAGCCCATTAGGATTGTGGCACGCTGATTTTTACTGATGTTTTCTATTATGTTGAGCATAATTATTGGTTTACAACTGTTCTGTCATTTTTTACTATTAGTAATCATTTTCACACAAAAAAACTTAAATTAATATGAAATGATCATTAGTAAGAATAGAAAAGACATCAGTAATACAAATAAGGGATTTTATCAGTTGTGCCCTCCTTAAATATTGCAATATCAATTATGCCTCTTCCTTTTTTGGAATATCAGTTGTACCCCTTACTTATTCCACAATGATCAATTATGCGCCCCTTGAATTAGTTACCATCTATCCCCATCCCAAACAGACATTAAGTTTTGGGACACAAGGACAATTAGATAAAAAAAGAGGGTAGACTAGTCTTTTTCTTCTCATTTTCTTCTTCTTTTTCCTTCCACTCTTCCTCCCTCCTCCTCCCCCTCCAGTCCTTCTCCTCCCAGCCCCTCCTCTACCTCTTCTGACCCTCCCCCTCCAACAACTTCTCCTTCGCCCCTCCCCCTCCATATCTTCTTATGTTCTGTCCCTCCTAAACTTATGTCTATCCATTTTCATGTCTCTTCGATCTCTGTATCTCCTTCTTCAAGTGATAGTTGATGAAGGCAGGTCCAGTAGAGCATAGATAGAGCTCCAGCATGATCTACAGTTGCAGAGGTGCATCTCCTACAGTTCAACCTCTCGAATTTCGCAAAATGATCGAGCTCATCACCTTCCAATTCTGGCAACACATCTTACTCCTTCGTGGTGTACTGTAGGTAACATCTCTCCACGTTCTTTCTCTTTTTCTCGTCCAGTATTCCTCCTTCGAACTCCATCACATGTTCGATTGATCCATATTGATATCTTTGTCGAACACCTCACCTTGATCCAATTTGCTTCTCCATATCCTCAACCCATGTTCCTATCAGATCCACTAGGATCTGAGACCTGATCATGTTCCTCTACTTCGATATTTATCATTATCCATTCCATCTTTCCGATCATCGACACCGCTCTAACCACCTACAGTTCCACCGATCATTCTCCGAGCATAATTTCACATTTACATGTAATACCATTGATATCTGGAGGTTGAATTGCAATGAAGTCATCGGATCAACTAGGAGGTTGAGTCAAAACACCACTGAGAATCACATGGAGCAAGTATCTTCGAGATACACCTCTGTTCAAGATATGTTCACCACTTTCGACCGAAGGGGTCATGCATGTTATCGTAAAAGAATCTTCACTCTACATGTAATAGATCCCAGATATCTAAAAGAATCTCTCTTATGAATGTTATCGTAACCAATCTTCACATCGATTCCTTCACCATTGCTTCCATCAAAGGTGCACTCCATATATTCTGTCTTAGCCCTACCTATACGAAATCCTTTAGTCTCCAACTCATGTCTTCATACCTCAAGTTTCTCATTTACTCTATCTCTAGTCTCGTCAATTAACACAATATCATCAGCAAATAACATACACCAAGGTAACTCATCCTGAATGTGACTTGTCAACTTGTCCATAATCAAGGTAAAAAGAAAAAGAAATGGACTCAAAGCAGAACCTTGAAGTAAATCAATGTTGATGTCAAAATATCCAGTCTTTCCAGACGGGGTCCTTACACAAAATAAATCCCTATCATACATGTCCTTTATGAGGTTAATGTATAGGACATGTACTTGTCTCTTCTCCAACACTCTCCACAATATCTCTCGTGGGACAAAATCATAAGCCTTCTCCAAATCAATAAAGATCATATGGAGGTTCTTCCTTTTAGCTATATAAATCTCCATTGTTCTCCTCAGCAAATGGATGGCTTCAATCGTTGAGCGACCTGGCATGAATCCGAATTGGTTTTCTTTTACGTTGGACACTTGCCTCAACCTTCTTTCGATCACATGTTCTCAAATTTTCATAGTGTGACTCATCAGCTTGATACCTCTATAATTTGAACAACTTTGAATGTCTCCTTTATTCTTATAAAGAGGCACAACGATACTCCTCCAATCTTCAGGCATTTTCTTGCTTCGCCAAATAACATTGAATAGATTCGTAAGCCAAGTCAAACCACGCTCACCTAAAACCCCCCATACTTCTACAGGGATGTCATCCGGTCCTACACCTTTCCCGGGTCTCATAACCTTCAAAGCCACCTCTACTTCCTTTCTTTGTATCCGTCTATAGCATGCACGATTCAAGTAACTTTCACTACAAGCTAGATCACCCAAAGTAATCTCTCTATTTACTTCCCCAATGAAAATTTATGGAAGTATTGCTCCCATCTAGTCTTTATATCCTTCTGAGTAACAAGCACATGACCTTCCTCGTCCTTAATGCATCTCACTTGAGAAAGATTTCTGGTCTTTCTTTCTCTTGCTTTGGCCAACCTGAATATATCCTTCTGTCCCTCCTTAGAGTTGAGATTTATATACAAAACTTCATAAGCTTTTGACTTAGCTTCGCTTACGGCCTTCTTTGCTTCCTTCTTCGCTATTTTGTAGTTTGTGACAGTTTCCTTTGTTCTATCCTTAAACCTAGCTTTAAAGCAAGCTCTTTTTATTTTTAGCTTCTCTTGTACCCCTTCACTCCACCACCAAGCCTCCTTTTGACCTGGAGCTCCTCCTTTGACTCGCCTAGCATCTCTTTGGCTATCTTTCGGATACAAGATGCTACTGCCTCCCACATCTCGTTTGCACTACCGCTACAATCCCAATATAAGTCTTCTAAAACCTTCTTCCTGAAGCTCACTTGCTTCAGTGGAAGATTCCACCATCTAGTTCTAGTTATCTTAGAAACCCTCCTTTTCTTTACCAGCCCTTTCATTTGTACATCCAAGACTAACAAACGATGTTGGGTTGTCAAACTCTCTCCTGGGATTACTTTGCAGTCTTTACAACACAACCGATCTCTTCTCCTCAACGCAAAGTAATCTATATGTGTTCTAGTTGGCACACTCTTATAAGTAATTAAATGTTCCTCCCTCTTCTTAAAGAGAGTGTTTGCTATGAAAAGATCATATGCCGTTACAAAATCCAGTATAGCTTTCCCCTCTTCATTTCTATCCCCAAAACCATGTCCTCCATGAACATTACCATACCCTGAAGCATCTTTTCCCACATGTCCATTAAGATCTCCACCGATGCAAATCATCTCTTTGTGGGATTCTTTGTAGACTCCTATCCAAATCCTCCCAAAAAGCTTGTTTAGTCCTTTCATCTAAACCAATTTGCGATGCATAAACTGAGATGTCCAAATCCAACATCAGTGGCTTGTCAATTTTTTCATTGGACCTACATATAGAGATGAAGTATGGTGTCATATTGCACCTATGGATGTGTGTCACATCTTATTATGACAACCTTGGCAGTATGATCGAGACATAAACCATAAGGGAAGGAATAACACTTACACATTTTATATGAACAAAATGCGAATTACCTTCAGACCTCAGCGGGATGCACCTAGTCCTAGGCAAACAACAACCACTTCTTACAAAGGCACATTGATCGTCAAAACTCTGTAAATACCCAAACATCGCCACACTCGGGTGAGTCATTTGTGGTTCTCCAAGCATCTCCCTTCCAACGCCAACATCAAGAATCGCAGGTTGTCTTTGCCCTTATTGAAAATGAGATTGGGAGTGACATCATGAATTCAGATAAAGTAGACCCAGAAGTCGCCTCGATCCTGGAAGAGTATGCAGACATTATGCCAGAGGACCTCCTCGAAGGACTTCCACCACTAAGGGGCATACAACACCATATAGACCTAATCCCTGGAGCTAGCCCGCCCAACCTGCCCCACTACCGAATGAGCCCGAAGGAACATGAAGAAATGCAACGACAAGTAGTGGAGCTGTTGAGTAAAGGATATGTACGTGAAAGTATGAGTCATGTTGATGTCCTTGCCCTCTTAACTCCAAAAAAAGATGGGACTTGGAGAATGTGCGTGGATAGTCGAGCCATCAACAAGATCACGATAAAGTATCGCTTTCCGATACCTCGACTAGATGACATGCTGGATATGTTAACTGGGGCATGCATATTCTCCAAGATGGACCTGCGAAGTGGTTACCACCAGATCTGAATCAGACCAGGAGACGAGTTAAAACTGCCTTTAAGACTCGCGAAGGCATGTATGAATGGCTAGTGATGCCCTTTGGTATGAGCAATGCTCCTCGCACCTTTATGCGCATAATGAACCATGGTTTAAGACCTCTTATTGGGAAATTTGTGGTTGTTTATTTTGATGACATTCAAGGTTGCAAAAAGCAGTATGCGGTATTCAGTCAGTAGGGTCATTGATTACTGTTTAAACGGTATGCGGGAGTTTAAATGGAAATTAAACGGGTTATGCAGTTTTGTATTATTAATTAATAAAAAATATTTACATATATATAATTAATAAGAAACATAACTAACTTAACTAATATAATCGAATATTTACAATATATATCAATTATGATATCAATGATTTTTCCTATCAATTGTCAAAAATAGCATAAAAAGTAGAATCTATAGTCAAAGTTTGGAATCTCAATTTTGATTGATAAAGATAAACAACAAAAGGAATGAAGCCAACAAGTTATATCGGATATCTAGAATCTAATATCTGTAAAGTTGTTTCATCTCCATTGCACAAATCCAAAGGCGGTGAAGCTCCCCAAGTTGAAGACCCGTGGTATGCACCCTCGTGTCACACCATACCCTACCAGAACAGGGGTCCTGATGCAACTGGTCAGCGAGCCTGAAGGACAAGGAGGGGCCCATAGTAGGGAGAAAACAAGCACATTCTCACATTCTTGATAGGTTGTTGTAAAAAACAGGGTTTAAATGGCATTTAAACGGTCGTTTAACGCTGATTAAGCGGCCTGGCCGCATATGTACCCGCATGGACTTAGTCGGTGCGATCTAGGACCGCATGCGTGTAAACGGCCTTTTAAACGGTCGTTTAGGCCGTTTTTTACATCCCTAATGACATCCTAATCTACAGTGGAAGCCGGAGCGATCACTTGAGCCATCTACGTCAGGTGCTCACCATCTTAAGAGAACATAAGCTCTTTGTTAACTTCAAGAAGTGTGTCTTCCTTACCAACTCAGTTAAATTCTTGGGTTACATTGTCTCCGTTGATGGTGTCAAGGTTGACCCAATTAAGATTGAAGCCATTAAAAGTTGGCCAACCCCTAAGACCCTTACAGAAATACGCATTTTTTTAGGCTTGGCTTCCTTTTATCGATGCTTTGTGAAGAACTTTAATAGCTAAGCCGGTGCAATTTCAGACTGCTTACGTGGAGGTAACGTTTCATGGACATTGAAAGCGAAAAAGGGTTTCCAAAAACTTAAAGAACATCTAACTCAGGCCCCTATGTTGGTTTTACCTGATTTCAACAAGATGTTCGAAGTTGATTGTGATGCCTCACATGTTGGTATTGGCGTCATCCTTAGTCAGGAAGGACGACCAATTGCTTATTTTAGCGAGAAATTGAATGATGCACGCTCACGCTACTCCACGTACGACGTGGGATTCTATGCCATTGTTTGAGATCTTAAGCATTGGCGTCATTGTCTCATCCAACGTGAGTTCATACTCAATTTTGACCATGAGGCCTTACGCTATCTGCAATCCCAGAAAAATCTCAACAAAAGGCACGCAAAGTGGGCGAGTCTCTTGCAAGAATACACATTCCACTTGAAACACAAGGCTGCATTAAGAATCGAGTGGTCGATGCTCTGAGTCGTCGAGCCCACCCACTTGCAGCAGTCACCGTAGAGACCATAGGGTTTGAGCATATCAAAGAGTTATATCAAAAGGACCATGACTTTAGCAAACCATACCAAGATTGTCTGAATCATCTTACTGATCTGTATCTCCTCCAAGATGGTTATCTCTTCCGTTGGTCACAACTGTGCATTCCAACCACATCCTTACGGGAAAGCTTAATTTTGGAATTACACAGAGGGGGTCTTGGTGGACATTTTGGGATTGACAAAACATTAACCCTCCTTCAAGAGAGATTTTATTGGCCACGAATGAAGAAGGATGTGACGCAAGCAATTCAACGTTGTCGGACTTGCCAACAATTTAGGGTCAGAAACAAAAACACTGGTCTGTACACCCCTTTACCCATTCCTGCATGTCCTTGGGAAGATATTACTATGGATTTTGTTATCGGGCTCCCTCAGATAGCTAGGAAAGTGGATTATGTATTTGTCGTAGTTGATCGGTTCTCTAAGATGGCACATTTTATCCCATATAGGAAAACATCTGATGCATCTCATATAGTTGATCTTTTCTTTAAAGAAGTTGTCCGTCTGCATGGCGTACCTCATTCATTTACGTCTGATAGGGACATTAGGTTATTAGGTCATTTTTGGAGGACTTTATGATCTAAGTTGGGCACCCGTCTACAATACAGCATTGCATATCACCCCCAAACTGATGGCCAAACAGAAGTAGTAAACAGATCTTTGGGAAACTTGCTTCGTTGTCTTGCATGAGAACGACCCATTCAATGGGATTTGATCCTTCCTCATGCTGAGTTTGCGTACAATAGTTCGTCTTGTTGGTCTACTGGAAAATCTCCTTTTGTATGTGTCTTCGGTTACCCCATTCCTCACGTCCTTGATAGAGTTCCTCTGGTTTGACCCGGACGGGCAAGTGCTACTGCAGATGAGTTGGCTGATCATATCCACCTACTCCACCAAGAAATCCATGCCAGACTTCAAGAAACTTCCACCAAATAGCAAACCCAAGCCAATGTCCACAGGAGGGAAGTTGACTTCAAAGAAGGAGATTTAGTAATGGCCCACTTTCAGAAAGAGTGTTTCCCTGAGAGAACCTACCACAAATTAAGCCCAAAGAACTTTGGTCCTTTCAAAGTCATTAGAAAAATTGGCCCGAATGCCTATGTCTTGGATTTGCCACCAGAATTCACCACCTTGCATATATTTAATATATCTTATTTATGTCCATATTTTGAGGAAGATGCAGCTAATTCAGAAAGTCTATCAATGAGTTCATCTTCGACAACCACTGCAACTGCACCATCTCCATATGTTGTTGAAGATATCTTAGATGTTTGTGACTTGGCAACACGCCACGGCATTACTCGACGTTTCCTAGTACGATGGACAGGATGTCGCTTGGAGGATAGTTCGTGGATTGAAAAGCATGAATTAGAAAAGCTTCACCCTGACCTTTTGCAGAACTACTACAACGTAATCTTGTCGGAGCAAGATTCCCTCCAAACAGGGGGGAATTGATGCAGTTCATGCCCAATTTGAGGGGCTAAATGGAATTTTGTCATGAAAGAATATCAGGAGTCTTCTTGCAATTTGTTTTTTAATTTATTATGTAATTTCTATTTTTTGAGTCCATAGTGTAGGGTTTTGTTCCCAATAGTATAAAAGGACCTCTATGGGGAAAAGGACGGCAGCTTTTTGGTGAGATACAAACAAACCCTATGGGCTCTACCCCTTGTTCTCTCTTCTTCCCTCCCTCTCTCCTCGAAACTCCTTCTCCCACCGTTTCTCCCTTCTAACCCTAACCTTCCTTTTCCCTTCTTTTCTCCTCCCAATCCCTACCGCCGCCAACCATTCCCCTCCCATCTCTCCCGAGCAAGGAGTCACAACCTACTGCCTTCAGCCCTACACCGTGGCCGCCGCCAACAGCTGCCGCTGCCATTCTTTTGTCGTCAACTCCACCACTGCCGACGAACTCCATCTGCCTACACATGTTGATGCCGCTTCACCAGTGCTACTGCTGCCAAACCTTCCCACACCTCCCTCATCCATCGTGAGTACTGCCCAACAGTGTTGTCCTCCTAGAACTCCGATTTGTTCCTGTTCCAGAGGATATTTTAGTTAGTTGATGTCGGTTTTGAGTCCAGTCTAATATGGTACTATTTAAATTTTGTAATCTCCTGCTTGAGTACATTCTGTTCTATTTGTTCGAGTACTCTGAAAGTTCATTTATTTTAGCCTTCTCATTTATTCCAGCATTCAATGTTTTGTTAGAAAAATCGTCCAATTGCAGTCCTGGAAGAACGGCCTGAACTCTTTATTTCCTATAAAATCATTGCCGGTGGTCTAGCATTTATCTTATCTATTCGCAGCCACAGTGATCATGTTTGTTTAGGTTATCATCTTTGCGCGTGCACCGTTTAAGCATATCGAGATCTGCATGTTACTTCTTGTTTGGTTGTTTAAGGGGTTTTATCTGTGTCCAGACCTGTAACTTAGTTGTTGGAGATCCTATTAGACCTATATTTTGCAGTAAAATATTGCATTCATATTCTTGCACTTTTGAATAGGATAGTTGTGTTTTTAGGACTGCATCAGACATTCTTGATGAGGCACATAGTTCACGATTGTTTATTCATCCTGGCAGCAAAAGATGTATCGTGATCTACGCCAATATTTCTGGTGGGATAGGATGAAGCGTAATGTGGCACATTATGTTAGCAGATGCTTGACCTGTCAAATGATCAAGGCATAGCATAGGAGACCACCATGGTTATTACAGTCTCTCCCCATTCCGAGTGGAAGTGGGAGAGTATCTCTATGGGTTTTGTCACTAGACTGTAGAGGACACTAGGTGGCCATGATGCTACTTGGGTGATTATTGACAGGTTGACCAAGTCAGCCCATTTCATACCTGTCAGCATCACCTACACTCCATCTAGATTGGTCGAGTTATATGTGCATAATATTATCAGGCTTCATGGTATACCACATGAGGTAATGTCTAACAGAGGCCCGAGGTTCACATCTCACTACTGGCACCAATTCATGTCAGCACTACAGACAGAGCTGAAGTGAGTTCTGCATACCATCTGCAGACCGATAGTCAAAGTGAGCGTGCCATTCAGACACTTGAGGATTTGCTACGTGTTGGAGTATTCTGTAGTGCACCTATTGAGTTGTAGCAGGGTAAATGGATCCTGGAGAAGATCCATTTACCCCATCCTGTGTTTAGTCCCACACCGCCTGTGGGTGGGACTTGGAGGCTCTGGGAAGGCTATATAAGGAGCCCCAGACCTCCTGTACTCATTGAGAAAAGCAATAGAAAAACACGCCCCTTAAAGGGCTTCTCCCGTGGTTTCATCCCGCTCCTCACGGAGTAGGGTTCCACGTTAAAATCCCGCGTTCTTTCTTGTTCTTTATCTTTTCCATGTTCGCTTCCGCATTCTTCATATTTTATAACATGGTATCAGAGCGGGTTTGGTTCTCGGGATTTTTTTTCTCGTTCTTTATTTGAGATCCGATTTTGATATTGAAGATTATTTTTGAGAAGTTCATCGGAGATTCGGTTCCAGGGTTTCTTTCCAGAAACCCTAATCATACAGCCGCATCGTGCAGGCGGCACGATGATACATCTCGTGTGAGATCTGGCAGTCCAGATCGCCTTCATCTCCCAGGCGCAGGCCTCCATCTCGGAGACCTAGTCGCATGTTCTCAGCAACGCCGTCGTACCTCGTCTGGATGTCCAGTCCCGAGGCGCGCACATCCTCTCCCATCGGTGCGCAAGCTCCCTCACGCACCCCATCGGCGTCGATCCGGCTCTCTTCATGCGGTCAAACTCCAGATGCGCGCACAGGCGGCGCACAGGGCGCGCAACCCAGGCGACACCCTAACTCGCGTAAGACAGAGCCCCGCAGCCCAGGTCGCCTGTGCGAAGCCTCCAGAACTCGCGCCTCATCAGAAACCGCGAGCCCTTGTACGCAAGCGCCTCTCAGCCCAGAACTCCAGATCGCCTCCTCCTCGGCGTTCCTCTAGCGCAGGCGCACCTTCCTCACTCGCACTCCGCCCCAAGCGAGCGCCGTTATTATGCAAGCTTCACGTTCCGAGCGCCCAGGCGCGCGTGTACAGGTTCCAGCACAAGCGAGCAGAGCCCTTGCGCAGCCCCTCCTACAACACGATCTCCTTCCGCCAACTCGGCGCACGAAGCCCCTGGCGATTCTGCTCCATGCGACCTCGGCGTTGATGCTCGTCCTCGAATAAGCCCCCCCCCCCCCCGCTCCCGATCCAGCTCCAGGCGGCGATGAAGCTGCGATGTCCACCAGCGCACGCGCGACGCCGCGAGGCTCCTCTGATCCGATCCTGGCGGCGGCGTGAAAGAAGACCCCCGTCGGGTGGGGGTTTCCTTTAGAAGGGTTCCTGGTAACCCTAGCGGGCCCCTTTTATTTAAAAAAAACTTCGGGGGAAGCTGTTGGTTAAGCCCAAGTGGGCTGAAAATTTTAAAAAAAGTGAGAAGGGGCCCAGTATCAAAAATAAAAAAAAGGGGGAGTTTGCAGATTTGAAAAAAAAATGAGGGAGAGAGCCGTGAGATATTAAAAAAAATGAGGGGGAGAGAGATTGGGTCCACAGTTGGGCCGACATTCAAGTTTGAAAAAAAAAGGAAAAAAAAGAAAAGAGAAAAAAAGAGAGGTGGATTGATTAAAAAAAAGAAAAAAGGGCGCGTACAATAAAAAGCCGTACGCAAAGTTTTGCAAAAAAAAAAGGTTTTGAGGAAAAGAGGCGTGTACAATAAAAAAAAGAGAAACCGTACGCATAGTAAAAAAATTTCTTTGAAAGAGTCGCATACAAAGAAAAGCCGTATGCAATTTAAAAAAAATGCAAGAAAAGCCGTAAAAAAAAGAAGATGAAACGGCTTATAAAAAAAAGGATGACGGCTTTAAAAAAATGAAAAAGCAGCAAGATTCATGTTCTTGTTGTTTACCCCCTATTTATCTTGTCTTCTCCCAACTTTGTCGATGTCAATTTCCGACAAGTATGGGAGAAAGGGGGAGTATATATGTAGAGTCACAGGTCTATTCAGACGCTCCAGATGTCAGATCTTCATATTCCAGGCCAGTGCACGTTGTTCAGACTCTACAGATCCAGTTTCAGACTCGACGTCAGATATTTCCGAGTCTCAGTTTCAGACACGCACGAGTGTGCGGTCATTGTCAGATGAGCATATGTTGCCATCATTGTCAGAGGTCCCCATCATTATTCTTGTTTTGTCGGCCAGAGTTTTCATGTGAGCCATAGGGACTCCATAATAGAGGACCATTCCCTATGCCATATGTTGGCAAGGGTTTTCATGTGGTATCATAGGTACACCAGAGCAGTGCACCATTCTCTGAGCCAGATGGGAGAGACCCAGTTCTCCGACGAGGAGACGTCAGGTGCAGTTTCAGACTCGATGGTCAGATTCCGAGTCTTCAGTTGACTCACACTCCAGCCCGTTCGTCCTCCTCACCTGCACGGCATGAGAAGCAACGTCCTCGACTGCAGCATGTACGCGTTGGGTTGATATTGTCCGTAGTGTCCTGTAGCGTGAGTTGAGTTTCTTTCTGTTTGTTTGTCCAAGCTGAGCATTGCATGCTCCAGCTTGAGGGGGAGTGTTGGAGTATTCTGTAGTGCACCTATTGAGTTGTAGCAGGGTAAATGGATCCTGGAGAAGATCCATTTACCCCATCCTGTGTTTAGTCCCACACCGCCTGTGGGTGGGACTTGGAGGCTCTGGGAAGGCTATATAAGGAGCCCCAGACCTCCTGTACTCATTGAGAAAAGCAATAGAAAAACACGCCCCTTAAAGGGCTTCTCCCGTGGTTTCATCCCGCTCCTCACGGAGTAGGGTTCCACGTTAAAATCCCGCGTTCTTTCTTGTTCTTTATCTTTTCCATGTTCGCTTCCGCATTCTTCATATTTTATAACACTACGTACATGCACTTTGGAGTGGAAAGGGTCCTGAAAGGACTAGCTGACGTTGGTAGAATTCATGTACAACAACAGTCATAATTCCAATATCGACATGGCACCATTCGAAGCCCTTACACGGACGGAGATGCCTCACACCTCTAAGTTTGGCGTGAGGTAGGTGACCACGCTCTTTACTCCATAGATCTCTTGTAGGAGACTGCGCAGACTGTTGATCTTGTAAGGTTGAAGCTTTTGACGATACAGAACCGCCAGAAGAGCTATGCAGACTGTCAGAGAAGAGATTTGGAGTTTCATATAATCTCATTCTCTTTATTCAATTTCAATATGATTAATTGATATTTAACTTAATCTTTCATACTGATGGAAATTCCTGTAAATATAGGTGTGGGAGATTTGGTGTTCTTACGAGTATCTCCCATGAAGGGAGTACAGAGATTTGGAGTCTGTGGCAAGTTGGCGCTATGATATATGGGACCATTAGAGATCATTGCTCGTGTAGGGAAGGTAGCATATCGAGTAGGTCTTCATCCACACCTATCGGTCACTCACAATGTCTTTTACATATCCAACATGAGGAAGTTCATGCACGATCCTCGACATGTCATCAGCTATGAGAATCTTGTCGTGGAGTCGGACTTGACATACGAGGAGAGGCTAGTGCAGATACTTGACAGTGTTGTGAAGAAGCTTCGCAGCAAAGAGATTTCCCTTGATCAAGGTATTGTGGCACAGATATGGAGTCGAAGAAGCGACATGGGAGACTGAAGTAGTTGTATCTCTTTTCAGGTAATCATCAAAACATGCCCATTTAATTATATGCATATTGAAAGAGCATGGCTTGTTTTTCCTTTGAGGTTTTTATGGGTTTAAAACTATTTGAGGTTTTTATGGCAAGATGAAACTCAGATAAAGCACATAATAACATAGACCTGAGTCTTGAGGATGAAACTTCCTTTGAGGTTTTTATACTTCGTGTAATTGGTCCTTTTATTTATTTTTGAGTTTTTGATTAATGAAATTAGTTGGTTGATTATTTTATTTATTGAAATCGATTGTAATATCAAACTTTTTAATAGATTATATTAGTTAAAGTCAAATTAGAGCTAATTAGGAATTAGTAGGATTTTATTTAGTTTGAATTTGATACTCTTTCTAATTTTGTAATCTCACCCCTCCTATATCAAGGAGATGGTAGTCTATTATAGGGAAGATTATGTTATGAATAAAAAATCATGAGTTTTGGTTTGAAGAGAGCATCTACCATTATCCCTCTTCCCCTAAAATTCTAGGATTTCCCCTTCCTCCCTCAACAACGCGAAGCATGTCGCGATACTAATTTCTCTTCTCATACCTTTTCAATTTGGTGTTTGCATTCCAGTTTGTTGTTTGCATATGTGGATCCGAACAATGCTCATCATCTGAGTTTATAACGGGATGCCTAAATATACCCACACGGGTTGGAGCCTCCAAGATCCAATTGTTGCCACTTAAAATATTAACAATGAGACCCCTCGTATTAGGACCCGAACTTCTTAAAAACTGATCTTATCAAGTATCCAAAAAATTGAAATGAATACCACATCGTGTTTTGCTCGTCGAGACCTTTCGAACGAGTACAAGAACGCAAGAATCAGAGTCCGGAAGCTCGAGTTACGATCATTTTAGCGAGAACGGATCTGGGTCAAATTTGGATCCGACCCCAGATCTGAATTCGGGTTGGACCCCATAAAAGCAACCTCCCCTCTCCCAAAACAATCACATATCAACCCCATCCCTCCTCACTCCCCCTCATCGGAGCACTGTCGGAGCGCATCGGATCGACGATCCAAAGTTGCCACCGTATAGAGAAGGTTGAGGTCACCCTTATGTGTGGGTTCGCGTCACCGACGGTGCATCAAACGTGTCGCTTCTCCACGAGCGGAGAAACCGAGGTGGCGAGATTTTGAGGAATGATACTCCCCTTCCCACTTGTTGTTTCTACACATTTCTTGAACATTCTTTGGGGCACATCAGTAACTCATTACCATTGTCGTTAGAATTCTACCCTTGAAAATAAAGTCAGATCAATTCTGCTCCCAGTTTCAGCACTGCCATTCCTAACTAATCGAAGTTCTTAACATGAATGCATGAATTTCTTATGAACATGCTCAATATTTATTCCTTACTACGGTTTTTTTTTTACTTTCTGAACTTTAAGTCTACTTGCAACCACACAATGCAATTTATCTTGACAATCTCTTGACATTCACTCATTCCAGAATCAATATTAACCAAAAAGGTGGTTTTATACGTTCCACATTTGGCTTCCTCAGTCCTACCCTTTCACAATCGTACTAGCGAGAATAATATCATAATTTACACCATAATTGTGGAATTTTCCTATAGCACTTTTAAGAGTTTTTGTCGATTCAGAGTGCTCTCTCATAAGAATAAGAAATGCCCCCTTTGATTCCCTTGAACAAGACAAGCATGAGAAAAAAGGCAATATAATTGTCTTGTTTTACTCGGCCAGGCTATCTGGTTTCGAGAATAAATTTGGCTGGGGAATTCAGTCGAAGTAAAGGTAAGAAATCATATTTCCTGGTCTTCAAATTTGATAGTATAATTTAGCTCCAGGCTGTAGATTCTGAAAGTTTCATTCCTCATAGAACTAGGTTTTCACAGATCCAAAAATTGAAAATAAGATAAAGTGGATGGGTTGCTTGGAATAAAGGTTGGATGAACTAAACCATGCGGTTGATTGGTGGATGACAGCTGAGCTGATCCTACCAACAACCTGAAATAACACAATGGGCGATACTTGAATTAACCCATCATACCCAAATACTGAGTACAGAAATATCTGAAGTTTGAATGGTTTCCGAAGCATGAACCCAATTGCTTTAGTATTGCCTCCCATTTCACAATGATGGCATTAGCTTCAAGTCTGGCGATGGATTTGTAGTGATGGTTTTCAAGTGATAAGCCGATTTATGTGGTTGCATATATGTGGTTCGAACAATGCAGCATATACATCTGTATGAAGTAGTACTTCTGATCTTTTCTGTTAATTTTGGTAAAATATGCATCAAATAGTCATGTTTCAATGTGGGCGTAGAACCGTAAGACGGAACAAATTACCAAATCATGTGTTTATCATAAGGAATAGGGTAAAAATAAATCCTGCCCGAAAATTTGGAAATTATTGATATCGCAAGGCTATGTCTAATAGGAAATAAGTATTTCGCAGCTTTAAGACACTGAAGGGTGAAATATATAGATATAGTGATAATATTCACAAAGCAGATGCTTGACCAAAATTTTACCGAGTATTTGCCAGTGTGATGATCCTTTATTCGCTAATGCGATGTCTAGAACCAGGATTTAGGATTTTGTCGGAACAAAATATCGATATAACACAATCACGACTCACAGTTCGCCTGCTTGAATTGGACCAAATTGTTGATTCGAGACTAGATACCTTCATCTATGGATATGAAGATCGAAAATATGATATCATGATGATCGGGTAGAGGAGTAGTTGCCGCCAACCGCTACTATGTAGCCGTGACGAATGGAGGACATGTTACTTGGCACACGGAGGTGCAAATATGACGGTGTTCGGCCTTAGTAGAGTCAGTACTCGCGTGGATTTAGCCCAGTGCTTCGAGAGCGTGTTGAGTAGTCATGGCTGGTGGTCTAGTGTTTTGCTTGTTCGCTTAGAATTAACACTCGTGTGCTGGTTGGTATAGGCCACATTGGTTAGTATTCCTAGTGGGATAGTCAAGAGGGGAGTTCTGAGAAAATGCGGTAAATGAAGTTGGGAATGAGATGTAAGTTTCATGTGCATAAGAAAGATTGTGATGGTCGTGGTGATTTTGACTATGGTACAAATGCTCTTGGTCAGTGCCCAGACTTGTGTCCAATGCCACGTGAACTCTTACACGTGGGTAGTGGACTCGCTTGGTTCACGATGATTCGCAGGTTGTAATCTAAATTGTGAGTCGGAACTATAGTGGTGAAGTGGATTTAAGTGGATGTGTTAGGAACTTATTTAGGATGCATTGTACCCTACTGCATGCCTGCGGAGGCACCCCAAACCTAAGGCCTTCTTCTAGCCTTAGAGTCGTAGTGCGAGGGTTCATACGGATCCATATCAAAATAATAATAATTAGAATTTATCTCTTTGTGATGATGGTTTACGACGGTTGTTTCTTTTGCACACTTTTTAATTATACCTTTCTTGTTATAAATTTTATATCGTCCTGAGCAACTTTGCTCATAACATACATATGTGTTGGATCCACAAGTTCTCAAGAGCAGCTGCAGTAGTGAGCAGACATTGTTGGATTGGAGTTATTTCTTTTTGTGCAGTTTCACGGTTGTCTTTTGTGGTACAGTTACGTGTAGCTTTTACTGTTCCTTGTAGTATTTAAGAGACATGTCATGTATCATGTATGTATGAACAGCTTTTGGATACATATATGTAATATATTTTTGTGGACATGGATTGTAATGAAATGGATGATGGACATGTTACGAATGGATGGAAAATTTAATTCCAAACTTTTGTGCTATTTTCTCATGTATTATATTGTGTATTTTGAATGTGAAATGGTATGTGCATGGAATCAATTTGTCGAGTACCCGGATCCTAGGGGGTGGTTGTCACATTAACGAGTGAAACAATATCCCTAAAGCTCCATCCCAGGAAATTCCTAAGAATCACCATCGTCTCCCGAAACAGCCATGCCTCGTAAAAAAAGACCTCCAAGTTTGAATTTCAAATCCCTTTAATTAGCACTTGAATTCGCCTTAATGTATGTCATTAATTGTGATGCAGCGTGGAACCAAAATATAGGGCCGCATATTTATTTAATTTTAGCCATTAATTTTATTTACGTTTATTTGAGTTGTCGCAATTTTAATTAAATAAACGAGATCGCCTGTGATCTCAATCAATTAGTTAGAGATTTGAATTTCAAAATTAATCGGTTAATTGGTTAGAGTCAAATTAGGATAATTAGTTTCAATTTAAATTTGATTTCTATTTTTGTAATCTCATCCCTCCTATGTAAAGGGATGGTGGTCCATTGTTTTAGACAGTTCAGTATTTACAAAATTTGAGATTTTATCTCTCTCTCTTGTCTCTCCCTCTCTCCCCTACGCGATCTACGTGCTTCTCCTCAAACCTCTCGTTCCCGACGAGTGTTTTTTTCTCAATCCCTCTATTTACTCCACAAAAATCTACCGTTCAAAATATTTTATTTTTTGTCGACGCGCAAAGTTCAATCCGCATCAATTGGTATCAGAGCATGGCCTACAGATCGTCCTCACGATCTGACAATCCGTCCAGACATGCGCGCCGATACGCGACGAAACACTATCATTCGTCGAAACGGAAACGACGAGCCGAAGAAGCTTACAACAAGGAGATGGACGCAATGCGAGATTTCCGGTCCAAATGTCAAGAATTCGAGTCCAAATGTCGAGAAATGATAGCTAATTTCAAGGCTATGTGCGACGCCAAATCGAAGGCTCCAACGACACCAATCACCGAAGCCGTTATCCAGAGTTTTGACGAAGAAAACCTCGCTGGGGAAGAAAAAAACGTCGAGTCGATCGCTGTCCAGGTATATTCAGATTCACAGCAGCCGCCGGAATCGACCCTATGGCCCCCCGCGGCCCTCTCGCATTCTCTCCCAACCCCTGAAGTCTCCACGGCACCCCTGCTGCCAGCCCCGTTGGCGCCTCCACCCCCACCCGACACCCTCGCGCCCCCAAAGAAGCCCCCAACCGTTTTCCAGACTTGCGACGAAGAAAATTTCGCCGTCAACGACGAACTGCTCGCAGTCCAGGCCATTCCAGAAGGAAAAAGTGTCGAATCGATTGCTGTACAGGTAATTCCAGACTTGGAAATCCCCCCGAAATCGCCCTACGGCCCATCCGCGACCCTCCTACGGACCTCCCCTACCCCACCCCTATCACCAAGCCCTCCAGCGCCCCTGGCCCCTCCCCTGAACGTTGCACCCTCACCGCCGAAGCCCCATGTCCCTGCGCCTCTTCCCGCACTTCTCTCCCCTGTCCCCAACGCCTTCCTTGACCCACCCCCTGTACCGTCACCACCCCCTCCTGCTGCCCCCGCACCTTCGACGCAAAACCTGTCCCTCTCTCCGCCTACCCCAACTCCCACAACCCTTCCCCGATGTCGCCAGTCCCTCCACCCCAGCCTCGCGTCGTTGTCACGTTTTTCCCCACCCCTCCCTTCCGCCACCAACATCGCCATCCTTCCCCTCCTACCCCTTAGCCCCACGCCACCACAAACACCTTTCCCCGCCACCTTTCCCGCTGCTGGTGTCGCCTCCCTCCCCCTCTCAGTCCTATGCTGCCAAAAACAAACCGTAAAATCCCGCCGACGTCCTTGGGTGATCGATCCTTTCCACCCTTGTGCGATCCCGTGCCACAGTTGCCGCTGGAATCCTAGCCGTCAGGTTCAGCGCTGCCTTCGTCAATGGAAGGGTGAACAATTTTCACGGACCCCTAACTTATGTCGATTCCATAAATTTAGGGATCTGAAATGGGTTTTGAAGAATTACAAGTTGGCCCTTTCCCACAAAAGTTTTTATGTGAAGATCATAATAGAGGAAGCCCCTCCCAAACCTTGTTTAAGTAAAGAGGTAGACAATTTGTAGCCGTACCCCTCAAATCAGAAAAATTATAAACGTAACATGGAAAAGGAGCGAAATTGGGAGATTCGACCAACAAGCCATGTGGAAATTCTCCATCAACATCATGAAGATCAGCAATTCGTCGGGAGACGAATTTTTTAAAGCGAAGGAGAGTTGATGCAGCATGGAACCGAAATATAGGGCCGCATATTTATTTAATTTTAGCCGTTAATTTTATTTACGTTTATTTGAGTTGTCGCAATTTTAATTAAATAAACGAGATCGCTTGTGATCTCAATCAATTAGTTAGAGATTTGAATTTCAAAATTAGTCGGTTAATTGGTTAGAGTCAAATTAGGATAATTAGTTTCAATTTGAATTTGATTTCTATTTTTGTAATCTCATCTCTCCTATATAAAGGGATGGTGGTCCATTGTTTTAGACAGTTCAGTATTTACAAAATTTGAGATTTTATCTCTCTCTCTCTCTCTTGTCTCTCCCTCTCTCCCCTACGCGATCTACGCGCTTCTTCTTCCTCAAACCTCTCGTTCCCGACGAGTGTTCTTTTCTCAATCCCTCTATTTTCTCCACAAAAATCCACCGTTCAAAATATTTTATTTTTTTGTCGACGCGCAAAATTCAATCCGCATCAAACTGATTCTCGGAGGTCGTTGATTAGGAGCTCGTCGAAGACACAAAGCGTATGCCACCAACCGAATCGAGATTCTCACCACTGCTTTAAGCTTGTAGTGGCGGTAGAGGTAGGGAAATAATCCTTGCCAGGCAGTGGAAGCTCGCCCTACCGAGCTTCAGATTGCACATGAACTTCGACAACTCCATCTTAGTCCCATGGAAAGATATCAAGTTTATTGTGTGATCGAAACCTGGTTAGCGATCGCCGACCAAGACCTCTAGCACTTGTCCCAATCTCGTAGCATCGGTTGAAGACCTTCCACCATTCTAGAAATAAATAGAACACCGGTAGCACGCAATACCAGCTTCACAAAGGCCCTTTGTTGGCCATCAGTGAACCGCGGAAGCCTCTAATGAATCTTCTCCTTTGGGAAGGTGAGGAAAAGGAGGACCCTCAACTCCAAAGGTGCAAGGCCTCTCGTACATAGTAAGCCCTCGTCCAACAACACTACATCACCCAAGAAAGAAGCTCCCAAGAAAGACACCACTACTGTTGTCAAACTAAGTACATCATCTATCTCACCTTGATTAACCCCTACAAGCATTTCCGACATTGGCGCATGAACAAAATCATTACCATCGTTAAACGCTTTACCTTCTTCAACCATCGATGGTGGATCTCGCAGGCTCTTCCTCATCGATGGCATCGGTTGCATATCCTTTACAACCCAGCCGATTACCCTGGTTTCAAAAGCCAAAATCTGGGCCTGTCATCTTGAATGGAGAAGAAGCAATCCGGTGACACGGCGGAAGGGAGCAGAAAGAAGCTCGGTGGTTAAGTTTGTTGCAACGAAAATGCAAGGGTCCTAATTTTCGATAGGAAACCACCTCCCATCCCCTCTCCTTCTCCCTCGACTCCCGGCCCTCATCAACTTCGATAGCCCTCACCCTCTCCTTTAAAGCCCAAACAACCATGAAAACCTCATCTTTCTCATTCGACAACCAACCATTCCCTCGCTCGTGTCCTTCACCTTCTCACAGATCTCCCACTTCTTCATCTCCTTGCTCTCTTTTTTTTTCTATCACTTGATGCTTAGGGTTGCCACAAGGGAATCCATCAATCCAAGAGACAATGCTATTTACATAACATGTGATTGCTCCATTGCTTAATGTGCAATTGCCCTTGGTCCGAGGAGTTGCCAGGTCTCTTCCCAAGCAAGGACTACCACTGTCATACAACTCCTTGGGTTTCATCAATCGCTACGCAAGGATTTCACTGTTGTGTGTACCTTTCAGGGTTATGCAAGAACATAAGTTCGATGGTTGCATCATTTAACTTATTGAGAACTCCGCTCATGGTTGTCTCACCGATGTGATCTTGTTCGGCCACATGCCTTTGTAAACTTCAAGAGCAATCGTGAATAACAAATAATAATAATTCAAAAAGAATTAAAAAACTCAAAAGTGAACCTTTGAATGAACTCACAAATTTAACTTCCTATTACCATGTGGAAATATAAAATAGATATGTAGATTCAAGTAACCATAACAAAACATGGATTTATGTGAAATCCTAGTCCATAAGAGCGGGATGAAATCATTGGAAAAAAGTCACAAACGGCTAACATTTCATTGTGTTTCTCAATGGATACAAGAGGTGTGAGGCTCTTTATATAGCTCCACCAATATAACCAAGTGTCACCCATCATGTGGCCCAACATCTCACTTCTCTCAACACTTCACATAACACAAAAGCAAAATTTGAGATTTAATTAGCAATCCAAGTTAAGTTTGAAATGTAGCCCATATTTATTGCTGTAGAATAGAAGACATATCACTTGTTGAAATAAACATTAACAAGACAATCACGTATTTCAGAAAGCATCAGTAAGACATGTGTGCATCATCTACTTCTAGTAACCAGCGGAAATCAGCCCTCATTATCATTAGAAGTTAATGCAATAACTAAAAAGAGGGACTGGAAAGATACCCCTCCTTAATGATATGAAAAAGGAATCGTTACTACCAATGTAGTACCTGAACCCAAGCAACTCGTCGATACTGATTTGCGTTCTGTTGCACTATCCTTCTGTGCCTGTCTACCCAATCATTGCCTAAAAGTGTTTTGGCTTCTGACCTGGAAAGAAAGAGATGATGACTAAACCTATGATCTAAGATGCGGTCTATTCTGGAAACATAATACACCTACCCTCGCACAAATGACACCATATAGTGTATGTTATTCATGAGAAATAGGCAAGCCAAAGCTGGATCCTTATACTGCTTCGATTTTGCTTCCAAGTTGATCTCCAGAGCTTGCGTTAGTCGCATGACCATATTTTCCAGTTGAGAATTTGAATCATTGCCAGTACTGGAGTTCCGAAAAATCTGCTCAAGTGCAGGCAGATAACTGCACAAATTTGTTTAAAGAATCGTTACATGGAGAATATCGCAGAAAAAAGATGAATGATAAAAAAAATGTTGCGGTTTTAAGACATTTCAAAGTTAAGAAGTAATAAATGGTTCTTTACATTTCTCCCTTTAATAGTTTAGGATGAATAAGGCCATTTAACACATGCTGTTGAATACCTAAGATTGAGTCCATTATGTGTTCTTGTGACAAAATATATGAAACCAATGTAAAGAAAAACAGAAAGGGTAACAGAAAACCCTAAGAAGCTTCAGAAGACAGAATATCCAGTCAATGCATGGTTTATAGTTTCCAAGACAAATAGAATGATGCACAGATTAGATATCTGACTTCCTCCTAAGTAAAAAAGCTTAAAGCCATCCAGCTATAAGCAAGAGTGGATTAGAGAATAAGAAAAGAAACATCACTAAGTGACTAGAGAATAGATATAAAAGTTCCTGTGCATGTTTAACCAATTAGCAGCAGTCAGGTTAATTACTTGAAATGGTAAAGCATAGGAGGGATAAGTGCTCACTCAAGCAGATACTTCAGATAATTGATTACATAGCTCGTCATCGGGTGAACTCTTCCATCAGTAGGAGCTTTAGTCCTCTCTTCCTGGATTCTATTTTCGAAAGATGTCAATGTTTCAATGATTCCGTGTGATAGTCTTCTCATCAGACGCAATACAGAGTTCCGCATTGCTGAGTGTGCCTTGCCTTCAAATAACATTTCCATCTGTTTCATCAATTCCAAAGAATATAAAACCTAAAACTCCCAAAGAATTCAATGCAAGCATATGGAAACGTCCATAATCAGACAATATATATGTTTTATATAAATAACACTTTGGGAGAATGATAAATAATCTTTTTCTAATTCATAATTATTTTTATTTTGAAAGTCACTGAAATTTCAGTCAAGCCTCTGGTCCGGATACATATGCGCTTGCCATGATCCTCCAACAAAGGCTACTCCCCACCACTCTACTGCCACTTGTCACACATGGTTTTTGCTCCATGTTTTTGGCTTAAATATGACCATTTACAATACATACATGTTAATGCCAAAAGTGCCCCTCCCATTTCCGATGCTGCACAACAGAATCTCAATAACAACTAGTGTCAAGTAAAATATGCAAATCAAGATTAAGAAAACTAAACCAAATTAAAAAAGGCGAGATGTCTCCATAACTGGAAGGAGTGTATACTGTCAGGCTTCCCAACAAGGTATTATATAATCTTTGTAGGTTACAATACCCAGGCATGTAAAACCTCTCAGAAACCACGGAAGTATGCACTCCAGCCAAAAAATGAAAAAAATAGAAAAATGAAGGCTCAAGAAGGATGAAGACTCCACCCCATTCTCGAAGAATGCCATTTGTATGAGAAGTTATTCCAATGTGAGATAAACAAAACTTTTGGAGAATGATTTTTATTCTTTTCTAATTCATAATTGTTTTCATTTTGAAAGTCACTGAAATTTTAGTCATGTTTTTGCCATGAAGATAACTCTATTTACATGCATGTTATTGCCAAAAGTGCCCCTCCCATTTCCGATATCGCACATGATCATCTCAATAATAAATGTTAATTAAGATATGCAAATCAAGATTAAGAAACTAAAACAAATTAAGAAAGGCGAGATGTCTCCATAAATGGAAGGAGAATATACTACTAGGCTCCCTAACAAAGTTTTATAAGATCTTTGTAGGATTCAATGCCAGTGCATAATAACCTCTCAAAAACCTCCACTCTAAACAAATAAATAAAAAAGAAAGAAAAATGAGGGCTCTAGAAGGATGAAAACTCCACCCCGTTCTTGAAGAATGTCTTTTGTACGAGGAGTTATTCCAATGTGAGAATTTTCCCCATGCGAACAACCCCTCAAAAACAAGGCACAATCGATGCATAGGATTCTTGTGGGAAACATTCATTTATGCCATTAAACTCTAAACTGTGAGTTCTTTATTAGATAACTGTTTATTCAGCGCTCACCTGTATATGATTTGATACATTTCGTAAATGGATCTTGGCCGACCCCCGATTAAACGCGGTTTTTAGGATCCATTTACCATGAACCCTTTATACACATGTTAGGGTAAGGCATAGGTTATCTAAGAGTCTATTTCCAAGCGGGCAATGCCTTCTAGGATTTTCTATATTGTTTACTCTGGTTTTCTAGATAGTGAGATCTATCTTTTTCCCGTGTTCTCTTCCCGGATATACTGGTGGAGCTTTCCACATAAAATCATTGTCTTCTCAGTGTGATTGTTTGTTGATTGTGTGCGTATTTAGTTTATTCCTTAATAATAACAATACACAATATGTTGTAGAAAGAGTGGTGGGGACAGAAGTGGAGGCATCCTTCAAGTTTGAACATATGCTCAACATAATCACATCTAAAATAACAAAGGTAACTAAGCCTGCAAATTCATCCCTCTATACCATACTCCAACTCACCACATTCGTTAGGGAAACTATAGAACTTGATTTATTATGAGGGATGCATCGCTCATTATATAAGAGGGATGACGGGCAATCTAGTACATAAACGGTGTAAGACTAAAAAAGGAAGAAAATAAAAGAAAATAAATAAGCCTTTTCAACACCTCTCCTCAAGTGGGGTTGTGGGAGCATAAGTATCACGCATGCTCAAAACTCGGATGTATATCGATCTGATAGATTATGTACTAACAGCTTGGTGAAAATGTATGCAAGCTACTCACAAGAAGGGACATACAGAGTTCGAAGAAGTCCTCTTTGAATCGGATCTCAAGTATAGTGACAGTCAATTTCCGCATAGTTGGTCCTCTCACGAGTCAAGTTTGTTTTCAATGAAGATGAAGACCTAATTATCTCGATGCATTTCCATTGGTCTCAAGTCCTATACTAACGATCTAATCCATATCATCCCGGTCGTTGTATGGACCCAGCTTTGTACTTGTTGGAGTATGTAATAGCGAGGTAATTGGATTTCTCCATGATCCAATAATGCAGTGTTGTAAAAGTCAGTCGACTAGGCTGACTAGTTGAGTCGAGGGGTAGCCGACTCGACTAGACCTAGTCGACCAATAGTCGGTCAACCCAACAAATCGGGTCGATTAATCGGGTGACTTTTACAAGAAGGAATTTTTATTTATTTTATTTTTTTGCCTTTTTAAAAGTAAACGTATTTTAATATATTTAATGTCTTATTTAAATTTAATCATGTGACATTCAGATCTGAATAATTCGAATCCGACCTGATTAAGGGTCTGCATGATCAATTAATATTCAATTAATATTGAATATATCTGTATCGATCCATTGATCACAAATCGAAATTCGTTCAGTCGCAATCATTTACTCCATTTTTATTCCTAGAATTGAAACAAATTAGAATTCTCAACTCTCTACGATGTCGAATAAATAGAATATGGAATATGCTCAGGAACAAGGAAATCATAATAATTTTTGTTTTCATTTACAAATATATTGCTATATTATTGCGTAATGGATTTTTCAAGATAATTCTTATCAAAAGATTTTTTATGCATTTTCCATTAATTTGGTATTTATTCTTATTGACCAACGAGATACCCATGATTTAATACATAATCAATTTTTCATCCCATTTTATAGATAGACGAACTGGTTCGATAATCAATATTCCATTTTTTATCAATTCTAAAGAAAATTATGACAAATTCTTAATCATTTACTTAATTATTTACTTGGAATTAATCGAATGAGCGGTTTTTAAATTTATATCTCCTATTTTCTTTAATGATATAAGAAAATAAAAACGATTTACAACCGATCGGTATCAATTATTTTCAATAATCAATCTTTTTGTAATTATAACAAAAATTATATATATGTAAGACCTAGAACAGAAATTGTTTAGCTGGGTTACTGGGACTTGGATCTCTTTCTTGGGCGGGACACCAAATTCATGTATCTCTACCGATTAACCAATTTCTCGACGTTGGAGTGGACCCTAAAGAGATACCACTTCCTCAATAAAAAATCGATTGCATCGTAAAGCATGCCATCGGAAAATTCATATCACAATTTGAAATCGTAAAATAATCTAAGATCATCAGAAAATTCGTCTCGATGAAATAAGACCAACGAAATCGACCGTTCATCGATCGGATGTTCGATTGATAATTTAAAATCGCAAAGTTTGATCAAAAATCAAGACTATATTTCATCAGTTTCTGTATCTATCTTGGATCAAAAAAAGTATGAAATTTATATCGTTTGATCATCATGCACAGACGATCAAAGCGACACATTGATTATTTAAATCGGAGATTCAGTGTGCAAATATGAACGACTTTGATATCTCAAATAAAAGAGAGGAATGGTTTAAAAAATAAAAAGAATTTATTTCTGTTGTATACTGTACTATCCAGCAGTTCTTCACTTGGCATCCAACGACCCCCTTCTCCCCTTTAATAATACTACCCATACCTTCTTTCTTTCCCGAATTTTTTTTCACCCAAATTATCTCAAGATTCCACCGAGAAAGTTCTTTCTCCTTGCTTGAACTTCTGTCCAGCAGCAAAGGAGTTGTTGCTCCTTCTTGGAGCTGCAACTACTGGCAGCAACAGTTGCTGGATCCCCTTACTGCAACCCCCTTTCCAGCTGATCGGAGCCCATGTTGCTTATTTTTCCACGGGAAATTGCTTCCAAGCAGCCAAAGGGTTACGGCTCCTCTCGGTGTTGTTGCCAAGCAGCTGTCCAAGCAGCTGGACAGGTATTGCTACTTCTCTCCTTGATTCCTGGAGCAGTTTCTACCTCCCTTTATGCTGCAAAGTTAACAGCTCTTGTTGCTCCGAATCCAAGGAACTCCTGGAACTCCTGCATGCCATTCATGCTCTTGTATATATCTGATTTCTATCCCAAAATTTGATTCATGATTTTAATTTCTACAATGATAAAAATTTTATAATCTAGTAAATAATAGTATGCATATATTGCTAATGATAATTTGGGGAGAAACTGGAGGGTTTTGCATGTATTATCTCATAATTTCAGATCTATATATTAGCTCCAGGATCCATGTTTTAAAGGATGAAAAATTGGGGGTTTTGCATGTATTTATTTCACAATATCAGATCTGAATATCGGCTCCATAATTCATGTTTAACAACTTAAAATTTGCGGTAGTTCCATAATCCATGTTTTAACAACTTAAAATCTTGGGTTTTAGTGTAAATTAAGCCCAAATTTCAAATCTGTTCAATAGCTCCATAATCCATGTTTTAACAACTTAAAATTTGAGGGTTCTAGTGTAAATTAAACCCTAGTTTCAGATCTGTTCAATAGCTGCAGAATCCATGTTTAACAACTTAAAATTTGGAGGTTTTAGTGTAAATTAAACCCAAGTTTCAGAACTGTTCAATATCTCCATAATACATATTTTAACAACTTAAAATTTGATGGTTTTAGTGCAAATTAAATCCAATTTTCAGATATGTTAAATAACTCTAAAATCCACATGTTAACAACTTCAAATTTGAGGGTTTTAGTGTAAATTAAACATAAGTTTCAGATATGTTCAATAGATCCATAATCCATGTTTTAACAACTTAAAATTTGGGTCTTTTGGTGTAAATTAAACCCAAGTTTCAGATCTGTTCAATATTTCTATAATCCATATTTTAACAACTTAAATTTGGGGATTTTAATGCAAATTAACCCAAGTTTCACATCTGTTCAATAACTCAATAATCCATGTTTTAACAACTTAAAATTTGGGGGTTCTAGTGTAAATTAAACCCAAGATTCAGATCTGTTCAATAGCTCCATAATCCATATTTTAACAACTTAACCTTGAGGATTTTAGTGTAATTAAACCCAAGTTTCATATTTGTTCCATAGCTCCATAATCCATGTCTTAACAACTTAGAATTCGGTGGTTTAGTGTAAATTTAACCCGAATTCCAGATCTGTTCAGAAGCTCCAGAGTCCATGTTTTAAAAATTTAAAATTTGAAGGTTTTAGTGCAAATTAGATCCAAATTACAGATCTGTTCAATTGCTCAAAAATCCATGTTTTAAGAACTCAAAAATTGGGGGTTTTGTGTTAACTAAATCCCAAATTCAGATCAGTCTTGGTTCTACATTTCATGATGTTAAGATGAAAATTTGGGCGAAATTATAAGAGTTTTACAACACTATTAATCTTCATCAATGATCGTTACTATAATCTACTATATGAATACGACTTATCACAATAGATGGAGTGGACCGTTCAATTAGACTTGTAAAGCCAATCATATAAAATACGGAGGTATGAATATATAATCAATGAATCTAGGTGGTTTATAAGAATCAGTGACCCTTTGTTCTTATGGTGCCTAGGCTGGAGGACCCTAATTTTGATTTTTTTTACGAGCTCGTTATCCCGTACCAGTCGGGTCGATTTTTAAAGTGACTCTTCAGAAGAGTCTCTCTCACCCATCTCAGTGATGTAGTTTTGGAGTAGGCCTAGACTTCTACTGGACTGTACTTCCACTTAGAGGGTGAGAGGGAAGAGTCTCTTAGAAGGCTTCCTCACCGCTTGAGTTTTGGTTACTGTTCCGCCAATAGATCTTGATGATGAAAAGATCATTGTCAGCTGGAGTTGAGGTTGGTTACAGTTGAGTTGACTATAGTTGAGTTTGGTTACAATTGAGTTGCTTAAGTTGAGCTTAGTACAGAAATCATTAACCATCGTCAATCATCAAAATCAGATCTTAAAACTACTACTATATATGTCAGGAGAAGCTAGCGGAAGTATTGGAAACTTAGTTAGGATGCATTATACTCCACTGCATGCCTACGGAGGCACCCCAACCCTAAGGTATTCTTCACGCCTTAGAGTCATAGTGTGAGGTCACACTCAGACCAACACCACAGACTATCCACTAGAAATTGAGAAATTATACATAAATAAAGATCAGATCAGAGACTCATCATTCTCAATACCAAGATCCATCAACATGATTTATAAGTGATAAAAAAAGATAATAACTTATACATGGGCCATTACTTAATATATGAAAATATTATATATGAAAAGTTATGGGTGATGGAATATCAGAGGATTCATATACAGCACAACTTGAAAACCCATTTATATGCAAGCAGCTTATTAAATTTCTCGTCAACATATATCTACTTGTTTTCTTTTGAAATCATTAATTTACCTATTATTTTTAATATGATAAATTGTATTCAATAATTGTTGACATTCTCTTGTGCAACCAATGGAGACATTACCGATCTCAGTGCCCCCAGGCTTCTGGTGAGCCTCGACCGCAGCCATGGTCGTCATAGCTGCAGGCACAGCGTACTGGAAGTTTTCGTGGCAGGAACTCCAACTTCAGGAGGCTGACGAGACAGACACAAAGTGAGGCCAGTTCGAGTATTGCACCAGCTAAACAGGGACAGTTCATGCAGTGACCGAGGAGCAGGCACAATCAGCAGCTACTATGGTAAATGGTATAGTCTTAATCCTGAGCCAACCTTTCCATGTTTTGTTTGATTCTGGAGCGACGCATTCCTTTATTGCTTTGAGGTTACTAGCTTCATGAGATAGAGTTGCAGAGGCCATATATCCTCCTTATCACATCCGTAGGTCAAGTGGCCAGTTGTTTGTCATTTCATTGATAATCAGAGACTTACCAGTACTGATTGGTAGTTACGAGATGATCGCAGACTGTCTGCTGCTATATTTTGACTGAACAGTGCCCGTCTCTCCCTGAGCAGCACAAGGCGACAGGAAGCAGAAACCCCAGTGGGGCAACGGCATTCGAAGGAGGTTCTGAACCCTACGGGCTGCGTTACTTTAACAAAATTATTCAAACCCAATTCGGTTGTAAAAAGGCTGCTTTTGTAAGGGCCCAAGAGGGGCCATATGTATTAAAAAAAGGGAGTGGGTCCACTGTGAGCCGAGATTTTCAAAAAAGAAGGCACGTACAATTAAAAAGTCGTACACAAAAGATAAAAAAATATTTGCAAAAAAAAGGAGAGAGAGAAGCTGAAAAAAATGTTGAAACGATTTTAAAAAGATGTGTGAGAAGAAAAATCGAGAAAAAACAAACGATACGGCTTATTAAAAAAAATGATGATGCCTATTAAAAAAACTATGAATGAAATAGCCAAGGAAAAAAAGTGGTTTAAAAAGTGAGAAAAGCAACAAAAAATGAGAAGGCTTATTTGGTTCATTTGTTTTCTCTCCAATTTCTTGTCTTCTCCCAACATAGTTGATAACATATATTCCGACTAGTATGGGAGAAAGGGCGAGTATTATATAGAGTCACATATCTTTTCCAGATTTAGATGGCCATTCAGATTTAAGACTCTACAGTTGTTCAGACTCGACATCAGATTCCGACCCTTCAGTTCAGATATGCACATGTATGTGGTCTTTTCAGATGTCCACATGTATGCCATCTTTTTGTGTAGTCTCCATCTTTTGTGTTTCGTCCAGGGTTTTCGTGTGTACCATAAGGACTCTAGAGTAGAGGACCATTCCGTGGTTTCATAGGGACTCCAGAGTAGAGTACCATTCTCTGTGTCAGATGGGAGAGACTCAGAGACCCAATTCTCCGACGAGGAGACTTCTTCATACTACATTCTCAACGATCGTGAACTCCAGTATGAGATCCTTCCGAAGTTCCTATAAGAGATAACCCACTTCGAGGTCCCTATGAGAGAGACTCGTCTTCAGATATCAACGTACGGATAATTAGTGATGCTCTTTGTTCGGCCCTTTTCAGAGATGGAGCAGTTGTCCACATTATTGTGGCGGGCCAGAGTACTCCAACGAGGAGACTTATTTCAGTTGCAGTGACTCTGACAGACGCACTACAGAGCACATGCTCTCCGACGAGGAGATTCAGTTTGACACACACTCCAGCCCATTCGTCCTCCTCACCTGCACGGTATGAGAAGCAACGTCCTCGATAGCAACCCACAGTTGTACGCGTTGAGTTGATATGGTCTGTAGTTGAGTTTCTTTCTGTTTGTCCAAGCTGAGCATTGCATGCTCCAGCTTGAGGGGGAGTATTGGAGTATTTGGTTGTGTGTCATCTATGTGGGAGATGGGTAAATGGATCTCTCCAGGATCCATTTACCTCATCCAGTTGTTTAGTCCCACATCTATCGTCTGTGGGATGTGGAAACTCAATGGAGGCTATATATAGACCCCCACACCCATTATAGTCGGATGAAAAAAGCAATAGATTATCAGCCCTTTGAAGCATTCTCCCGTGGTTTCATCCTGCTCCTTAGGGAGTAGGGTTCCACGTAAAATCCCAATGTTCATATTGTTTTATTGTTTTCTCTGATTTCGCTTCGCATTCTTATTTTCTAACACTCTTGAATAAAGCATCTCATTGTGTTTTATCCTCTTTCTCCACAGTATAAAAACCCATGGTATACGATTGCGGTTGAAGCAATGTCTACCTGTTTATCGCCAATAGATGGCATTAACCAGATAGTTTGTGACCAAATAGTGCGAAGCTAGAACTTTTGCTTTGCGTGGCTTGTTCTATAACATGGATATTGGACCAACAATGCATATTTCCCAAAATAAATAAGATAAAATACCAACTTCAAGAATTCAAACTCGAGCTCGCTATAAGATCATGTGGAAATATAAAATATATGTAGAAGTTTATTTATATTCTTGTATCTTTATCTATTTATCTTTTCGTCTGTCTACCTTACGTAATTTGCCCATAAGCCTCTCCATATATAAGAGAGTCTAGGGCCCAAGGAATAAACAGAATTCTTATTTTTCCTAACATGGTATTAGAGCGGCGGTCCTAGACCGGAGCTTCTGTACCGAACCCTAAACATATCCCTCAACCTCCAAGCCCCGCGCGCAGCCCCTCCCTCACGCGCCATCCTTCGGCGTCACCCTCGGCCCTGCGTCGCCCTTCAGCGTCGGCCTTCGGCCCCGTACGCCGCATTTGCCGCCCTTCGGCCTTCTTAGGCCACGCACGCTGCTCCATGCCCTAGGGTTCGACCATCCCACGTGCTGCCCTAGGTCTCCCGTGCCCTAGGGTTCGGTCTACCCTAGGGTATCTCCGTCATCTACCTAAGGGGACTCTCGCCCGCGCCCCCACGTTGATGTGTTTGGTAGTGTAAAGTCTACACATGCAACCAAAACTCTTTATGTCAGTGTAGACCAAAATTTATCTTGTTTACAACCCTGGTTCTCTCCAGTCATAATGTCAGAAAGCAAGGTAGAGATCTCCACTACATGCGCAAGTCCTGCGCCTATTTTGAAAATGGTGGATCCAACTATGAGTTATGGGCCATGCAGTTCATGAGCCTAATGAAATCAATGGGTAAGAAACATATTCTTACCGAGGACAAGCCAACAGAGAAGACAGGGTTGTATGCCTCATGGGAGGCTGATGACGCTTATGCTCAGGTCTTGTTATCTAGTACTCTGATTGCAGATATTGCTAACGATGTCTTGCACCAAGTTCACCAACCCACTGCCAAAGCCATGTGGGATATTCTTGTTGCCACGTATTCTCAAGCTAAAAATGAGACAAAAATCCTACAACTCCAGCATGGCATCTTCACGATAAAGCAAAATGGTCGACCCCTGCATGCTCACTACACTGCATTACGGGGAATGTTTGAGAGGCTTCATAGATTCATGCATCTCACAGCTACTCCAGAGCAGTTGAAGACATATCGGAATGCCACGATGATAGGAGTATCTCTAGCATCTCTTGACTCACAGTATGAGGTTGCTTCATCTCAGATTATGGCAGATGCTAGCATTCCTCCCGTGGAGGAGGCCTTTCAGAGATTGAGTCGAATCAACATCTCGAGCCCAGCTACTGTGCTTAATTCGTCTGCTATGGCGGCCTCTCGCGGAAGAGGCAATTCATCTCAGTTTCGTGGTCGAGGACCGCGCGGTAGGGGTGGCCGTGGTCATGGATCACAGTGTACTTACTGTCATCGACCTGGTCATACAGAAGATACGTGCTACTCCAAGCATGGTATCCCAGCATCTGCACGTGCAGCAGAACAAATTCAGCATCAGAGCGCTACACATACAGTAGATCCACGATATGATGACCTTGTGTCTCAATTGAGAGATATCATACTTCCAGCTAGTACTCCTTCACCTGTTTCAGAGAACAGCTTGGACGTCATTTCTACTGCAGAAGCTAGTACCTCATGTAGCGCTCATACTTCTACGTTCTACCAGGATTCAGGTACCTCAGAATGGATTGTAGATTCAGGTGCCACACATCATTTGTGTGGAGATAGACACCAACTCACATCCTACAAGCAAGTTTCCCCGGGAAGGAGAGTCGTCATAGCAGATGGGACTCATTCTCCCATCACAGGACAGGGACAGATTGCCTCAACGCCTTCTATGTAGTTGCAGAATGTGCTTCATGCTCCTAATTTCTCAATGAATTTACTGTCGATTAGTTAGATTACTAAGGAATTACATTGTCGAGCGATATTTGACCCATCATCTCTTATGTTTCAGGACATTCACACGGGCAACGTGATTAGACATGGTCGTGAGCAAGGCGGGTTGTATCGACTTGTCAATACACCTTATGTTGAGCATCATCTCATTCCACTGGACCTGTCTCCCCTTTTCAATGGCATCTGCGCTTCGGTCATCTTCCACTTCAGAAACTACGTCAAGTCCTTCCTCAAATTCCATCTCGCTCATCGTTCCAGTGTGAAGCTTGTGAGTTAGGGAAGCATCATGGATCTACCTTCCCTAGTCATCAGAGTCAGAGCAGTAGCTCTCCATTTGAGTTTTTTTATATTGATATTTGGGGTCCTAGTTGTGTTCCCAAACATCAGGGACACAGGTTCTACTTAGTGGCTGTGGATGATTTTAGTCGTTTGTCTTGGGTCTTTCTGTTAAAGAATAAATCTGAAGCGAGCAGCACTATTATGAATTTTATTAAATTGCAAAATGTTTTTTCGGTTTTTGTCAAAATTGTGCGAACTAACAATGCCCTTGAATTCTGTACTCATACATTATCTCGAATCTTTCATCCCATGGTATTCTTCATCAAATGTCTTGTGCCTATACATCCCAACAGAATGGTGTCGCGGAGAGAAAACATCGCCACCTTCTTGATGTCGCCAATACCCTTCTTATCCAGAGGTGTGCTCCGCACTCTTTCTGGGGCGATGCGGTTCTCACTGCATGTTATCTCATTAACTGCATGCCCTCGTCCGTGTTAGGGGAGAAGATATCTTTCTCTCTTGTCTTTCTTGATAAGGAGTTGTTCTCCCTTACTCCTCGTGTATTTGGGTCCGTTGCATTTGTTCACCAATTGTCTCCAAGGATTGACAAGCTCTCTCCTAGAGCTGTCAAATGTGTTTTTGTCGGTACTCCAAGACTCAAAAGGGGTGTTGTTGCTATGATCCGTTGCGTCGAAAAAAATTATGTCACTGCAGATGTCACGTTTTTTTAGTATGTTCTTCTCTCCTACATGGGACAGGTTGATGCCATCAACAACTACTGATGAGATCTATATTCCTCCTCCACCGTCCCCACCATAGATACCACCTCCACCGCTGCCACCACTTCCACCACCTTACAGTTCTTTGGTTCCTCTTCTACCACATCACTATAGTCGACGGCCAGCCCCTGCTCATGATCATGGTCAATCATCAAGCATGCCCCAGGTTTGTTCTGATAATATTAGTTCTAATGATGGGGCTGATAATACTTCTCAGCAGGAGCAGGTAGGGGATGATTTGGATGGTGGTACAGCTGACGCAGACCTTGATTTGCCTATTGCGCTAAGAAAGCAGAAGAGGTCTTGTGCTTCATATCCGATTGCCTCTCATGTTACCTTTGAAAGTTTGATAGGGGACTTCTGGAGATTTGTCATTGCCTTATCCGTTGTGAACATTCCACGGACTCACCTGGAGGCATTAGCTGATAGCAAATGGCATCTGGCTATGGAGGAAGAGATGGTCATCCTTCAGTCAAGAGGTACTTGGAGCCTTGTTCCAGCCCCTACTGGGGCATCTGTTGAGAGTTGCAAGTGTGTTTTTACAGTAAAGCAAAATGCAGATGGCGGTTGCTCGTGGTTTTACTCAGACAGTCAGACGTATGGGGTAGATTGTCTTGACACGTTTACTCCTGTTGGTCGTCATTCTACCTTACGGATTCTTTGTCTGTTGCCGTAATTCGAGATTGGCCTTTGTTTCAATTGGATGTGAAAAATGTTTTTTATATGGAGATCTTCATGAGGAAGTTTACATGCAGCAACTACCTGGGTTCACTGTTGAGGGGGAGTGTGTACAGCTATGCAGACATCATAAGCCAATATATGGCCTGAAGTAGAGCCCGAGAGCTTGGTTCCAGAACCTCTCAAATTTGTTTGAGAAGCAAGGGTTCAAAAGGTCGAATGCAGATCATTCTCTCTTTGTACAGAGAACATCCAGAGGTACGACTGTCATTATGGTGCATGTTGACGATATACTTATTACATGAGATGATATGCAGGGAATAAAAAGAGCGAAAGAATTCTTGGGTCATGAGTTTGTTACCAAGGATCTAGGAGGACTCAGATATTTTATGGGATTGGAGTTTGCTAGAAATGAAAAAGGCCTTATGATAGCTCAGAGAAAGTATGTCACTGACTTGTTAAGTGATACAGGTATGCTTGGATGCCGACTTGCTTCTACACCCATGGATCCAAGCATGAAGAAGCATGATGATGATACTGAGGAGGTTGACAAGAGGAGATACAGGGAACATGTAGGGAGGCTTCTTTATGTTATTATTACCAGACCAGATATTTCATTTGCAGTAAATAAAGTGAGCCAGTTCATAGAGCAACCTCGTCAGGTGCATATGGATGCTATACATATGATACTTAGGTATCTTAAGTTATCTCCAGGTGCAGAACTGCTATTTAGGAAGGAGGGCACTATTACTATCTCAGCATGTGCAGATGCAGACTATGCAGGGTGCCCACAATATAGGAAGTCAACATCAGGCATTGTTATATTTGTTGGAGGGTCACTTGTCTCATGGAAGAGTAAGAAGCAAACTGTAGTTGCGAGATCCAGTGTTGAATCGGAGTATGAGCTATGGCCCAAGCATGTACTGAAGTGATGTGGGTTCGCGCAGTTCTGACAGATCTACATATAGATGTCCCTCTTCCTATGTCGTTGAAATGCGACAATCAGGCTGCATTATTCATTGCAAATAACCCTGCATTTCACGAGAGGACAGGCACATTAAGGTTGATTGCCACTACATCCGTGATATGATCCAGAAGGGATTCATTTCTACAATCCATGTCAGCTCAGGAGACCAAACGGCAAACATCCTTACTAAAGCTTTGCTTCAGGGTCCCTTTCAGAAGTACTTATCCAAGATGAGCATGATAGATATCTATGCTCCAGCCTCCATCTTGAGGGTGAGTGTAGAAGTTTATTTATATTCTTGTATCTTTTATCTATTTATCTTTTCGTTTGTCTACCTTATGTAATTTGCCCATAGACCTCTCCCTATATAAGAGAGTCTAGGGCTCAGGGAATAAACACAATTCTTATTTTTCCCAACAATATATAACATGGAATCAAAGAATGAAAACGAACATGATTTTACGTGGAACCTTACTCAAGGGAAGATGATGAAATCACAGGAGAAAGTCACAAGATCTAGATACTTTATCATGTTTAGCAAACAACATAGAAGGTGTGAGGCTCTTTATATGGCCCACTAGCACAATCATGTCCCATCACTAAGCAATATGGACCAAACACAACTCATATGAAACTAATTTTTCAATTCTCTCAAACATCAAAAGGGGAAGATTATGAAACCAAGATTGGGGATTCTTCTTGAGCTCGAAAATTACCTTTTCTAGACGACAAACCTTGTGAGGCCCCCCCAATAACAAAGTTATGTGGTTGCTCCACGTATATTTCATTGTGAAGAGCTTCATGAAAAAAGCATTGTGTATGAAGTTGATGATGAGGCCAATTTTTCAATACTACAAGAATAGTAAAATCCGCAAAGTCGCAAGATGAGCAGAATGGGAGAGTGTCGAAGTAGTTGGCATCATACGTCTAAGTATACTCTTTATTATATTTTTTTCCTGGTTGCTAGTTCCAATGCTATTCGAAGAGTTTGGAAAGTTACCAGGCAGGAGCATGCCGAATAAACCTCAAGAAAGCATTAAAATAGTTCAAGATTATTTATCATTAATTTTGGATTCCAACCCATACAAAATGCAATTCTAAAATTGTAAGAGTATGAGGTGTATATACTATTTAAAGTCGTGTTCCATCACAAAAGGTGTTCGCCCCAATTAAATGCATAGCCATTCAGCTAATACTAATGGACTTGCACATATATGATTTAGAGTTGGACAATCTCGTGAAAAACAACTGAACGCATGGAACATGCCCACTACCCCCTCTATATCCAAGCATGGGTATCGAGGTTTCAAGAGAAGTTCTAATTTAATTTCCTCTTGCTTACTGTAATGGTTGCATTAAATTGAAGGTAATGACCTCATTATTTAAAACGTAGTGTGTTTCAGAACAGCAGTTTGATAGAAAAATGCTCGAAATCATGGCCAGTAAGCATTTTAGTTCTAGCAGTATGTACCAACAAAAAAATGATTGGAATCATTATCGTGTCCTGACATTTGGTTAGCTCGTATCTACAGAGAATAGAATGGGAAATGAGATAAGATAGGCATTTAATGGCTAACGTCAGTCAGACTAACAGGGAGAAGAAGAGAGTTGAGAGGTTTCAAAGTTGAAATAAGTCATAACTGCAAATAAAATTAAAAAATTGGCATAAATGCAAAAAAGATTTTTATATTTGATGATTAAAAAAAGTATGTGCATCGAGGACAAGACATACATGGTCATATTTTCAGTTAAAAAAAGGACATACATGTCATAGATGTGATTAACACTAAAGAAGCTTGGGAGACAAGTTAATGAAAAGAACGTATGTTTCGAGTTATACATAGAAACTAAAAAAACTTACGTCTTTCTGAAGATCTTGCATAGATTTATACATATCTAAAAGTGCAAATATCTTTTCAGGCAAGACTTTACTTTTTGTAACTGCCTCCGCAAAACCAATTAGAATCTGCATACTGTTCGATGTCACCTCAGCAAAAGATTGCTCTCTCAGAGACTCAAAGTCTTTGAAGACCTCAGCACTAACTTTTCTCTCCACAAAAAAGAGATATTTCACCTGTGCCAAGTATAATTTGGAGAATCAGAATTAGATAAGAAAGTTAATAAAGATCACAGCACAATTTCTTACCATAACTTGAAAGATGTGTATCCAATTTCTAATTTTGGTTTCCAAAACCTCCCACGGAAGAGTCTGCACATCGTCTTTGTGAAGTGTCTCAAGTCCAAGCTTCCGTAGACTCTGCTCCAGAGTTGAGGCTCGAATATCTCTAACATGTTTGTCAATTTAGAGTCAGCACATTGACCAAAAAGGCCGAAAGTAGCACTATGATTTATAGAAAAAGTAGGGAAGACCATAATCAACTGCTTAAAGCAAGAGCAAATGACGATTCACTGCTCTTACTTTGAAACTTGAATGCGCATGGAATTAGCATCCAATGAACAGCCAATAAGGCTTTATTAACTTTAAACGAAGTGATGTAGATTTCTGCAGCCCTTATTTTCTCTCTCCATTTATGGAACTTGATGACCGTGATATAAACATGACATAATTGAATTGTAAAGCTCCCCTTGCCAAACCACTTGTTCTCTCCATGCCCTGCCCCCTTTCCTACCCGTGTTGGGAGAAAAAATGAAATGTTTTTTATGAGATGCCTACTCCTCCTCATACGAATAGTGGTGGAAAATTGATATATGGATCTAAATCATAAAAAAATAAGATAAAGGTGTGAATAAAGAGAACCACACAACAAACCTGAGAAAAGATATCACACATTCTCGACATGGAAGCAGATCGGTCAAACAGGTTCATTGTGAGAGGCTTGGTTAATACATTGATGATCAAATCAGTAGATGGCACATAGAGAGTATGGAGGAATACTTTCTGAACCAAATCTTCAGTGTTGTAACAATCAACCTCCACATTGTCCTCACATAATCAAGGTCTAAGCGGGGCGGCCCAAAACCGCCCCAGAACAGCCACCTCAACTGGGTTCTGTGAGGTGACAAATAAGGGCATGAACTTTCAACTTAATGGTTTAACGTCAACATATAGAGATCATTGAAGCTTATGGAGGCATGTATCTGAGACAAAAACATAACCCCTAATTGTTACAATAAAAAATGAGGTCCTTAAATAGAAACCAATGCATAGTTTGGGCCATTTTTGTAATTTACCCTACATAGTATGCAACTTTTATCTTACAAACAAACTCAAATAAATGCCATCTGAACCGAACTTGAACTCAAAAATAGGTTAGCTCAATATAGTAGTTTTTTTAATTCAAAAGAGGGGAAAACAAGCGAAGGTGTCCATCCATGTATATTAATTTATTGGGAAAATACAAATGTTACCTCATAAGAGCAAAGAATCAAGGAGAATCTTGGCATGGAAGATTACATTTTCAGAATAAAAGCGATCAGATGAAAAGATAACTCCATTAGGAGAGAGCCACAACGCCCAAATGGTAGCAATCGACAGAAGCAGATCTACATCAACCTGAGATCTAGTATAGCAGACAGAGTCCCATAAGTTTACAAGAGCATTGTCATCTACCCAATCAATCTCCAAGTCCTACCATATTGTATTTGACTTTCCACATGCGAAATATGCATCTTCTTTGTCTATAGGCAAGATTCACAAAGTTGGCCTATGCGGTTGCATATGTAGAGACGAGCAGCTCATCGCACCGCTTATACCATGTGCGATATATATGCGCTCATAAAGCATGCTCAGCCGGAGTAAACTGCATATTCAATCGAGTATGCGGCCACATATAGAATAGCCCCCCCCCCCCCCCCCCGACCCTTTCATTTGCTTGATTAAACACCCCACAGTTAAACCAAAGATCTATTGTCGTTCATCAAACACTAACCCTAGAAACACGTCTTACTCTCGCTTCAACTCTTTTTATGCGCATTGCCTGAGCCTCTGTCCATCGTGCTCATGCCTCTTTCCATCGTGTGGAGCTCTCTCTTTATCACCACTCGAGGAATATTACATTTCTCTCCATCGCCTAAAACCGCATGGAAGCATCTCTCCCATCTTTATTGCGCTCGAGGACTCCTGCCAACACTCGTGTCTCTTGCCCTTTCTACATTATCGTTAGCTTTGTTTTTACTGACGTTCTAGCCATCGTTAGCGTCTCATCGTCTCTCTTCAGACTTCAGTTGTTGTTTTTTAAAGGAATGTGATGGATCTCTTTTAGAAACTCATCCGAATAATATATGTATATAAAATTTATATATAAAATTACACACCCAACTCTCATGAAGAGCCTTAGCATGGTTGAGCACATTTTCTGTATAAAATCTTTCCTCTCTGAAGATTACCCCATTCGCCCCAGCTAGATGGCCCACAAAAGCACGCAAACTCTTTGTCTCCCATCAAATGACCCCCTCCAAGTTGAAGTAATGGATTCCCAAAAAGACACAGAATTCTCCCAGCGTACACTTGGCAGCTCAGCTTTCTCCCCAGCCTCCCTATTCCTCGGGCACACGAAGAAGAGACGATCAATATCCTCCATCACTATCCCATATCATGTGCAACTTTCCTCACTACAAGGGAAAAAACGGGCTCGTCTAGCACCCGTCATACGTCTCCCTCTCCTCATCAGCCACATAAAGATCTTTACCCTCGTACCCCCAAATTTTAGCACAATCTCGAGCGGTGTCCTCGTACATAAACTTACCCGATCCAGAAATGACATAGTAAGCCATTCTTACCGAGAAACACTGTCACTCCAACATCAAGAATCTCTACCCTCTGTCGACCCCTCCTTTCTAGCCAACCTACCTGACAAGGAGATGAAGTCTTCTAGCCTCTGATTTGATAGATCTTCCACGAATTCAGGCGACCAAGAGCTGCCTGAGGTATGTATACACCACAGTTGCATCCTTTCGTGTAGCCAACATGAAGAACCTGGGATATAAATCACAAAAAGCACCTTCCTCCATCCTGTCATCCCCCCAGAAGTTGAAAACCCTACCATTTTCTAGTAATGGTCGCATCGATGTTGCAATGTCAGGCAGCACTGCACAAATGCCCCTAAAACTTCATTTGTTGTTGCCACTAAAAGTGAGCGATTTTTCAATACTATGCTACGCCTTTGATCCATCATCCATGACAATAGCACATTTCTAGAAACAATGATATCAGTGAGTGGATTTTCATCACTGAAAGATTTAGATGTTCATATATGATAAAAAGGACTCTCTACATTATATATTTGCATATGATTAACAGTTATAGGGGTCAACATTTTTGAATATTCTCGAGTTCTCAAGTGCACATTTAGATAAATGAATACATTGTAAGTGATTGGACGAAGGTTTCTATATTTTTAAGTTTGAACTGGGACTTTGATTTAAAACATATATATAATTTACTTGTAGGTCTGTGATACTATTTGAATTAATTCTAAATAGAACTTCCCAGCTGCAATAATTACATGTAATATTACATAAACTGAGCAAAAATTCCAATTTGAAAATTTAGTGTGAACCTACTAACCATTTAGTTTTGATTTTGTTAAGTTTTTTAAGCAAAAATCTGATTGTAGATGGAGGACTGTCCGATTAAATGAATTTATCTTATTGTATCATTTACTTCTTTTTTTGATAAAATAGTAGTAAATGTTCTAGAGGTTGCATCCAGGCAACAGAGCTTCATTTAGTTGTTTGGTTATTTAGATCAATTATCTGCTTAGTTGGAATCACTAACTTGAGTTAATATTCTTTGAATTGAATTCATTATTATACTTTTAATTATTTTTAAAATTAAAAGAATACAACTTGCACAATATGTATATACTTATGCATATACTCCTGCATATCCGCTTACTCACTCCAAACCGCCTGACAGAACGAATATCGCATACCGTTTTTCTGAACCTTGTCTATAGGAATATATTTCTATTTTAATTATTGTTTTAAGAGCTAAAATGATTCAAATTCTAAAAAAATAGCTTTTTGAGCTATTTCTAAGCCACTGATACTTGCGATGTACCCATTTCCATACATAGATTGATATGATGTCGATATCTCAAACCTTGATCACAACTTTGTGTTGTGCATTCCAAAGCAACTCAAACTAAATGAACCAACTCAATGCAAAGGCAGTGTTAGGTCTATTAACTTTCCTACTAGAGCCATGTTTATTATGGCATCTACCTAGCCCGCAGTACCCTCATATAGCTTGACATCCATGTGCATAAGAGAAAAGCCCTCCCTGGATCCAAGCATTCTAGTAGCATACTTCTATTGTGACTGTTACATCTCTCTAAGTTCGTGAACCACCTATATATTGAGGAAGTATTGCAAGGTGCCAAGGTCTTTGGTTATGAAGTGCTTATTAGCACTTCTTCACCATATAGATGCCCTCTTGGTCACTACCAATAACTACAATGTCATTAATATAGAGTACTATCAATCCCCTAGATGATCGCCTCACAAAGAGGGAAGATCCGGACTAGATCGCACAAACTATATCTACTATATTACCTAAGATAGCTAATGAAATCAAGCTTTTAGACTCTTATTAAGGTCATAAATTGCCTTGTAAAGTTCATAAATATATTGAGATTCATCCTCAGCCTTGTGGTTGGGTTGCTCTCGATCTACCTTCTCACTAAGATACTCAAAAAAAAAGGCATTCATCACATTACATTGACAAAGTTACTAGTCCTTTTACTACAACATATATCACCATCCGCATAGTGGTGTATTAGTTTTTATCTATTTTAGTACCACATCGCTTACGTAATCTTTTTACATCCATCCTCCCCTTGTATGAGGAGGGGTTGGTGTTTGATAGCAAAATTCCTAGTGTTTATAGCCTCCCTTGTGTTGTTATCCCCCTCCCTCATCCATAGTTGGCCTTTTCATCGTCGTCGCCATCTATCGTTGTCTCCAGCCCCCGTAATCACAACCAACTCCATCATCATCCCCCTCAGTCATGGTCCCTTAGTCGTTATATGATCCCTTCACATGGGACCACCACCAGTCTCCATTGTGCCACACCCCACAACAGTGTAGCGTATAGCGCACATAGCATGCAAACATGTCCATGGATCCAATCGCATCCAAATCTAATATGTTTTTTTGACCAATTGTCCTCCATAATGGCTTAGATCTAAACCCAGGACATTATAAATCATATCAAAACTAATTTCCCCCTAGTAGTAAAAAGTGTTATACAAGGGGCAAAGTCATCTCTATAAAGAGTTAAGAGGAAAAGGCAACCCGTAGTATGTAGCCGCCTCTACTACTGGAAAATTGGTGATCATGCCACAATGAGTATATTGCGGATATAAGTGAGAGATGTTGTAACACTACAATACCAACATTACATCATATTCTCACAAATTATTGAGTGTAGCTATAAAAGCGGAGATATATTAGTTGAAAATTTGGTCTTGAGCATTAAGATTTTTCGGCGGTTGCAATTGGATCGGAATTTAACAGGTTGTTAATGTCAATTTTCCTCGCTCTAGTTAAAATAGGGACATGACGTTAAAACAGGGACATGACACATAAAGCATACAAATATAGCTATGGATTTATATACAATTTAGATATAGCAACATTTTATGTCTTCTTTAATTATGCTTGATATGAATAATATAAAATAAGTATATTTAATGTAATTATTTCATTTAAGACATCACATCACTTCTACATAAATAAAAAATATAATGCATACATACATGTGTATACATACAGATATATGCATATATAGAGAGGAGGGGGATTATGCATATCATTAGCATATAACTTGCATGTCAATTGCCTCCCACCACTCATTTGTCTCGAAATTTAAAACTGTACAAGTTTCAAAAGCAGAGCCATTTACACTCACTCATCTCGAAATAGATCAATGGCGGACAAGGTGATGAACACATAAGTTACATGCAGCTCAACGACATACTCCCTTTTTCCTTGTATGTGTGTGTGTGTGCATACATATATATGAGGACAGCGAGTATGCAGCTCAGCTACATATAACTTTCATGTTATCACCTCTCAGTCACTCATTCATCTCAAAGTTTGAAATTGCACATGTTCAAAAGCACAACTACTTGCATTTGCTCATCACGAGGCAGATCAATGGCTGATGGAGGTAATGAACACACAAGTTTTCTGCAATTCAACAGCATACTTCATTTTTCCTATATGTGTGTGTGTGCAAGCGTGTGTGGGTTCTTGTGTGCGAGTGTGTGTGTGCGGGTGTGGGCTATCAAGGGTGTGTGTGCACCCATGTGCAGGTACATGTAGGTGTGGGCATGGGCGTAGGCATGGGTGTGCGTGTGTGCCCCACTTTATTGGTCTGGTGGTAGAGCAATGTGCATATCTCCCAAAAGACCAGGCTTTAAATCCTCCTTGAGGATGGTGTGTTAGGTAAGCAACAGCCAACGTAAAAAAATAGTCGGATCTTTCAACATGGATTTGATAAGAAACCATGTAGTCGACCATACTTATAGTGGGAGAAAGCTTTGTCATTTTCTATGTGTATGTATGTGTACATATATCTGCGCATGTGCGTGTGTCTATCACAATTATTTACAAACTATCTCAGCTGAAATCCGTTTTTAAGATTTTTTAAAAATAACTTAATATCTAGATTTTAAAATAGATATAGGTATTATAACACGTAAGTAGATTTTAAAATATATATTTTAGGCTATATTTCAAAATATATTTATAATAGATAGTATGTTAGTATCCATCCAGTTGCATTGTATATCTCAACCATCGGTATGATGTCAAACGATTGCCAATTTCCGTCTCCTCAATTCATTCCCCTCCACAATGGATGGTCCATCGTCACATGGAACCAGCTCGGATGAACAATATTATACTGATATTTGCTAAAGCATGAATAACGCACTTTTTACATAATGCAACAATAGGAGGAAAAGCAAGAGGACAAATGTTTATAAGCACGCATACTTTCCAGAATGAGACGTAGGGAGGAAATGGTTGTTAACTTGTTATAAATTAGAACCTGAGTTTTTTTTTCTAATGCATATACAAGATGCAGAGATTTAATGGTAAAATGATTATAGATGGTGTCCAAGAATTGTCTGATCAACTTTACAGTCATAAGATGTTGGGAATTAAACGTGTGATCTGAAAAGAAACTTTCATTTGAAGAATAACAGATTAAGAGCTAAATCATAGTTGTTTTAAAATCCGTATGTTACGCCTTTATCCCGATGTTTACCAAGTTAGTTTGTCAAACTTCAATTGTTCTTAGGTCTCTACTGCTTTTGGATATAAGAGAAGTTGGCTGTCTATCTAATTATCATTTGTGTCATGTAAGAAAATTGGTTATTCTGATTTCCATCTTGTATTGGTAGGTCGCCAACTGTTTGTGTAGTGGTGCAGTCTAAATCAATGAGAAAGAAAAACTATCACAAGTATAAAATGAGAGAGATGCATATCTCACCTGTAGATCTTTAAACATTGCATCTGGTGTTTGGCTTGAATCAATTGCTGGACCAAATCACGTAGTAACAGAGCATCTTTTGGGGGAATACAAATTAATTTCTCAAGATCTTTGATTCGATGCACATCATTGGTGGTTGGAGTCGAACCAGAATCAGGCATGTGCAATGGAGGTTCCGAGGAGTTTGGTAGACCATCAGCAAGATCCTCAGGTTTCAAGCTCATACTGAAATTTTAATTTAAAATTTAAAAAATGATAAAGTAATCAAAAACATATACTGAATGTTATGATTAAAGACAGTATTAACTATAAAATCTAGCCATGACTAACAAGCTCTGTTAGGCAGAGAGCACCTTCCTCGATATGAAAATATGTAAAAAAAACAGATCATTTCCTGTTTATTTTTCTCATTACAATGAAGTATCTGTGTAAACCCACACTTTACAGAGTAGCGCGTGTCTAAAACTTTACACGGACACTCAATGAAAACATGATGGGATACAATTGCCCAATAACGGAGAGTAGATTACTCTCAACCCCTCCCATCAAGCTGGAGCATGTCGGCTTGTCTCATAAGGACACTGCTTCCCCATCACCAACACATAGCAAGCATTACAGACCAGACAAGCATAAAATCATGTGAATAGGTTAGGACAAGGTAAGATCCCTTCTAGTATATCCTTAGGATAATAACAATGTTTATAAAGAATCTTAACATCTAGAATATGAAAGAAGAAACTGGTTCATGGTCTATGCACCCTCATCTCCTGAGCTACTGCGTTAATCACATATCAATATAATCAAAGTCAATAAAAAACATGATCCATGCATATTTCTCAGGCCTGAATGAAGGGAATTGCAGAGATTTCTCACCATGAAGATCTCAAAGCTTCGAGAAGAATCTCAGGTCAAAAAAATACCTTTCTCATGAAGATCCCAAGGCACATCCCTTTGTTGGAAGATATCTGTGCTTTAGTAAACCAGCGTAAAGTTCCTTGTATTTGTAATTTTTCATCTAACAAATTAGTGTCCCTTATGTAGAAAACAATCATCGGAAAGCATCAACACATTATTTACATAGTTAGAGATACAGTTAGAATAACTGCCCCTACTTTCTGTAGGAAGATGCCCACAGCCATGTTGGTATATTGATTCTTGTGTTTGTATGTTGATTCTTATTGAAACCTATAGTATAAGGCCATGTATATGACTCACGATAATCTAACTCTTTCACAATATATTATGTAGGATTAAATATATAACCTCATTCTAGAGGTGGATCTTTCCACAAGATACACTTAGCCACTTAAAAATTTGCTACTCAAAATTCCTTCTTAAGCTAGAGCATGAAATGCCCAGCTTAGAGAAACAAAAAAATATGTACTCACTGACTGAATACATTTTTTTGAAGAAACACTAACTGAATACATGATGACATAGACCGCCTCGACTCAAAGCATTCACCCTGATTACTGATTACAGAATGACAATGCACCTTGGGTCATACTGGAGAATAGGAGGAACTAGATGATTGGAATTTGGAATGATGATCCATTGAGTAATTGGCGGAAATATGGTTTCCGTGCTCTACATCGATCAGAGAAAATGATCATCTGTCTAAAGATCCCTAGTCTTTCCTCCGCTATTTTGTGATTCCAATTCTCTCAAGGTTGGCAAATGTGGGAATGCACATATATAAATCTCAACATGTCTCTCTCATAGAAGCCTCAAATAACAGGGAACTCTATATGTGAACTCGGAGAATGAGCCATCATAATACAGGGACCTCAAAAAATGGGTTATCTCGTAAGAACTTCGAAAAAATCTCGCACTTAAGGGCTACAATCAAAGGAGGAAGGAAATGGAGTCCCATCCCCTGCACATGGAAGAACATATCAAAAGACAAAGAAAATTGAGTCCCGTCCATTGCACATGTAAAGACATGACTCTTTATCAGGAAAAATAAAATTACGTTCTAAAACTCTACTCTTCTACTTCCCCTACCGCTGCCATAATTACGAAGGTGTCTAATGAGTGGGGAGAAGAAACAAATGGGGTAAAAAAAGTCCTGTTTTTCTTTTTTTCAACGATCTTCCCTTTTTCATTAATCTCCCTTCCATTTATATTGTTTTCTTTTTTCCTATTTTTTCCTTTTTTAACAGCATCCCCCTGTCTCTTTCGAAGAAACCGTAGGGTGATTAACCAACTTAGGATGTCATTAAAATTTTATTAAAACAAAAATAGATATATTCCTTCTATAAACTCTTAATGACGCAAAGACACCCACAAAGTACAAAATGCCTTCATGCTATACACCATATGCAAAGACGAGGATGCTTCACCTTCTTAGAAGTCCGGTTCTCCACCAAGATCTTCCACTGCTTGAAGGTCTGAAATGCTTCGCTCTTGTGCTTCATCATGTACACCCATACCATCCTGGAGTAATCGTCAATGATAGATAGAAAATACCTGACACCTCCTAAAGTTGGTACCCATGAAGGGCCCCAACAATCAACATGAATATAGTCGAGCGTCTCCTTCGTCCTGTGGATAGTTTTAATGAATTGCTTCCTGTGTTGGTTCCCAAACACGCAATGCTCGCAGAACTCCAGTTTAGATCCCTTGAGATCCCCAATGAGCCCCTTGTGATTGAGGATATTCATCCCTATCTGACTCATGTATCACAGCCGCATATGCCATAATTCCGACTCTGATCTCACAGTTTGGGACGCCACTGCAACCGAACTTGTAACTGTAGACCCATGCATGACGTATGGAGTCTTCTGCATGTTGCCATTAATGACAAGCACTCGATCTTTGGCAACTTGCATGACTCCACCTACAGTGGTGTGGTGACTCCCGCCTTGGGAGGGCTCCCCCGTTTTCATATTCAAAAAAATATCCTTTAGAGTCTAAAATTCCAAGGGATATCAGGTTCTTCCTCAGATCAGGAACATGACATACTTCTGTCATTATCCTCACGACTCCATCGTGCATCTTGATCTTGACAGAGCCAATCCCTACAATCTTGTGCACTGCATCATTCCCCATGACGACATTTCCGCCATCTATTTTCTTATAGGTGCAGAACTAATCTTCATTGGGAGTCATATGGTAAGAAAAACCTGAATCAACAATCCATGTGCTATCCGTCGCCTTCTGATCCGTGACGGTGAGAACGAGATCGTCTTCGGAATATGTGCCTCCATGAGCCACGGCAGCAACCGTGGCTTTCCCTTTCTTCTTTGGTCAGTCCTTTTTCCAATGTCTAGGATTCTTGCAATAATTGCAGATATCCCTAGCATCGTGATTCTTTGACTTGGACTTTTGTTTTCCCTTCTTCGCGTAGCCAGAACAGGCATGACTCTTTTCAAGAGTCATAACCAAACCTGCAACATTAGAGTCTTTCTTCTCGGTAGCCATATGCCAAAGTTCACGTGTATGCAGACTCGCGTGAACTTCCTCTTAGGTTATCGATTCTCTTCCTACAATAAATGATTGAACAAAATTCTCATACGATAATGGAAGAGAAATCAGCAAAATCAAGGCAACATCCTCATCTTCAATCTTAACATCTATGTTTCTTAAATCCATCAACAATATATTTAACCGATCTAGATTTCTTTAAGAGATGTACCTTCCTGTATGCAGAGAGAGAACAAGCGTTGCTTCAAAAGTAACGTGTTGGTCAAAAGCTTCGTCATGTATAGACTTTCGAGTCTCAACCACAAACCGGTTGTGGATTCCTTATCGGGAACCTCTGTGATAATCTCGTCCGCCAAACACAACATGATCATCGAGTGTGCATTCTCTTCTTGCATCATCAACTCAGAGGGCTCGAGTGTCTTTGCTCGTTCCTGGTCCAACGGCACTCAGATGCCAAACTGCTTTAGAAGGTCGCAAATTTTGATATGACATAAACTGAATCCATTCTTTCTTGTGAACTTTTCGATCTTCATATTGTGCAACGCCATCTTACTGGATGATTATGACGGAACCCGAAGCTCTAATACCAATTTGTTGTGGATCGTGGAAGCAAACACGTATAAACATGATCAAACAAGCAAGATGCAAACACACGGATTTACAAGATTCACTCGTAACTGGATTACGTCCTTGGACGGCAATGATCGGTTTTCACTATAGAGAGAAAGAAAAAATACAGAGGATGTAAAGAGCCCTAACCCTATGGAGTATATATAATATTCTCATACAGATGGATCCTTGAAAAACAAACAGATTCATATACATGAATACAAATAGAACTGCTTCTAAAAATTTTCACCGGGGACGCTGCTCCCACAAACCCGCAAGGGAGAGCGCACTTGCTCCCCTTAGACCCCCCCCCCCAAGCACATTGACCAAGCAGCGAGACCCCCGTATGGCAGGAGGGGATGCATACAAGGTTCTTCAATCTGGGTCAGATTGTTAGAATTCAAGGCATATCAACAAATATCTATGCTTCAACTTGACGGAAAGAATTCTTTGTTATTTCTCCACAGAATGAACTTTCCTTATTCGGCGATGAAATCCTAATCCTTCTTTACAAAGGAGGGTGCAGAAGAGCTAAAAAGGAGTAAAAAATAACAAGTATACTATAAAAAGGTACAAAAATGCCCTTATTTCATTTTTTTCATTAAAGCATGAGAAGTCAAGCCCCTCTCCATTTGACAGCCAGAAGTAACCATTGGTGAGCTCATTTTCTAGCTCGACATATCATGTGCAGCAAATGGTAGATTTTTTTTTGAGAAACCAACGGGTGAGCCCCCGCATGTGGGGGGGGGGGGGGGGGGGTTTCACGGCCAATAAAATCCATTAAAAAGTTTTAAAAAGTTTTAGAGTACATTACCGTGATAGCCATAGATTATAAAGGGTGTTACAATGTGACACGATGTTTTCTATATAGAACCTCTGGTCCTTGAAGATTGTGTCGTTTCTCCCGGTCCAAATGGCCCAAATAGCAGCAAAAGGCTTGGAACAATCATCGTTCGAGTTGCCGCCCACCATTCTAATGGATCTCTAAAAGTTCGTAAAGTTCTCGCTCCGCACCCATGAAACCGCCACCTCCGTCCATACCGCAGCCGATGAAAGGCATTTGAAAAAAAAGGTGTTCAGCGTCCTCATCCGTAGATCCGCATCTGTCGCATCGTGTGTCAATGGCTCCAAGAATGTGTCCCCTCCGTATCTTGTCACAAATACGGTTCCTCCTCAAGCACCAAAGAAAGAACTTTATCCTCAAGGGAATCCTTGCAGCCCAAATGATATTGACATCCTGGCAAAGCTCCATGTCCTTCTCCTCACTCCGCAAGAGTTCCTTGTATGCATTTTTCACGGAGAACTTCTTGCTCACCCATTGGAAGTGATCCTTGCCTCAAGTACGGTTCCCCGCGGGCAGAAGGAACGATTGCATATTATAAACTCCTCGAACCGTTGGTCGCTCAGTCCGGATACAAATGGCGGGGACCACATACCTCCCTCGACATCCACCTCCAAGATCACTGCGTCTTTGGCCGCCGCCAGCGCAAAAAAGGCGTGGGAATCTCTCATCCAAAGAGCCATCGCCAAGCCAGTCGTCGCGCTAGAATCTGAAGGAATTTCCGCCACTCACTTTAGGACAGAAGCGGTGGGCCAAAGAAGGTAGCACCTCATGAATACCCGTCCAAAGCGGAGACTCGAAGGGGACTTTCTCCGTGACCAGACCTCCCCCGACGTCATATATTTTCCGCAACAGAGTTGTAACCAGCGAAGTGGAGGACCCCCATATATTAACAATCCATTTGGCAAGGAGTGCCTTGTTCATGCAGCTGATATCTCTGACCCCCAGCCTTCCCTCCCTGCAACCCCTCGTGATTTCCTTCCACTTGACCAGATGGAGGCCGTGTCCCGACTGCTTCCCGTCCGACCAAAAGAACTGCTTCATCATGGATTCAATTCTCTTCCTAAGTCTAGATGGCATGATTCTAGTTGAGTAGAAGAAGACCGGAATAGCATAGAGCACATGTTTCAGAAGGACCAATTTTCCTCCTTTAGATAACGTGATAGCTTTCCATCCTGCCATACATTGTTCGATCCGACGTACCAAGTGGTCCCAATCTCTGTTTCTCAGCTTCCCAGCAGTTAAGGGCATGCCCAGGTAGGAGATGGGTAGTTCCCCCAGCCCACAACCGCAAATAGAAGCAAGCTCCACACGATTAGCCTTCGCCATCCCAAAAGTAACTACAGAAGATTTTCACATGTTGATCTCGAGGCCCGAGATGTCGCCAAATATCTCCACCAGGTGGGTCGCGTTCTTGTTCTGATCAGTCGTCCCTCCCAGGAAGATAACTGTGTCATCTGCATATTGTAGTAGGGGAATAGAGATTTCCTCAGCACGGAATCCCTCGCACCACCCCACCTCGACAGCCTGCTTGAAAAGGACCCCCAAGGCGTCGACCACAATGACAAATAGCATAGGTGTCAGCGGGCAACCTTGTCTCACACCCCGTTGCGGCTGAAAGAAGCCCCCTCCGGTTTGCCGTTAACCAGGATCGAGTAAGAAACGCCGTAACGCACCTCTTCACCCAAGTCACCCAAGTACTAAGAAAGCCTCTCTTTGCCAGGGATTGCCAGAGAAATTTCCAATGCACGCAATCATAAGCCTTGGAGTAGTCGATCTTCTAGAGTGAAGCCTTGGCTTGTTTCCTCTTCCACTCAAGGCAGATCTCAGAGGCCATGACGAGACCATCCGCCATCTGTCTCCCCGGAATAAAAGCAGACTGACCCTGCATCACCACGGACTCCATGACCCCTTTCATTCTGTTAGCTAGGACCTTTGGCAATAATAAGGTATATCGCATTGGAGATAGCGATGGGCCAATAGTCCTCCACCCCCAAGGGGTCGTCTTTCTTCGGCAGCAGAAAAATCAGCGAACGGTTAATCTTCTCAAAGCCATGGTTGCCGTCTCGGATCTCAATGAGGATGCCCATAACGTCGTCCTTCAGCAAGTCCCAGAATTCATGATAGAATAGAACAGGAAATCCATCGGGACCAGGGGAGCCCTCCGCATTCAACGACCACACCGCCCTCATTAGCTCTTCCTCCGAGAATGGTGAAGTCAGCCCATCTGCCTGGGATGACGAGGGATTCCACCCCGGTTCCCCGCCATCCCCAGCCGCTCCCACCCCTTCTTCTAGTAGCCCTTACAAAATGTCCCCACAAAGCCCCCCCAATCGTCGCTTCTCCCGAAAACCGCACGCCTCCCACCTCTAGTTCGTGGATGTAATTTCTTATGGTTCCCTACCACTCTAGTTTGTGCCTTCTTATGCTTGTTCGACCTCCTCAAAATAAAAAAGGATGTCTAATTTATTCAAATAGCTCCAACTTAGGGAGAAAGTCACCCCACATGATCCAGCACATGCCTCCGTTAAAAGAAGGAAGCATGCCCATGACGAAAGGCCGGTGAGGCCTTGGATCCCAAAAAAGCAAGGACCATGTCCTTGATGTCCCAACCTCAAGAAGACCTAATCCATTTAATATAGAATCTAGGGGATACTATTGGATCTAACTAGTATGCAAACGTAATTAGAAGCACATGACTCATGATGATATTGCGGCGGAAGGCAGATGGGATCAGTTATTTGGTAACGAATGTGTATGGCTAATGTAATGGGGTGAAGGACTTGTTTCTGGCTAGGGCTACCTATCCTGATGCGGTGTGAATCATTGTGGTGGATTTCAACGTGACTTTGCATCCGAATGATCGTCCTGGTGACCGAAAAGGAAGAAACAGCGGCACGACAGATTTGATGGGAATGGTGGAGGAGCTAGGTCTTCAGGTAGTTAATGCAACAGGAAGCATGTACACGTGGAGAAATGCGAGATCCAGGTCTCGTATTGACATATTTATGATGTATGCTGAGGCGATGGAGGTTTTCCCCTTTGCTGGGGCTCAGGGCTTTGCCTAGGGCGCACTCAGATCATACACTGCTAATTTGGTCTTTTGGGGAGGATGTGCACCCCCAACGTTCTTAGTTTCGAGCGAGCTTGGGTGCTAGAGGAGAGTTTTCGAGAGTCTGTCACGACGTTCTGGGAGGAGTGCCGACCTGGCAGGTCAATGACGAGCAAGCTCGCGAGCAAGTTGGCTTAGGAGACACCTTATGGAGTTCAGCATAGGCAACAAGGTGCAGCGATGGTTCAGACGAGCAAGGGCCCAAGAGGAGGTATGCAGGCTGGACAGATTGGAAGATGAAAGGACGTTGATAATGGAGGAGCTAACGAAGAGAAGGAATTTCATGGGTGAGATCCTAATTGAAGATTAAAATAATGAGGTTACATGGAGATAGAGATCTAGACAGCAGTGGTTGATAGAAGGGGACATGAATAAACAATTTTTCCATGTCATTGGCCATGGCTAGTGGGAGAAGCCACAAGAATATGATACACTCGATTGCAGTAGGGGGTGGTAGTGAAGGGAGATCAAGATGTGGGAGCGGTGTTGCGATCACACTTTCAGGCCTTCAGCTGGCGGCAGGTTCGTTCAAGATGGGGTTAGAAGGGAAGGGAGTCTCACGAATATTTGATGTGGAGGCAGGCGCATTGGTGAGGGAGTTTACGAAGGCAGAAACGAAGTAGGTGTTCTTTCAACTTAACCCAGATGTAGCGCCGGGGTCGGATGGGTTTCCGGTGTGCTTCTATAGGGAGTTTTGGGAGGTGGTCAAGCATGACGTGATGGAGTTACTGGAGGAATTCAGGGCAGAAATAGGGGTTTTGAGAGATTGAACAAGGCGCTCATTTTCTTGTAGCCAAAGGACACTTCGACCAGGGTGGAAGACTACAAACCTATTACGTTGTCTAATGTCGTGTATCTTATTATTTTGAAGATTCTTGCTAATTGGTTGAGGGAGGTGTTGTGGAAATGTGTGAAAATGAAAAGTAGTATTCATCGTAGCCCTATTGCTCTCTTATATAGGAGAAAAGCTCTAGTAAAAAATTACATAAATCGGACAGAAGAAATAAAGAAATGCAAAATAAAGATAGAGAGATACAAATATCTCAACACTTCCCCTCAAGTTAGAGCATATATGTCTATCATGCTCAGCTTGGAACAACAACGATGAAAGGACCTCTACGAAGAGCTTTGATAAACATATCTGCAATTTGGTCACCTGAAGCAACATGAGAGGTGCAAATAAGTCCCTTATGAATTAGATCACGAGTGTAATGGCAATCCACTTCGATGTGCTTTGTTCCTTCATAGAAGGTTGGATTATTAGCTATGAATAGAGCAGCTTGGTTATCACATTTGAGGTACATAGGAAGAGGCACCTCAATAGTTAGATCAGTCAAGACAGACTTGACCCATATCATGTCTATGATCCCTTGGGCCATGGCTCTATAATCTGATTCAGCAATATATCTAGTCACAACTATCTGTTTCTTACTCTTCTATGAAACCGGCGAGCTACCTACAAACACGGTGAAGCCTGATGTGGACTTCCTGTCCGTGGGGCACCCACCATAGTCTGCATCAGCACATCCAGTAACTGTGAGAGATGTGTCTCTTCTAAACAGAATTCATGCACATGAAGAAGATTTTAGATACCTCATGATCATGTTAACTGCATCCATATGAACATGATTAGGTTGTTCCATAAACTGGATGGTTGACTCTACTAACAGCAAATGATATATTAGGCATGGTGATAGTGACATACAACAGCTTCCCTATTAGCTCTCTATACCATCTTTTGTCAACCTCATAAGAGTCATCATCATATAGCTTAGCATTAGGATCCATTGGAGTAGTGGCAGGTCTACATCCCATCATGCCCATCTCAGATAGAAGGTCGGTGGCATACTTCCTTTGTGTCGTCACCATACCACACAGATTTCTTGCAAAATCTAGACCAAGAAAGTAACGGAGATTGCTAAGATCCTTGGTCATAAACTGATGTCCAAGAAAATCCTTACCTGTCTGAATACCCTATTCATCACTGCATGTAATAATAATGTCATTTACATAGATCAGAATAGCAACAGTAACTCTCTGGGTTCTCTTAACAAAAGGAGAGTGATATGTAGTAGATCTGACAAACCCCTTGTAGTTCAATCCAACTCTGATAGCTTCTGAAACCAAGCCCTCGAACTCTATTTAATGCCATAAATGGCCTTGTAAAGTCTGCACATCATATGAGACCTCCCTCAGCAGCAAACCCTAGTAGTTGTTGCATGTGGACTTCTTCCTGCAAGTCACCATACAAGAATGCATTCTTGATATCTAATTAGAATAGAGGCCAATCACGTACTACAGCAACAGAGATGAGAATCCTCAGAGTAGAGTGATGAGCAATTGGAGAAAATGTATCCCGATAATCCAGCACATAAGTTTGGGTGAATCCACGAGCAACAAGTCTGGCATTATAACTATCCACAGTACCATCTGCATAGTGTTTCACCGTAAACACCCATTTGCTACCAACAACAAATTCACTAGGGGGAGCATGTACAATACTCCAAGTGTCGTGATACAGTAACAATGTCATCTCCTCCTCCATAGCCAGACGTCATTGACTAATCTGCAATGCTTCCTGATATGATTGTGGTATCTCCATGGCAGACATGCCCACAACAAACCTCTGAAACTCCTCTAAGAGATGTGCAAGAGAAACATGAGAGGCAAGAGGATACATAGTGTGTGTACGCCTCTACTTCCATCAGGCAATAGGCACATCAAGGTCCTCGGCTTCCTTAGTGGCTGAGACCGGAACATTTAAGGTCGCTTTCTCATCATGTTGTAAACGCAAATCACTAGTACCATCAGTAGAAATCAAGTGCTCAGAACATTCCTAGGGCGTTTTGGATGATGGAGGAGGCACATGAACACAAAGTATGTGCTGATAAACCTACGAAAAGCAACTGGGCGTGGCAGGTGGTGGTGGTGGTGGTGGTGATGTCGAAGGTGTTGAGTAAGTGGAGCCTGGAGTAGACAAAATCGGAGGTAGAGGCATGCATACCTCTTATTTAATCTCTGAAGGAATCAGCTTGTCACATGTAGGGGAGAAAAATATAATAGACTCAAAGAAGGTAACATTTGCACTAACATAATACCTTCTTCGAACAGGGTCGAAGAAACGGTATCCTTTTTGGGTCAAAGAATCCCCCACAAAAATGCACTTGACAGATCTAGGAGAGAGCTTGTCATGACCTGGAGATGCATGATGAACAAAAGCAACCGACCCAAAAAACACGAGTGAGAGAGAAAAGATCCATCTCAGGAAACGCAATCAAGAACAGGATCTTCTCCCCCATAATTGATGAGGGCATATGATTCACCAGGTAGCAAGTAGTTGGAAGCACGTCCCCCAGTATGAATTAGGAGCACACCTATGGATCAAGAGAGTCCTGGCAACATCCAAAAGGTGGCGATGTTTACGTTCAGCCACTCCATTCTGTTAAGAAGTACAATTAGTCTTATGAACAATACCAAGAGTTCTGAGAAACAGAGAATTGAATACTGCAAAATTCTAGTGCATTATCGCAATGAATATACTTGACATTTGCAAAGAAAACATTCCTTATTTCATTAATAAAAGAATAAATAACAGAACCAGCATCAGACTTGTTTTTAAGAAGGAAAACCCCAGACAATCTTGAAAAATCATCCACGACAACAAGATAAAACATATGCCCCTGATGATCTGGAACACGATTTGGACCCCAAATATCAAAGATGAATTAACTCAAAAATACTATGACTACTTCGACCCTGACGACTCTAGAAGGTAGATCGATGATGCTTCCCAAGCTGACAGGCCTCGCACTGAAAGGTAGAACAAGGTGAAATCTGAGGAAGTACATGATATAGCTTCCGTAGAGGAAGATGACCAAATCGGAAATGCCACACTTAAGGAGAACCGATCCAGTTTGAAGAGATGAAGCACCAGCATATGGAGATTGGACTAGTCTATAGAGACCTCCTTGCTCACGGCCAGATCCAATCACCCTGCCCGTAAGAATGCCCTGAAACACGAGAAATGATGGGTTAAATATGGCACGACAATGTAAATCCTTGGTGATTTTGACTAATGGACAGTAAATTCATATAAAAATCAGGAGCATAAAGAACATTCTGAAGTCGCATTGCCGAAGTTAACTGCACCTCCCCATGACCAGTGATGGGAGAGTGTGTCCCATCTGCTATTATTACCGATTTACCTGAATGAGTCGGTGTATCTACTAAATTGTCCTCTATCACCACACAGATGATGGAATGCTCATGAATCCATAATCCATTTTGACAAATCTTCCCTGTAACAGCTAGTAAGAGCATATATTGCACCTGATGTGGATGTTGACGTTGAGGCAGCAACCTCTGAGGATCTTGAAGGAGAGTTGGTCGACCCAGAAGCATGCATAATCTCTTTGAGTCGTGCTACAAGCTCATCGAATCTACGATCAGATGTAGGTGATGGACTACCAACATGCTGAGGTTGCTCTGCAACTTGTGATGAAGCAGGAAAACCATGCCGAGTAGCATTTTTTCTCAGAGTGGCCTGACCTGTGGCAGTAAGTGCACGGCTGACGGGGTCAACTACCCCCTCCCCTGCCATGGTTACCACGACCACGGTACTACGTAGGGCTCCCCCTACCACGAGATGCAATCATAGCTGAGGAGGACTGAGACTGTTGAATACCACCATGAGATATAGAGAGCTTGCTTAATCTACGGTATGCATCCTCCATTAGATGTATGGTGGCATCAGTAAGAATATGTGCTCGAGCAACATCATACTCAGGATCAAGAGCTGCTAGAAAAACTCCGGTTATCACTGAATCTATATACGCATTGAGCTATTTTGGTGTAGTAGTCAAGGGAATGAAACCATGAAGCTTTTCAAATATACCCCTTAGAGAAGTATAAAGGGTATGGAGAGGACAACCATTATGCTTCGATGTAAAGATATCATGTTGAAGTTGCAGTATCTTCGACTAGTTTTTCATCGGAGAGTATGTAGCGGCGAGAATATCCCACATAGCCTTTGCAGTAGGCTGACTCAGAATATTGTTGATTATCTCCATTGACACGGTCTCAAATAGACGCGCACGCGCATATGTGTCATATACCTACCATGAGGCACTAACCCCAATCTTATCGCTTGTCTCCTCATTCATGAGGATGTGCTTCTTGCCATTACACTGCACTAGCCTCATGAACTACATAGCTCATAGTTCATAATTCATTCCATCCATCTTGATGATGGGTGTTAGACCTTTGAAGGCATCCAGGGATGAAATATCTACTTTGTTGTCTGATATGAAGACAAAACTCTCCAAGACTAGGGTTGCAGACTGAAATGAATGTGTCTACACAAACATACAAGAAGATGGTTGTGGGTGTAGACTCATATCCATTGGAAGCCTTTTTACGTAACTAGGATGGTTTTAGATGATTAAATAACACCTTAGGAACCCAGAAATAGACATAATAGGAATTAAATTGTCCCTTTTAAATGATTTTCAAATCGAAACGGAGTCCATAGAAGGTAACTAGGGCTGTGGGAGCGGAGGCGGTTGTAGACCACCACGACAGGTGTCGGCTGCGCAGCGAAGGCCGCTGACAAGGTTCAGAAAGTCGGTATGCGGTATTCGTTCGGTCAGGCGGTCTAGAGCGAGTAAGCGGGCAAGCAGAAGTATATGCGGAAGTATATGTGGATTATGCGGTTTCTATTATTTTAATTAAAAATAATTAAAAATATAATAATAATTTCAAACATTAGATATTTATGTTTAAAAAATATAGCATGGAAGAAATATGAAGTGAAGACTTTATTGTATAATGTGATATCAACCAAAGCATTTTCAAAGGTCATCCATTTCCAAACGACAAAAATGTTAACGGTGGAGAGAGTAAAAAATATTGTAAATTGATTGAAGATGGAAAAAAATGGTGGATATCCTTGTCTAAATTGGAAGGAAACCTTTTTTGAGGTGTAACATTGTTAGTAAACACAACCATGAACCTTCATATCTTAGTAAATGGTGTATTTGTCTATTCAAAGTCAAATATTAAAAAATTCAACCATTTAAATTAAATATATGTAATTTGTTCTGTGCAGTTAAAAATTCCATGCAAATCTAGCATCTAAAAAGATCTAGATATACATGTAATTTATTCGATATTCATGCAGTTATGAGATAATGTAGAAGTTAGAGCTGTCGTTGGAGAATCTAAAAAATAGAGATTTGTTGATGCTAATTTTAAAAAATAGAGAGATTTAGAGCTAAATAGATCAATCAACAAACCTTGGCTGAGGAGAAAAAGATGGTGGAAGAGCAACCCATGTGGAAGTCGAGAAGATGGTGAAGAAGCAAATAGTTACCTCTATTACATATGCGGCCGCATATGTGGCCGCATATGCGGTTTACTCGGCCGAGTATACCCCCGAACCCGCATATCGACCGAGTATAGCATACTCGGTGCGGTAGGGGGCCCGCCTACGCATATGCGGTCGCATAGGCCGACTTTCTGAACACTGGCCGCTGATGTCGCCGCTTTGCAGCGCGGCGACAGTTGTTGTCGTTGCTTCGATTGTGCGTGGCGCGGAAACGACGGCAGCGACGGTCGGTTGCGTAAGGTGTGGAGGTGGCAGCGTGGGATCCTTGATGGTGCGTTAGGGTTTAGGTGGGGTGGGATATCTAGGGCACATGCTCTAATCTAGGACCATCTCTGTGATACCATGTGGAAAAGTGTGAAAATGAAAAGTAGTATTCATCGTAGCCCAAGAGCTCTTTTATATATAATAAAAGATCTAGGAGAAAATTACATAAAGCGGATAGAAGAAATAAAGAAATACAAAATAAAGATAGAGATACAAATATCTCAATGGGTGTTACACCGGATCATTTCACCTGAGCAGATTGCATTTGTATCTAGGTGAGCCACGGCAGACGAGTTGGTGATGGCATCGAAAATGGTGAAAGATTGGAAAAGAAGTAAGGCCAAAGGTGTGCTTCGGAAGGTGGATTTCTCCAAAGCATACGACTCTATAAATTGGAGGTTCATGTAAGCTTCATTGGAGAAGAGAGGATTCCCAGTGATGTGGATTGTTTGGATCAAGCGGTGTGTTAAAATTGCAATTCCATGTTGTGCTTGTCAATAAAAGATCGGAGGGTGATTTTTTCAACCTCAGAGGGGAATCCGACAGGGATGCCCGTTGGCATCGCTTCTCTTTGTGATTGTGGCTGGTGTGTTACCTGTTCTGATGAGGTTGGCGATAAGTAGGGAATGGTGCTCGAGGTATAGGAAGGAAGAGTTTTCTATCCCACTCTTGCAGTGTGTGGATGACACGATTCTATTCCTAGGAGCAGAGACAGAGAAGATCTGTAGGGCATCACGTATCATGGACATTTTCGAGGAGGTATATGGGCTCCAGATCAACAGTGACAAATCAACGGTAGTGTCGTTTGGCCTCTCAGGGCAAGAGTTGCGGAATGTGGTGATGGTGTTAGGGTGTCCTTCGGTTGCCTTGCCTATTACGTACTTAGGGCTCCCCATGGTGGTGGGGAAACCAAAGACGAAGGATTGGAAGATTTTGATGGCGAGATTGGAAGGGAGGTTGGCCGGTTGGAAGGCATTGATGCTCTCAAAGGGAAGTCAGTTCTTGTAAAGCATGTTCTATATGCAACCCCAATTTTCTTCTACTACACGAGGTTGTTAACATTCAGGGTGCACACAAGGATCGAGGCATTGATGAGATGGTTTTTCTGATCTGACAGTCAGCAAATAAAGAAGGGCGTACACTTGGTGGACTAGGCCAAGGTGACAACATCAAAGAAGTGGGTGGAGGAGATGAATAAGGCTTTTATGCCGAAATGGATAGTACGATTATGGGGGAGGTCTGAGGACCTCGTATGTTGTTTACTGAGATAGATATATGGGATATCTAATCTTATGTCATTGGAGGTCGTCTCGGTACGCCTTCCGCCGTCTTTGTAGAAGAGGATTACTGAAATTGTTCTGGAGGTGGCATGTAAGTTGAGACCGACCCTTGGGGATGGTTTGGAATTCCGTTTTTGGTTTGATGACTGGACGGGGGTTGATACGGTGGGGGATCGATTCTCGCGCCTCTTGCGGATGGCGAGGAATAACGAGGGGTAGGTACAGCAGGTTTGGGATCGAGGTTCGTGGTCTCCTGATTTCGCCTCGGAATTGTTGGATCGGAGGGCAGACGGAGTTGATGCAGATCAAGGGCCCATCATCGAGCAAGGACCATTTTGTGTGGGGAGATGGGAAGTTTTGCAGTAAAGAAACCATACCGATTTTTGGTTGAGGATGGGGTTGAGGTGCATGAAGAGGTTCGTGTTGACGCGGGCATGATTTAGAAAAGCAAGGTACCAAATCGAGTTAAGATTTTTCTTTGGCTTTTCAGACTTATGAATATTCTCATCAAGGTATGTCGGGCCGGCTGTTGGGCGTGGAGGGTTCTACGTGTGATAGATGCGGGAAGACAGTTGAGTTTGTGGACCATTTGTTCTTCACTTATCTTTTCTCAGCAGATGTGTGGAGCAGGGCAAATATTGTGTGGCTCGTCAAGTCAGATTGTCCCACGTTCTGGAGAGATATTAGATCGATTTGTAGTTTTGGACACGAGGACAGCGGTTATCATTTTGCATTGATTTGAGCGATTTGGTGCGCCAGGAACGAAGCCATTTTTGGAGGGCAGACATTTTATACAGAGAATGTAATAGAACATTGTAGGGCACTTTCTATATCATGGCAAATGTAACATGATGTAACATATATTTTTTTATATTAAATATATATACTTTGTGGTGGGTCCCAGCTTAAGATGATACCCTTCGTTTCTCTCAAAAAAATTATTCAGAAGTATATCCGATTCCAAGATATCAATCGATACTCATGAGATATCAATGAGATACCAGTAATTCATCTCATAATGGTCAAAAAATTGAAGATTTCAATATATAATTTCTCAGATATCGACCAATATCAATCGATACACATCGATATGATGCTGATATTGCTCAATATCACGTACTTTTTTATTTTTGATCCATTTGTTTGTGATTTTGCTTTTGTATTTACTCCCAACATTAAAAATACATTATGAACCTTGTTTTGAATGGGGGCTTTGTCTCCTTTGGCGATGGAGATGAAACAATTCTAGAGATGATTAAGGAAAATCTGCATATATATATATGCTCATTATCTTGTTCATATGATATCTGATATAGCTCGGCATTTTGTTTATGCATAATATACGATGTGATGTAAAGTTAATGTGATAAATACACCTCTGTGATGTCACTAAGATGTTATTGTTTGAATTTCATCGTTCCTTTCTGATATCTCTCAGCGGTCAACAGTCAACCGCCAGCATTTATAATGGTGATATGTATGATATAATGTATATTGGTGTGTTAAATACACCTCATTCTTGGATCTAAGTGTGCAGTTGTATGTTATTTGTGGTTTTAAGAACTTGGATGATCTTAATTTGCATAAAAAAATAATCTTTACGCCATTTTCTATATTTCCACTGATATCGTCAATATATTCTGATATATCTCTTTTTGGACCGACAGATATGATATCAATATCGATATTTCGAACCTCGGTCCTAACTCACTCACGTGTGAGGAAGGATTATATCCCTATAAAGCAAGGGTATCACCCTTGAGATCCCTAACTCGAAAGGAACCGAGCCCACTTAATAGCGATTCTAGGGGTTGATCGGATCTCATTAGGATTCTATAATAACTAGAAGCACATGACTCAAGTATCCTCTTGTTGGTGAGGGGTATGGCCTTGAGGTGATTAATGCATGCCATCGGGGTACACCTAACCCCTAGCTCAAGCGTGGCCTTGACACACAAGGTAGCCTTTGTCATAGGCTCCCTTGTCCATAAGACTAAAGGATTTGTTCTCGGAAGGGGACGGATGGCCGTGGAACTTATTAAACACGTGGTGAGGAGAGTCGACGAACATGTCAATAGTATTTCCCCTAGTTCCTCGTGTGGCAAGCACGTTCACAAGTTTATGCCTTGCCTACATAGAGAAAATTGGCGCTTAATGCATGACAACCACAATTGATGCACTTTTTCCCAAATTAACATATCAAATCATGATTTGGGGATCTTTCAAAATTAGGGATTCCCGTACCAAATTAATTATTTTAAATTAGTCGCTTATTTTATTTAAATAAATTGAGATTGTAATCTCAACATTTCTGGTAGATAATTTTAGTTAGGAGTCAAATTAGGAAGTCGGTTAGAGTCATTAGAATCGGTTAGGATTTCATTTACTTTGAATTTATTCTCTTTCTAATTTTGTAATCCCACCCCTCATTATAAAGGGGATGATAAGCATTTATTTCAGACAGTTCAGTTCAAAATATATAAAAATTTGAGATTATTTCTCTCTGTCTCTCTCTCTCAGCGCGATCTTCGTGATTCGTCTCCAAAACCCCATGCAACTGACGCATTCTTCTCTTCTACCGTCCTCTAATTTCTTCTCCACCAAATATTTCCACCGTCATTTTTTTCCACCATTGATTTTTTTTATCTGAATCAATTGGTATCAGAGCATGGCAACCGAATCATTCTTACGATTCGACGATCTGATCGCATATTGGAGGATGCAATTCTATTTAAGTCATCCCGGATAAGGTTTACATTCGTGTTCAAAGAAGTTCAAGCTCTGACTTATATCAAGCACCAAGGTACAAGCATGGTTGGATTTACGATTCAAGGAAGAATCCTTCCTCAGTAAAAAAAATCAGACCGTCGCTGCCTCGATACAACCTGATTTCGATCCAGGAACACAGGTATTTTCTGTTTAAAGGAAAATTTCGATGAACAAACTCGTCACAAGAAGAACAGGAAGAGAAAGAGCCTATCTACGATGAAAGTCTAGAGGATGAAGAACCCGAAATACTCCATCTATTCTCATCCGAAGTTGTTGTCCAGACGATTGTGTCACCGCCACCACTACTGTTGGACCCCACATCACCGCCACCTGCTCCAGATACCCCACTAACAACCATAGACTTGTCAACCTCACCAGTTGAACCATCAGCAAAGGTGTCATCCCCAATTGGAGGCCCCATCCTCGACCACATCCCCACAAGTCCAGCTTCGTCGCAAATTGCAGTACCACCATCGATGATGCCTCTGCTGGTGCCAACCCCTCCGCCAACCACCGCCCAACCACTCCTCGACCTTTCCCTGCTACTATTGCTCCCATCCCCAACCTCAACAGCCGTCACCAGCCGCTTCCATGTGGTCATGGCACCCCAGTGGAGCCCCCCCAACCGCCACCATGCACGCTTTAAGAACGATTCTCATCGCCACCCTCTTCGATGCCACAAGGGCGTCCAATACAAGTTACGTGCATGTCGTGCCCTCCGCCAACCTCAAAGTCGGCGAAAGTATGGTCGTTACCACCACCTCCTAAGCAGACGCTGACCTCGTGCCGTGTTCCTTCCATTCCCAAACTACTGCCACTACCATTTATGGGAGAGAGGAAAAGCCCTAGCAAAGGTTGGGCGCCTCTCTGCAATAAGATCTAAATCCCATAAAATATAGATAGAAGATTGATTTGGTGTATTTGCAAGGAGGTCCTTTCTCCTAAGACTTTTATCTAAAAGGCATATTGGAATACTTATCTTATGAATTTTGTTTAAGCGAAGGGGTAGGAAATTGCACTACCACCCCCTGGAGAAGGAATATTTGAAGATAAACACTGAAAAAAGAAATTAGGGGTGGTACCTTGTCCAATTAGGATTAGGAATGCGGGGCTCACCTATATAAGGACCCTATGGTCTAGTTCATTGCCCACTTCTCCTCCCATCCTAAACTTGTGCTACTCATTTGTTATACGTTCTCCGAAGGCTGCAATGCTCGAGATGAGGTTGCCCCCATCAAATTTTTGAGCACCACATCAAGGGAGCGACATCTACATGAGCGTCGCCATCTGCGTCACATATGTTTAGCATGCAGGAACTTGATGGCTTCAACCACCGCACCAAGGGCTTCTGGATTCTGTCGTTTGCTCCACATCTGTTCTTTCAACATGGGAGCGAGAAAAGTGAAATTGAATCTTCAATTCTCGAATCTAAAGATCAAGCAATTCATCAGGAGTCGGATTTTTCAAGCGATGGAGAATTTGATGCAATTTTTCCCAAATTGACAGGTCAAATCAGAATGAAGCAATGGTTGATTTGGGGTTCTTTCAAAACTAGGGATTCTCGTCCCTAATTAGTTATTTTAAATTAGTCGTTCATTTTATTTAAATAAATTGAGATTGTACTTTCAACATTTCCAGTAAATAATTTTAGTTAGGGGTCAAATTAGGAAGTAAGTTAGAGCCATTAGAATCGATTAGGATTTTATTTAATTTGAATTTGAATCTCTTTCTAATTTGTAATCCCACCCCCTCCAATATAAAGGAGACGGAGGCATTTGTTTTAAACAGTTCAGTTCAGAATATATGAAAATTGAGATTATCTCTTTCTCTCTCTCTCAGCGTGATCTTCGTGATTAGTCTCCAAAACCCCATGCAACTGATTCATTCTTCTCTTCTCCCACCCTCTAATTTCTTCTCCACCAAATATGTCCACCGTTAAAATTATTTTTTCCACCGTTGGATTTTTATCTGCATCAACAATCCCCCATAACAACCATGCTAAGGAAGAGCTTAACAAGGATAATGGTTGCCAGCAATAACAAGAATCTCATTCATTATTGACCCACACCATTGTCCATAGCATACCACACTTGCCATGATAGGGACATGGTCTTCCAATGTTATTTATATTTAGCATCTGCAATTTTTGTGTTCTCTTATATTGTTGATTACTTCTTTTATATGCCCAGCACCTGTACCCAATAAAAGAAGGTTAATGTTTTATTGTTAAATAAGAATTAAAACTTTCTCTAACATGCTGCCTGAGTGCCAATCCAAGATCGTCATATGTAAGTCCTTGATTTCTCTTCATTTTTCTTTACAAATAAAAAAGGGAAGGATGCAACTACATCCAGCTGTCCTACTCATTGGATTCTTAATCACCATTGCCACCACCTCAACTGTCCTGGTGATGTTACTAAGTCCATCTCTTGTGACTCCCCTCGAAGTCACTGCCTAAGACACCTCCAACCGATGCCCATGACTGCTCTCTTAAGTCTGCGTTGTTACCATATTTATCCCCAACTCCATCATCATTAGTAATCTAACCTTTTCGATAGGTTCTACGGCCTTTGCAGACCACGTACATGTTCATAAGCCACTGGGGACATGTACTATTGGGTCCACTGCGCATATTCCAGCATTCTGCACCCATGGAGGTATTATTTTGTCTCTCTTTATAAAGGCATGCATGAAGGTCTGCCTGCAGTTGGGATCTTTTATAAAAAGAACAGCTAAACGGTTGCCACAAAATCAGCACAATGGGTTTTATACTGGTGTACATAGGAAGATATAAAATTTTGCTAAAATTCTCATACTGAAATTTGAACTATGAAATTCTGTTATAAACAGGAAGCTAATTTATATGGACATGTTCGTAAAACCATGTGCCATTGGTACTTCTAAATATGCCCATGCCAAGAAAATATGTATATTCTGAGAGAAGCAAACCTATGAGTAGATAAGACCAGCCTAAATTCCTCCTCCAGCTTCAGAACAGCTTTTACCAGCAAATTGTTAAAATGGGACACCATCCCTTCAGCATTCTTAAAATTTTTATTCGCAACAAAAAAGTCAACATTGCTTCTCAGTAGATCAATTGCAACCAAGTACGCCTGTAAATCATTGTGTGGCCCTCGATTTATTTTAGCTTCAGCCTACGCTTCCAACATACAGCTAATATCAGAATCACAAATTAGATAACATGCTTTAAGTCTTAAACATGTACACAGGCATAAGTAACAACTAGACAAATGCAAGAAGAACAGAACGCAAACATATCGGTATATCCTCAGATTAATCAAACTACTGAACCATTCGATTTAGGAGTATTACAACAAAGAGACAAACATGCAGCAAATTAATAGCCCTATAGAACATTGAACAAGAACTTAAGAAAACAAGTGTGCGCCTATGGCCGTTTAGCATCAAATAACATTACCCAATGTGCTCCAAACAAAGAAAAAATCGGATATTGACATTGTTAAGCGAAATTGGGACTTTTGGTGAGTAAAGGATTCATCTTCGCATTTAGAAAACGACCTGACGGAAGACTTCAAAGCGCGTGAGGATGGCATCGGCGGTGTTCAACGTCTTGCCTATGTTCTCGTGCGCCTTTCTCATGGACGACGCCGTCACCTGCAAATCCAACAGCAAATCGTCACCGGGAAGAACCCTCTCATTCCGTTGGCAGAGAGGGGAGGAGAGGGGAGAGTTAATGAACCATGACGGGGCGGATGGCGTCGTCGAGGGCGGAGAGGCGGTGATCGAAGGTGGAGAGCTTGGAGACCATCTGGTGGGTGGTGGAATGGCTCACGCGGAGGGACTCGCGGAGAAGGTTCACGCGCTGCGTTAGGGTTTCGGGCTGAGGGCCCATGTCCGTCTATGGGGTTGGTGGCAGCGGCGGAGGAGAGGCGTGGGGTGGAGGTAATCATGGAGGAAGGGCACGCCTTTTTCTTCTTTCTTTGAAGCTGCGATATGGAGGGGTTGACTTGGCTCCTTGGATGGATAGTTCTGTCGACTGGATTCAGCTGCTGATTTTTTGACTCACCCTTGGGATTTTTATCAGTTGTCACTCCGAGATATTGTAATATCAGTTGCGCCCTTCTCTTTTTTTAATGTCAGTTGTGTTCCTTACTTCTTCATATTCTATCACTTGTACTTCTCGAGTAATTTGTCGCCCATCTCCAACGCAAACAGATGTTAACTTTGAAGACATAACAGGAATTAATTTTAAAAAATGGACTTAAATGTCCAACCCTTCTTCCTCCTCCTCCGCCATCTCGTCGTCTCCTCCTCTACCAAGGGGCATCTTGTCGTCGCAACCATAGGGAGGAGATCGCTGCTTGGGATAATCGTAAGGGACAAGCTGCTGAAGGAGCTGCAAGATTTTTCGACGAAGCGGGAGCGAAGGAGGATGAAGAAGGTGCTGGCGGAGGAGGAAGGGGAGGGGAGGAGGAGGCTGCAAGTTGAAACAAGGGAACTTTCAGTATTTGTTTAGTTAGGATAAAGTTTTGATTAACTGATTCATAAAAACTCACAAAAAATTAATAAAATTCACCATTTGATTCGCAATAAGTGATATATCCGTGAAAATGTATAAATTTTAGCGATGCATGAAGGTGTAATTAAGAGAGAGAAATTATGGAGAGAAAGGAAGAAGACAATGGAGGAAGAAGATGACGACGATGAAGTATGGACAATTATGCCTCTTTTAACTGCACCATGATTTGAAAAAATCATGGTTAAGTTCAACTCATTGACTGTTAGACTAACGGAGAGGCACAAGTGATAGAATGGCAAGAAGTCGAGGGTACAACTGATATTCCCGAAAAGAGAGGGGCATAACTGATATTGCAATATATCGGAGGGGCACAACTGATAAAACACATACATTAAACTTACATTATGATAACATACCCCAAAAAACCATGCTTTACTATCTATGTTCATTAATAAAAGTTATAAAACTCGAACCAAGGCATCATCCTCTTTTTATGGGATGTTGTACACTCAAAAAATTAACTCGAAAACTACCCAAATCTCACGTGAGATCCACGTTGCATCCAACATGGCATCTATATCTCATATGGCATCCGATACGGCATCTATCACATGGTCAAAATTCCACTATTGCTTTCGACATGTGTGGCATTAGCTAACAACCTGTAGCCAACCAGCCCTTCAGAGTCGACCGATCACGGACACGCCCCAACTCTTCTCAAACTTGCACATGCTTACGTACTAAAGCTCCGACACAAGCACTAGAACAAACTCTGGATCCCTCACGGATGCTCTCAAGAACACGCTCAAGAACTCAACCACACGATCACATAAGCACGGGCATAAATCTTATTCTCTTATTGGATGAGGAGACTTGCTCTCTAGTGAGGTGTGTGACACTTTGCTTATTTACAAATGAGACATCGCCCCTCCTTATATACAAGACTCGAGGCAACCCAATGGACTCTCGTTATTACATCTACAATAGTGATACATAAATACATAAGAATCTTCAAAGTTCTATGGTGACCCTTTGCATTCCACGGCAACTATTTGTCTTATTGTCCCTTCAACTCTCTTGTTGTCATTTTTTATTCCTGCATGGTTGATGTCACATCAAGTTCTCGGTCATCAACACACTCGCACTTCAATGTCTTTCTGATGCAGCTTTTTCATAACATACCAAGTGTCGTCGAGTACTCGATCTTGTGCCAAAGGAAACCCACAGACTCCATACCCTGTGCGCTAAACATTCCTTAGCGCTCTTCATGTTAAGGGGAAGTCCGATAGAACTCTGGTGCCATGGTCATTGGACCACTCTTGTACGAGTAATATCGAGCATGTTCGCTCACTCTTGTAATCAACACCTACAGTGCTCCATACTTCCTTGGACCACCACACATCTCTATTGGTACCATGCGCCTTCACGTGTATACCTATGTAAGCGCAACGCATCTCGTAGCTCCTCAACATCTATACCTTCACTACATACATCCCTATTGTGCTCGTATGTACCGTTGCATGTATTTGTTGCAGGTTTGCACCGCTTCCCTTCTCACACCCGATCTTCTCACGAACCACTTTGTCCCACCATGACCTGGCCTTGCCTTAAGAAGTGGACCTTCCTCATCAGCTCTCATACTTGGTGTACCCCTCATGGATCCAACATCTCCAACGCAAGTATGTGGTAGCTCCAGTTCCATCTGTGGAGTACCCACCTCCATGCTCGATTGTTGTTGGTCTCCACTGCTTTCCATAGGTGTCCCTATATCCTAAGAGTTGAGTGCCTCTTGCGCTCCGAACATCTTTGGTATCTCGCTCTGTGCTAGATCATTGGTGAGGTGGTTTGTTACGACTCCACCCCCAAAAATGCCCATCGTGTTGTCCATGTTGCATCACCCTCAAAAGCTCCACACGCTTGCACGGATGTTCTCCTATTTGTGTCTTTTATTATGTGGCTCTAGTGCACATGTTTGTGTTTAGCACACACCTTCGCATTCATGTGCATTCTTTGTGGTAGAGGCCCCTCCTTCCACCAAGTTCAAAGCTCCACATCTAAGCATCGTAAGGTTTACATCACACATAGTATTGATTGTTCCCAAATGTACCTCGTCTTTTTCTTCTTCCTCCTCGCTCATACGAAGAGAGTTGAGTTTCTCCTTCTTTGGGCATTCATGTGTCCGATGCGGTCCGTTGCATATGAAGCATCCCTTGCTCTTGGGTTGCTGCATCTTCTTGGAGTACTCTCATTCCTATGCTGGTGGCTCCTGGGCAATGCCTTTGCCCTTGTCCTTCAATTGCACCTTCAGCTTGTTGGATAACTCCTTCTCTTCAGCATTATGGCCTGGTTGGGCATCGTTTGTCCTCTTTCTATGCATGCCTTTTTCATTCTAGTGCTTCACATTAATTTGTGACTCGACATCCATTGCCCACTTTGGGAAAGATACTGATAGAAGTACAAAACCCTTATCTAATTAAGGGATCTTTGATGTCAAGTATTTATAATTCAAGAGATCTTAGATGATTGCATGGTGCAGATTGTAGAATATATATTACATGTTTATCTGCTACTTATTGAAATGGATGATTTTGACCTAATCCTTGGGATGGACTGGTTTGAAAAGTACCATGCATGCCTTAACTATTTCCAGAATGCAGTAACCTTCTGCCTTCCTATCTCCATAGAATTCAAGTTCAATGGGAAGACTTCTAATGAGGAAGTGGTATGTATCTCTGCTCTGAAGGCATAACGATTGATGTTGCACGGGTGTCAAGGTTATTTAGCCTACGTATCTACCATACAAATAAAGTGAATGATAGAAGATGTGCCTACAATATGTGAATTCCCTGATGTTTTTCCAGATGAACTATCTATATTACCACCTAAATGAGAGATTAAATTTGAAATCTCTCTTATACTTGATACTCAGTCAGTCTCTGTTCTCCCATATCATATGTCATCAACCAAGTTCCGTGAATTAAAAGTGCAACAGCAAGAACTCCTAGATAAAGAGTTCATTCACATTAGTACTTCACCATGGGCTACACATGTGCTTGTATATGAAAGAAATATGGTTCATTGTGGCTATGCATTGACTATAAACAATTAAATAAAAAGACAATAAAAGAACAATATCCTCTGCCATGTATAGATGAACTTTTTGAACAGTTATAGGATTTGTCTATATACTCAAATATTGGTCTAAGATATGGATACCATTATTTAGGAATTAGAGACTCAGATATTCCTAAAAAACCTTTCTTTCTATATACATAAATTACTAGTTCATAGTCATGACTTTTAGACTGACGAATGCACTGGTATCCTTTATGGATATTACGATAGAATATTCAGTCAGTTCTTAAATCACTTTTTGATAGTATTTATTTATGATGTACTCATCTATTATAAGAATAAGCAACAACATGAACAACATCTTCGACATGCACTTGAGATAGTAATTGAATAAGTTATATGCTAAGTATAACAAGTACGATTTTTGGTTAATCGGAGTATCCTTTCTAGCCTGTATCATTTCTGGGGCATGTGTCTCTATTGATCTTGCAAAGAATAAAGCAAAAATGATTGGGAGTGTCCGAAAATTGTAACAAAAATTACGATCTTTTCTAGGGCTAGCCGTGTATTATACATGGTTCGTGAAAGACTTTTGATGAATGGCCTTGCCTTTGACTAGGTTAGATCATAAGGAGGTATTGATAATACTTGTGAAACCATCTTTCAGACACTAAAAGAATGTTTAACCATTGCACATATCCTTACTTTACCCTGTGGCACTAAAGGCTTCACTGTGTACACTGATGTATCTAAGGAGGGACTTAGTGCAATGCTCATGCAACATGGAAAGGTAGTAGCATATATATGACAAATTAAGGAACATGAGGGTAACTATCCAACTCATGACCTTGAACTTGTTGGAGTTGTCTTTACTTTGAAAACATGGAGACACTACCTTTATGGCATCACTTTTGAATACTTTACTGATCATAAGAGTTTAAAATAGTTATTTGATCAAAAAGAGCTAAACGTGAAACAAAGATAATGGTTAAAATTATTAAAGGACTATGATTGCATAATTTTTTATCATGATGGTAAGGAAAATGTGATAGCATATACCCTTAGTAGAAGAACTTATTTCCAGTGCATGGTGACATTAATTCAATTTTGGGAAGTACTAGCTGCATTAAGTGAATGACAACCTTTCAAAAATGATACATAAATAATAACCATTCCACATCGATATAGGCCGGAAATTTAGGATAAAATACATAAATGTCAGGAAGATGATCCACTTTTAATTGGCTTAAGAGAAAAGGTAGAAAGAAATGAAATCGATGGATTTCATATACATGACGATTTGTTGTATAACTACCACAGAGTTTGTGTACCAGAAACGCATGAGTTAAGAAGAGACATCATGCAAGAAGCATATTGTTCAAGATTATCAGTTCGTCTTAGAATTACAAAGATGTATAGAGATCTTTGTTCATACTTTTGGTGGCTCAGAATGAACAAGGATGTTGTCGAGTTTCCGAACTCTTGTTTTAACTGTCAACAGGTAAAGACTTCTCATCAACGACCACCAGGTTTGTTGCAGCCCCTTCCAATCTCTGAATAGAAATGGGAAACATTTCCATGTACTTCATCACATGTTTACCGCCAACTACATGTGGTAAAAATAATATTTGGATGATAATAGATCGATTAACCAAGTTAGTACATTTTACTGCAATAAGATTAACTTATACTCCAGATCAACTTGCTAAATAATACATTACACATATAATACATCTTCATGGTATTCCAAAAGAGGTTATTTCTGGTCAAATTTCAAGATTTACATCACACTACTGAGATAATTTTTGAAAGCGTTAGGCACACAACTTTCTTTAAGTAAATCATATCATCCTCAAACAGATGGTCAATCAGAGTGTACTGTTGAAACCTTAGAAGATATGTTGTAGGCATGTGACTTAGAATGGAAAGGATCATGGAATAAGTATTTTTCGTTTCCAGAGTTCACTTGTAATAATAATTATCATGCTATTATTAGCATGACACCCTTTGAGGGACTACATAGATGTAGGTGTGCCACTCCTTTGAGCTGGAAAGAGGTTGGAATAAAGAATCTCTATGACTCAGATAGAATAAAGGAGACACAAGAAGCCATGAAGCTTGCTCAAAAAAGACTCATAACTTCAAAGAGCCACCAAAAGAGTCATAGTGATACTTGACATACAGATCTTGAATTTGATGTAAGTGATTTCATCTTCTTGAAGGTCTCCCCTATGAAGTGAGCACAAAGATTTGGCTTGTGAGGAATGTTAGCACCCACATTTGTAGGTCTTTTTAAAATTACACAGTGGGTCGATAAAGTTGCATATGGACTTGCACTTCATCCTCGTCTTTATGGAATACACAATGTCTTTCACATATCAAATCCGATGAGGTATTTTAGGGATCTAAAGCATGTTATAAGTTACAAGGATCTACAAGTTGAGCAAGAATTAACATACCTAGAAACTCCAGTGCAAATATTAGACAAAGATGTCAAGAAATTGAGAAGTAAAGAGATGCCTCTTGTCAAGGGTTGTGACAAAGCTAAGATTTTGAAGAAGCTATATGGGAACCTGAGGTATGTATGAAAGAGAAGTATCCCTATCTATTTGTGTAATAATAACAAGTATTGTTTTGTATACACTTTACTTTAAATGCAAATGACTTCATTCTCTTTAAGATTTTTATGACTTGCATCCTCTTTAAGTTTTTTATACCTCCATTCTAAGTCTCGAGGACGAGAGTTCCTTTAATTTTTTTTATAATTGTAAATATATAAAAATCAACCTCTTCAGATCCTACCATGCATATAAATATTAGATCCAGTCCAATGAGATGGATCCTGTTCCCTACTGAAGACACGTCCCAGAAATTTAATTAGATTGTTGTTAGCAAGGTCTCCTTATTAGAATGCTAGACACCGATATTTTTGAAATTATCTTTCTGATTAATTTCCTACAAAAAAATATCTAGTTTACTCTCCCTTTCTCATCAGATACTATAGTCCCATCAAAAACCCGGGGGTGGAGGAGAGATATCTCTTTCTCTTGGAAGGATGAGAAAGGCCATTTCCCTCTACGAGATCAGGAGATAAGACTAGATCCTTTAGCTAAGCATAGATGATTCTCTTTTCTCAATCCCATGTAAACTACTGATAAGGTGGTGAGAGGAACTTGTTTCGTCTGAATCAAAGGCGGTTCCAAATTGTTATGAATTTTGAGAGTAAAAGAGGATGATGTTAGTTAAGCTTATTTCGTCTGAATCGAAGGCAGTTCCAAATCGTTATGAATTTCAGAAGTAAAAGAGGATGAATTCAGTTAAGCTGTCATTAACCCTTAATCACCATCATTAGTACTAATTAATCATGATTAAGGAGATTAATAATGACTCATATATTAATCATGATTAGTAAATATTACTTGTAAATTAATAGGTATTAATCGTAGTTAAGATTAATTAATTGTGATCAGTGCTAACTAATCACGAAAATGTTAATGAAGCATCATTATGAAAATGATGACCTTCGTGGTAAGCTTGGGCAAAACCATGGGTTTCCCATAGTTTTGGTGTTGATGGGGTGACTGACTGGGAACGTGTTACGCAACAAGCAAACAATGATTCACCGATCTTGCTGAATGGACATCGATTGGGATGGCATGTAGGCATCCTAGAGGCCGATAAATACCCCCGCCCCACTCCTTCATTCTCTACAACTTCCATTCCACACCCCCCACCCAAGGCTAGGGTAGAGAGGCTGAGAGAAGGGGAGGGAGGCAGTGAAGAAGCGCTAGCGAAGCGTTGCCAGGAAGAAGAGGAGAAGGAAGATGGAGCGCTCTTCTCCTCAACTACTTTGGAAAGGAGGTAAGTAGATCTTTTTAGTTCATATCTTGGTCTATTTCTTCTAAGACTTGTGATTTCTTTTGAGGTTCTCTATATATAAGAGAAACTATATCAAAATATTCCCTGAAATATCTTCCGATATAAGAGGAAGCTCTACCGAAATTTTTCTTGAAATATCTTTTGATATAAGGGAAAACTTTGCAGAAAACAATTCGTAGAATATCACTTGATTTAAAGGGGAACTATGCTGAAATGTTGAGAGAAGTCATGTTCTTTGTTCATTCTTCATGTTCTTTGCATTCTTCATTCATTCTTCATGCATTCTTTGTGATATTTGACTCGTAAATGGAATTTAAGAAGCTAATAACCTCCTAGTTGAACACAAATCAAGGTAGATTGAGTCTATTGAGAAGTTAGCATGATCAAGTAATGAAAGCATGCCTCGTATTGTTGGGTTTTCAAGTTAAATCGGATAAAATTATTTTTTATTGTGTTTTTTATTGTAAAGAACGTTTACATTATTGCTTCATGATTTACTCTAAAATAATTACTAAGATAGAGTTGGTGTAATGAATCATTCTTGTAGCTGCTATGATGTGCGTGCAATACTATACCAATTAGATAAAAATTTATATGGCTTACACAGTTACTATTTCCGTATTATATTATATGATAATGATGACTTGGAGTAGGTAGTACAAGTCGGGCATGCAACCTGTATGTTTGTTAGAAGAGCATCCGTATTGGCAGACCATACTTAGGTGGTACACGATTGTCCAGATATATTGAGCATATGTAATAATTATTTGTAACACGTTATACTCTATTGCCATTAGGTGGATTGACTGACTGAAGATTTGGTTGTGCCATGTGGAGGCAGGTGTGGTTTGGTAGCGACCGGATCATGATAACATGTATTTAAAGGCACTGATATAGATGATAATATGATAGCATGTGGTTTTAAGATAATGGGACATTGAGGACGGTGTGCTTCCTTGTTTGACAAATTGAGGGTCTGGAACCATGGAAAATAAAATAAAAAGGAAAATATTAAGGTAGTATTAGATGATTGGTTGAGGTGACATGTGGTAGCATAAACTCACCAGATCAATGTAATCTCTAATTCCGAAGTGTCCATAGCTTCAAAGTCCAATAGAAGTGAGGTAAACACATGTACTAATCCTTGTTCTTGAATAGAAGGAATATGACTTAATGTAATGCGAAGAAATGAAACTTTGTGATTTAATAAAATTTTCTAAAATGCACTACTTATTTACTTTTCTCTTCTTTAATACTTAGAACTTGATAATCTTTATCCTATAATTTCTGAAAACCTAACAAGTATCGGTGGGTCATTGGAAGGACCTTATTCAGCCAACTAGCCAGTTAACAATAGTAGCTTCTAGTATAAGTAGTTAGTAGTTTTTTTGAGCTTGATGTACATGTATAAAAAATAATGGGACATGTTTTCCATGTAACCCTTATTTTGTGAATGGAATAAAAATATGAGATGCTCTATATGTAGCATTTTTATTGTAGTATATTTTTGAATGTTAGCTGTTATTATTAGATAAAGCTACTCTCGAGTATTGGATAAAGATATTGATGAGTAATCAGATCTGGTAAATGGGAGGATCTGATGACCTGAAACTGGGGTCGTGCCACGAGTAGCAGCAATGGTGTTTGTGGAGGTCACGGTGAGAAGTGCTGGTGATGGCACGATGGAGGTGGTGTCAATGGTGGTTGTGGTGGCATGGCTCTGATGGTGGCAATGTGTCCTTTGATGCAGTGGCAGTGGTATTATTGGCATAATAATAATAATGGCAATGACCGTGGGGGTGGGGATGGTGCGATGGTGGTGGTGATAAGTGGTGAGGAAGGAAAAGGTGATGGAAATAAATTTGCTTAAAAACTTTCAAAAAAGACATTGTATTAAGGCAAGTCCCTTGAAGACATGCCGTAAAAAGGCCTGAAATTTTGACAAGTCCCTAACTCCTGGCAGATTGGCCCGAAGATCAACCACGAGTTTGAACCGAATATATGGTAGGTCACCAAACTTATAATAGTTGATCCAAAGACTTGCCATTAGTACAACAAAATATCGAATACAAGATTTGTTATGATTGTTGTTAAAGGTTGTCATATCATGCACATAAATACAACAAGTTTCAATGCCTTATCATGGTGGTGTTTTTCGGGTGTCAGAATCATTTTCTTTTTTAAAGGAATATTCTATCAAGAGAGCCTCTTCAGATGAAAGATTATCAATAAGGTCGAATGAGAGACTAATGAGCTTTATATATCATTCTTATTTGATTGCTCGAGGGATAAGAAAGTGATAAATAATGTTGACAAAGAATATGGATGAAGTAATCATAAAGTGATATCTAATCCTAGGATAGCTTTATCTTGTGATTGAGTTCCTTTACCTTGGGACAAGGGCCCATCCAAATATGGTTTGAGGATAAGAAATAAGAAAGATTAAGTGTTTTTATTCCTCAATTGTGTTAATTTAGTGAAAATTTGTCTTGAAGATGAGGTGGCAGGCATAAACAGATCAAGGGACAGATCAAGGGACACATGACCCTTTGAACTTTTATTTCTAAAGATCTATTAAAATAATTTTTATAATAAATGTATAGTTAAAAGTAGTGACGGGAAGAAACACACAACAAATATACCTGCAGGGATTATTATATCTTTATTTTTTATGAAGCAAAAAGGGGAACATACAAAAAGGTGTCATCCTTAAAATAATATCCTCATCTAAGCAAAATATGATGCATCTATGTATAATTGAAGATTAGAAAAATATCTTGTTATATCCTTAATAACACATACGAATGTAAAAGGAAGACTGATTCGATATAAATAATCATATAAATACGTTATAGATTAATTTAAATATACAAGTATATGGTGATTTTCATATGAAATGTACTAAATATATTTCATACCAATTATACCAAATATAGTGAAATGAATCATAAAATTTTGTTACATAAAACTTTAAATAATAACTTTACAAAATGTCGGATATCAAAATGATATCCACTTCCATTTATACTTTAGAATGTGTAGGATATGAATGTTAAACCTATATAAAATGGATATGATAGCGAGTCACATAGGATTTTATCTTTACTCATTTTCAGCCACGTGTAAACTGATCGATTATACATTAATTGAGGTGATTTAGAATTCTTCATTTAATCGTGCATATTTAGATTATAAGAATCATCATATAACAATCGCTAACTTATTCAGAAATTAGAAAATATTAATAGCAACGTGCTACTTTGGAGCTCATTAATGAATCCATAATAACAATTAGAAAAAAAGTATAAGTGCTTTAATGAATGAGTTACAATATCAACCTAACCCCGGGAGAAAAGGGAAGTCATCAGTTTTTAAGTTTTGAACATTACTATATCATATATTACATACATAATGTCATACAATGTCTCAAATAAAGATTGGATAAAGTATGAACTCCCATTACCCATAGTGTTATTATTCATTCCTTGTTAGAAGTTTACCATTAATTTGAAAAAAAAACAATATTATAAATCTTATAGTTAGTAAGAGTTAAATACATTCTATTATTAGAATTTTTTGTTTTTAATTGGATACATTCATGCTGCATGTTAATATTTATGAATTTTATTTTTAATATGAAGCAAATCACGTCAATTCTCCCATAATAAGGTTTTGGTAATAAATATTGATTGTTCTATGCTTTATGAATATATTTTGCAATATTAATCTTCATGCAAGAATTTATTATAGACTAAAAAACATTAATAAAGTCACTCATTTTTGTGACGTTTATGGAAAGATAATCAATGTCGATTAATGGACTGCAATGATATTCTACATTGAAGCGCTTTGACTTACAATAAAGATCAATGGATCAGAGAGTATTAGATATGAAGAAGATCGTGTAAAGAAGTTTCATAATTAGATTTTATTTATCAAGGACTTTCTTAAAAGTATCTTAATTATAATTCACTTAAACAAAATATATAATTGGAGAACTGTGCCCTAAGGCCAATTACATAGCCCATGGTGATCCAAGTCGTTGCAGTGGACTATCTGTTATTTTAATCGACTACTTTTGATTCAACAGACTACTCTCATATATCCAATTGACTCATTTTATAGGAAGTTTTTGGAAGTTAAAAGATGTTGGAAACTTCTATCAACAACTCGCTTACATCCAACTAGTTTATTGATTTTATGTGCAGTTGTCTGATTGTGAGTTTTATCTCTTCATTAAAATATAAATATTGGATATTACTATTTGAAGAGGCCTCTTGATGAATATTGACATTGGTACTTGACCAACTTCTTTATTTTCACACATTTCTCTATTCTCAATTCTAGACTTGATGTTATTCGGTCTTTAAGATCTAACAAAGTATTATGAGCGCCATTTTGATTTCTATCTTCAAAGAGCTTGATGGAAATTACTTCCAATACTTTACTGCTTTCACTATGCTATTATGAAGAAAGCCAATTCAAATTCATTTAACATGTGAAAATAAGTTTAAGTCTAATTAAGCTCTTCTACTTTTTTATTTTTCAATAAATTGTATTGTAATTACATGTATGTGAGCTTTACTCTACTCAGTTTGAAAGTAGCAAAGTGAAAGGAAAAAAAGGCAAATAGCTTCGCGAGGAGAACAGAGAGAAATCATAAAACAAAGATCTAAGTCGTGATTTCACTCAGTGGGGTTTTCATGTAAAATTCATATGTGTTTTATAAAATATCTTTACTTTAATTTGCATAATATTTAGGGTGCACAACTCAACACCCCCCTCCACACATACACGCACGAGCGCACACCCCTTCTCATACCAGTTGATTTTCTTTTATTTAGTATAAAAGCTTTGATCCCAGTTGGCAAAACTTGCATAGAGACAAGTTGCTAATCTACCATTATATGGTACTCAGTTTCGAATCCTTCACACATCGATGGAAACAACTAATTTTATTTTGCACACAAGATGAAACTATCTATTCAATCCATCAAGCATAAACTATGGAACTATGCCTGAAAACCTCTTATAAAGCTACTCTAGTTAAAGACAGAGAAGATTTTGATGATTCTCATATGAAGAAGATAGAGAAAATGCAAAAGTAATGAATATTTTATAGTACTCTATATGCGAAGGATAATATTTGGTGTCTCAATATGAGACAATCTACCAGATATACATTGTTGGCCCTGTTAGTTACCTATGAAGGAACCACGAAGGCCAAGAGCTCAAAGATATCTATATTGACTCGTGAATACCAAAGGTTTGAGATGTTGTAAAGATAAAGTATTAAAGATATGAGCACAAGTTCACAAATGTTGTGAAGAATATCAAAACACTTAGAAAGACATTCATCAAGGGAGAGCTCGAAGCCAATTTAATAGAGTCTCTTACAAACAATTGGGAGAAAAAGGTGTTTGTAGTATAGGAAGTCAACAATATCTATGAGATCAAAATGGATGATCTGCAATAAACCTAAATCAAGTGATATCTAAGTGTGTTGCCGTGTGTAGTGCTCACTCATTTTTTAATGGAAATATGTGTATGTGTTTAAACATGCAAGCCTTAAAGCAACTCAAGGAGTAGCAAACGAGTGGAATAAAGTGTGTGAATCTAAATCAGATATACTAGTTTCATTGTGTAATGCAAGTGTATGTCTGTGCCTCTAAGTGTTGTTCCTATGTTTTTGTTTTTGTATTTTTATGATATTTAATTTTATATATTTTTATGTATTTTTTAAAAAGCAATTTTTTTATTTTAAAATTTTAGTTATATAGTAAAATAAAATAAAAATGGTGGCATTATAATTATAAAATAATTTAATTATATATTAATTTTTTAATTTTATTTACTTTTTAGTTTTGTAATTTTTTTCTTTTTAATAATATAAAATAAAAAAGAAAATATTTTAATATATATATAACTAGAATAAAATAGTTTTGCTTATATACACTAAGTGATAAAAATATAGATTAAATTGCTTGTTTTTTATATTTTATAATTTTTGGGGTGACTTTGAAAACAGAAAAGATATTATATTAATAGATAAGAAATGAAAGCTTTTGAAAATAAAATTAAGGCAAAGAAAATTTTGGTTAGTATTGATTTTTTAGTGATTTCTAATAGATTCTAGATATTTTTATATTTTTGGTAATAAATGCCATAAAATAGCAAAACTAAGAATATCGATGGTGTATATATAAGGAAGATGGCTTATTTCTTCTATAATTTTTAAGAATAGTGAAATTTAACCACAATCCTCTAAATTTTATTTTTACGATTTAAAATAGCAAATGAGCTTTTGAAATTATGAAAAATAAACAATTGTAGAATATATAACAACATATCACAATGTATCTTTTACCTTTTCAAGAATGTCAATATGAATTCAATAAAAAACCATGGAAATAATCAACCAATTAATACATTTATATATCAATCCTCAGTATCTTCCAAGACACCTATGTCAAAAAGTTCCCACAAAAAAGGAGAATATAACCAAAAACCACATCTATACATATATGGAAATGGTTTGATGTTGATTGAAAAAAGTTAAGATGCTCTTTAACTTCAACAATTCATAGATTAATAATTTTCAAATCCAAATTGCATCAAACACAAGTCCGAGAAAAGAGCATAATATAAGGATTACAATAACAAAAAAATCATACAAACCAAAGCAATGGTACAAAATATACGAAGGGGGAAACATGGGGCTTTATTTGCAAAGTGTCGCATATTGAAAATTAAAGATTAAGGAGGTAAAAGGAATTATATGCAAAAATTGGGACCCTCATGGGTCGGGTCTGCAAATAACTCGTATTTATGCGAGGTACTTGTGCTAAACAGATGTGGGTGGACTTTTTAGTTTTTCTTCAAAACTTCGAGACAACATGTGTAATTTACCTGGTCGCATACATTGCACGTGACCAGGTCTCTAGATCTAATTGTAGTGTTGTATTCATTGGCTTCAATCAAGCGGTGGTTGTGTTGTCACATGGCAATGCTAGGAGGCATTGGATTAAAAGTGAATGGATAGTCATGGAGATGATGTATGGCAGTCTCAGAGCCTGATGATGTAAAAAATCAGACGATATAAACCCTTGGTTCATTAGCAGTGAGTTCTCAGTTCCTTTCTATCAGACAATGGTGATTCAAGGAGGTGCGATGGCTCGGATGGAGCAGATGTGATTTGATTGGACGAGAAGTGTTGTTCCTCCCCTCCCTCTTCTTCGCTCTTTCTGTTGCAAGAAAGATATCATGAGAATGGTCCTTAATTAGGCAGTGGAGAGCTTTGACGGTGGTATATTCTCCTATGAGTACCTACAATGCTAAGATGGGGATCTACCCACCGGATCAACCGGGGGTTGCTGGGAGTGAAAGCTCAGAAGATAGGGTCAAGGCTTATGAGAGGGACTTCTCCTTGTGCAAGTAATGGAGAGGATCTACGAGGGATCCTTCTCCCACCGTGCATGGTTTGAGGTTGGTTGGTTGCGAGAGGTAGAAATTGGGAAACATGGGAGCATAGAGTGAGATGGATGATCAATTCAATGGGTGTGGATAATAGCATAGGAACACAAAAAAGGGAAATATGGAGAAAACAAAAAACATATCTTCTACCAGGAATATAACATCTAGAAAAGGGAAATTCGATTTGTTTGTTTAAACAAACATAAACTTTCGTTCAAGTTTGACTTGTTATTTTCAAATCGAATTTGAATGAATAAAGACCAATCAAATAATCTTACTTCCAAAATATAATAAATCTTTTAATAGATTATCTTACCCTTGTTCCTCAAACATATTTCTCAATCATGTCATGTTGAAATTGAAAATTAACCTTTCATGCTCCTTATCTCTTTGATTCATTCCTTAGTGTAGTAGTAGCAAAAACATGAAGGATGAAGAATCTTCCGCAATGACTTATTTTTCTTTTGAAGTTGACGAGACGTATAATAATCTACATTGCTACGTCCAACCAATACAAAAACTATTGTACACATGCTTTAAAGGGAAAAATATACAAAAGATAGTAACATGTGTATAATGATGTTTATGCTGGGATTGGGAGTAGTGATAATGGTGATTTATTTCTTTACAATTTCAGATTTAAATGGGTTTTCTAGAGTGACAAATTTGAATAGATACAGTCATTTGCGCCTCAACAAGTTATGGACACCCTTATACTTCAAATGAGTCTAAGATACATTTATTTATGATCACTGGAATTACTATAATATCATGGATAATAATAGAAATGAACAAATAATAGAAAAAGAGATGAATGTAGGAAGTAGTCCTATTGGGAAGAGGTCTACTTCACATATGCAAGTTGTGAGGAGACATACATCACATTTCATCACTCTCCCTTGAGCACAATTAGAAACACCAAGATTATTTTTGAATAAGACAAACTTTGCATTAGGCAAAGTCTTTGTAAGTCTATCAACGATCATCCATTGAGCTATATTTCATTTAGATTGGACCATTGGCAACAATGTTATTGACAAAGCCTTACTACAAGAAAAACAAATTGTGGTTACGAAACTATGTCGACAGATGTGGGGCTTGTGACCACAGAATTGGGCTCTGGCCACAACAGTTCATAGCCTGTAGCCGTAGTTACAAGTCTCGTCACGAGAGTTCTCTAACCACGAATATGACATGACCACTACAAGTAACCACAGAAGTTGATGTTGCCACACTTCTTGCATGAATGTCCCCCTTACATCTTTGACGACTTTGGCCACAGATTTTTAGCTACGAGAAACTAGTGACCACACAATTATCGTGACCACAAGTTTCCATAGCCACATTATGCGACCACAACTCATTTTTCTTGAAGTGTGGTGGCATAGATCAATATGCTAGGTTCTACCATGATAAAATGGATTTTTTGTCATCAACATTGTAGCCTTATTGTCACGATATATATTAGTTGCTTGCATCTGAGCTTATTTCAGATCCTCCATAACTTTTCGCATGACCATAGATTGATAAGCAACACCTAATGCTACAATGTACTTTGCTTTCGAAGATGACAATGATATGGTTGCTTGTTTTTTTGAACTCTACTATATTGCATCCGAGACATAATCAAACACAAATCCACTTTATTCTCTTCATTTTTTTGTGTGAAATAGGGTGACCTCCCATGATGGGAGTCACCGTCGAATCAATCTATTAATAAAAAGAAGGGATACATGAGGAAATTACCTTCACTCCCAAAAGCTTAAGAGAGCCTTACAATGAGAAGTAACATTCTATGTATAAAATCATTGATTGTTAAAAAGAAGGTCATTTCTCGCCAGCCAAATTGCCCACAGCACGCCAAAAGGTCTTGCAACATCATCAGTTGAGCTGCCTCCTATCTTTCTAACCTCTTCCCAAAACTTCATTAGGCCACTCATGTCTACCCATGGAATCGCCATTTCTCTCCACACCTTCCGCGAGTACTGATAGGAGAAAAAAAGATGCTCCAAGGTCTCCGATAGATCTCCACACTTGTCACAAGTAGCATCCTTAAGACCCAGAATCCTCATTCTTCTGTCTTTGTCGAGAAGCCTGTCCCTCCTCAAGCACCAAAGGAAGACCTTTATCCTATTTGGGATTTTGCTCGCCCAGATTATCTTCACATCCTTGCACGTGTCCTGATCTTGAACTTTACTAGCTTTTCTCAATTCTATGTATAGAACCTTGACAGAAAATTTAGAACCCGTCCAAGCAAAATGATCCCTGATCTATCGAAAATTATCTGGGTAGGGAACCATATCCCTTACTCTTTCTAAATCATCATGTCTTCTAGTCAAAAGACCAACAACGAAATCCAGTCTCTAATGATCTCGAATTTCGGCCTCTAATTATGTGAAATTAGCACGTTGTAGTCGATCGAATATGATCCATCAAAAACCGCTTAAAAGCAATATCAATTAATCAAAAGCGGTCGATTTTATTTTACCTGAGAAAGCTCAAGGTCGAACTCAGGGACACAAGCCTCTTAAGTATGAATCTAGACTCTTATTATTTAGATTAAATGTTAAATTCACAAATTCAAAGGTCAATGCACACAAAGACACGATGCAAACAATGTGAACATAATTTTTATTTGATTTTTTTACATGTAAGCAGATGCAAATGAGGATACATGTAATTATGCCCCAATTAAGTTGTATCAAAAAGCAATTAATAAATGCTTAATTTCAGAAAGAGTTCATGAAGCCAATTTCATTCACAAGTTATTTAATGGCATAAAAATCATTGAGCTAGTGACACTATGTGATTAGAATTAATCAACAAAATCCAAAGTATCAAAGCAAAAAGATAGCTATGCCATTAGAATGATAATAAAACAAGCTTCGAAACACAACTGAAATCAACTAAATTGGAGCTCAGATGCTCAAGATATCAACAAAAGAGTCCAGGGAAATAAACGTAAGAAAACATATAAAATAAATAGGGAAATATTACAAACATGTCCCTGGAGGACCTAAATGCAAATAAAATAAAGTGTGAGGACTTCCCTATAAATTGCCCACACACATGGGGGTAAAATTGTAATTATCAAAACGAGGAGGGAGTCGGGTGCAATTTAGCCTAGGCGTGTGTAGTTTACACATGATGGTAGGACCTGAATGCATATGAAAATTTTCCGGGGCCTCCCTATAAATTTCACAGCATGCACATGACTTGGCACGCGAGTCTAGGCTCGGTGGTTGACGGAGGCTCGGTTGAGTTCTGGAGGAGGCTCGGGCGCTAGCTTAGGAGGCTCAGTTGATCCGAACCTGGTGGTCTGTGCTACGTGTCATCCTTTGGAGCAACGGCTTGGCTCGGGTGTTCCGAGCCCGGAGGTTCAAATAGGAAGCTCGAAAGTGGCTGACGTGGTCTCCTGTGGACCACTCGATCAAGAAGATCGGGGTGGTGGCTGTACGTCCATGGAGGCGATAGCGTGGATATATATTGGCCATTGGATGGGCACCGTGAGGGTGTCATCCAACGGCAGCTGTATGCTCGGATGGTTGATCCTCCTCCACGAGTTGGCGACGTAATTCAGCCTCCAGCAACATTGTTGTATCTCCGTCACTCCCCTTCAGGATCGATGAAGCTCCGTGGAGAATCGTGGAAGGTCCGAAGCTATTTTTGAAGCACGAGGAAGAAGCAAGACGGTCTGGAGGAGTGCATCGATATTTCCATGTCGGAGGTGAGGCTTGGGAAATCCCATCCGACTAAGCTACGACCACTGATTGTATAGGAACCTGCAGTGTTAGTTCTATAGACAAAGAGGTAGTGCTTGATGTGAGGTAGATGAAATAGGAGGCCGTGTGGGGGCTAAGAATGTGGCAGCATGATCATCTTATCTAGCGAGGCGGAGGAGCGGGAGGCGGAGTGGTTTGGGGTTGTAGAAGATCAAAAAGGCAAAAAGGAGCATGGAGAGGATGGTTGAAGCGAGGCGGAGGAACTAAAATGGTTGGTGTAAGCGGAAGGTGCGGAGAATGGCCTAATTAATTAAGAGAAATCAAGGAAGGCAAAGAAGGGGTAAAGAGAGCTTACCTGGAGACTGAGCGGATGTTGGGCCTGTGCTTGGACTTCTAAGCGAAGCCCGAGTCTTCGCTGAACTCCCACGACCGCGAGGAGCAGCTTGCCGGTGTTGGAGGGCCGAAGACCTGAACTACCATGGCCAGGGGTCTTACCAGAGATCAGACTGTCTTTGCACCCTCGATCAGGCCTCCCCTTGTGATGAAGAGGTCTTTTACAGGTGATTTTTGGCTTCTTATTTAAATGCAGATGAGCTCCTAAAATGCATGAATTATGGATGCATGCATGAATGCTATTTATGCAAGATAAAGGGAAATATGCCTCTATTTTCTCGGGAACAAGGCTCTATTTTTGACTTTTGATGTGATGAATCAATCTCACTTACACAGTACAAGTAAGAATCACCTTGTCACAGGGAGGCGGAGATATGCTGAGCCCAATTCTACGTACAAGTGGACAAGTTGAAATGTGGCCGGCGATGGATTATTTGAAGAGTGGAGGTTGGCGGAGCGATGATGGGTAATGTGGTTTGAGTGGAGGATCTGGAGCGATAGGGGGAAAGACATGGCTGACTAGGACACTTGCGATAAAGATGGAGGATCGGACTAAGTCGTGGAGTGGTTAGAAGGATGAGGGAGAGGCTGGAGAAGTGGAGGAAATGGAAAGGGGGCAGCGGTTACGCAAGGTAGAGTTCATGGGAGAGAGGAGGCCGAAGGTAGGGGACGATCTCTCGACCATTGGATCTCGCGATCTAATGATCGAGGGGAGGGTGCTAAAGAGCGGACCCGATCAGATCTATCATGCTACGATGACTGAGATTGAGAATTTTGGAGGAGATCAGGTGGCGATAGAGATGATACGTGGCAAGATGGGAGGTGGGAGGAAGCGAAGGGACATGATTTGATCTAGGAGTGAATCGGAGGGTTGAGGATGAGGCACGGACCAACGGTCGAGATTGAAGGGGAATAAGTCGATCGGACAGTGGTTGAAGGAGGGCGCATGGCGCGCAATGAGGCGGGCCACGTAGCACAACCAGAAAGCGCCACGTGGCCTAGTCACATTATTCAGATGAAGAACATGAAAAATGAGAGGGAAGGAGGCCGAATTTGAAAAAACTCAAACATGAAAGTTGTAGATCTCAATGAGATCTACAAGTTTCATGTTGACCAAAAATAGAAACGAAGGGAGAAATATTTTGTGAGTGTTTTTAAGTGTATAAAAACACCATGATTTTTTACTTTTGTTAATTTTTTGGTATTTTTAATTTATTTTAAGGCTTAAGTATATACAATATTTTATCTGGTTTTTATTGACACTAGTCTAAGCTAGGGGGTTAATATCTGTGAATTAATACAATGAAACCATGTTTCATCAGTCTCCACTCCCCAGAAAGTGTCAGTTCCTTCACGATGACCTCCTTCTACGTCGTCAAAGCAAAAAAGTCTTGGAAAGAGCAGCTCCAACGGGCCTTCCCCCAGTCAATTATCCCTCCAGAATCTGAAACCTTCTCCATCTCCCAACTTCAATGCTAATCTAACTGAAATAGCAGCCAAACCTCTCGTACCCCTTTCCAAAGGGAGGACTCAAATCGAAAAGACCCTACCTCTAAGGTGCTTGAGACTGTAAATCTTCCTCAGTAACCTTGATACTAGGTCCATAGAGGGGTCCCAGATGCGCAGTACCCACTCTGCTAACAATGCCTTATTCATGCATACCAAATCCCGAACTCCAGTCCCCTGCTCACGGGATCTCGTTATTTCCTCCCATGCCACTAAATGCATTCCGAACTTCTGTTGTTTTCCGTATGACCAAAAAAACCTTCTCATCAACTTTTCGATCTTCTTTCTCTTTCCCACTAGAATCCATCCTTGTCGAGAGAAAAAAAATTGGGATGACATACATGACATGCTTCAATAGAACCAGCTTCCTGCCCCTAGCTAAGGTAATAGCCTTCCAACCTGCAAAATCTGAGTTCCATCTTCTTGATAACGACTTCCCAATCTGATGCTCTCAATTTGCTAGAGACCAGAGGAAGTTCCACGTAGGTAATCGGCAAGTCACCCAACGAACAACCCAGCATTTCTGTTAGTCAGGTCCGATCTCCATCCTGTAGCCTAAAAGTGATTATCACCAATTTTTGCATTTTTTCAAGACCTGACAAACCTCTGAAGATGTCCAGCAACTAAGCCGCACGACAGATCATCTCATCCGAACCATTTAAGAAAAGAACCTTGTCGTCCGTGTACTGCAATAATGGCACAGAGATGTCATCAAGACAGAATCCTTCATACCATCCACCATTGATTGCTTGCTTGAACATGACTACCAATGCATCAACAACCAACACGAATAGCATGGGCACTAGTGGGAACCCCTGAAAAACCCCTCTTTGTGGTTGGAAATGACCATCTTCCGGCCGTCCATTTATCAGAATCGAGTAGGGGATGTGGTGATGCATCTTTTCATCACGTAATCCAACAATCCGGGAAACCTCTTTTTCCTCATCGATGACCACAAAAAATTCCAGTCCACACTGTCGTAAGCTTTTGCAAAGTCAATCTTCCACAACACCCCCTTTGAACCTTTGCATCTCCAATCTAGACAAATTTCTGATGCCATAACCAGCCCACCAACCATTTGACAACCCGGAATAAAAGCAGACTGCCCTTCCAAAACTATAGAATCCACGACCCTTTGAGCATGTTTGCTAGTACTTTTGCCACGATGAGTTACACTTCGTTTGAAAGGGCAATTGGTCTGAAATCCTCTGCTCCCATCGGGTGATCCTTCTTTGGGAGTAACAAGATCAAAGCCTTGTTGGCTTTCTCAAAGCCCATGTTTCATTCTATGAATTCATTCAATACATATATGATCTCTTCCTTGATAAGGTCCCAAAACTCTCTGTGGAAAAAATCAGGAACCCATCGGGCCCCGGTGCCCCATCAGCATTTAGTCTCCACACAGCCTTTTTCACTTCGCTTTCTGAGAAGGGGAGTCACCAACAGCCTCTGCCTTTTTCCATGTCAAAGTCTTCACCCCTTTCCCCAGCCATCCCAAGCCATCTCCTCGCCTCTTCTGAGATGCCTCCACATAATACCCTCTCAATGCCATGCCAATTTGCACTTTCCTGAAAAATCTCTGCCCCCACCTCATTTCATGAATATGGTTCCTTCTCCTTCTACCTGAGGCTACAGAGTGAAAGAATCTAGTATTCGCATCTTCGTCTTTTAGCCATTTCTGTCTGGATTTCTATCTCCATTAAACCTCTTCTTTCTGATCCTCCATCAGAATCACCTCCAAGAGTCTGGACCTCTCCTCCGTATCCTCGTGATCTAGTCCTCTCAAATCGTCGAGGTCATCCAAATGGACTACTTTCTATTGTGCAGTACCACATTTTCCTCCTTTTTAATCTCATCAATCTACCATATTCCTTCAGGAATGATCTGAGCATCGCCAATTTAGCAGCCAACCGAGATACAGTTGAGCCCTCCGGACTCCAACTCCTCCATTTTTCTGCCACTTACTCTTTGAAACCATCTTCCAACATCCAAGACTGCTCAAAGCAGAAGGTGAACCTGCCTCTTTCCTCCTCTCCAGATAACCAAATAATTGGCGTGTGGTCTGAGTGGATCAAGGGAGAGCCCAAGCTCGAGAAAGCGGAAACTTCTCCGCTCCATCCATGGAAAGTAGAAATCTGTCAAGTCTCGATCTTGACCTTGTGTTGCGCCAAGTATACACGCATCCTGCTGCATTAATAACTGACAGACCCAAAGAATGTATCATCTCCAAAAACTCCGTCGAGCCTGTATCCCTCCCGCCGCCCCCTATGGCGGTTGTCTGGTAGTAACGTAAGGTTGAGATCCCCCCCAACAGCCAGACCTCATCACTATGCTCTGAGTACATCTGCACAAGTCTAACGCAAGGGAGCCCCTACCATTGTCATTGGGTCCATGCACATTCGTTACAGTGAAAGGGAAATCATCCATCCAACGTCTGAGATGGATCATGAAAAATAGACCTCCATTCTGCCTCCACCTCAAGGACATCCTCCCTCCTGCCTGATTAGACCTCCCGCTGTTCCCTGTGCGTCCATGACTGCGGTCTGAAAGCCTCACCAATGCCCAACTCATAGCCACCACCAGCCACATTATGATACAACTTTGTTTCTTGCAATATAAATATGTCTGCTTTTACTTCACGCAGTAAGTTTCCAATGCCCACATGTTTTTCTAGGCGCTCAAGCTCCCTAACATTCCATGAAAGCACCTTCGTTAATCCACCAATGTGTTCCTTCTAATGAAGAGTGGCTGACCACCCCAGACATTCTGCAAAACCATGATCTAACGGGCTAAATCTGTTCGCCCCTCTCCAGGGTGAAGACCCCACATGTCGTTGTTGGGACAAGAAATCCTGTCGCTCTATTTCCTCCAAGACATCTGCCCTTCACCTCCTTCTATCCGCCTTCAGTCTACCCCTTTTCTCACAAAGCACAATGACATCTGTACGACCTTGAATTCACCCCCTCAGACCACATCCCCGCAGCACGGGCTAACTGCAATCGCCCCTCTAACTCCAACCTTGGGTTCTGGGTAAGTTCTGGACTACCCTCCTGGCCTTCCCCCTTGGCCAAACCTGCCTCACCTGGACGAGCCCCTCCTCCGCACTCAACACTACCAGTGGAGAGATCAACTCCCCTTCTGGTGGGAGCCTGATCACCTCTCCCCTCCCCCTCCTCTAGGACCCTCGACCTGCCAAGCCTTCGAGCCACACTTCACCACCCACCACTCCCACCAAGCCTCTGAACCCTTCTAATTTCCGAGGTATCGAGCTCTTCTGCTATCAGATCACGACCTCGCGTACGTGGCCCAATGCACCGACCTCCAGCTCCCTATCAATTGACCCTCCTCCAATCCTACCACGCTCGACATCAAACTTCCCTTCGAGTTGACTCCCCCAGACCAGCCTCGACCCTCCGGACTACTAACCCAGCCCGCCTACGGCCTAAGGCCGGCTCCGAGGAGGCATTGGAATGTCCGTTCACACCCAACTACTCTGACTATCTATACCCCCCTCAAACAGACTTCCTAATACTCCTCTCCATGTTTATAGTCACTCCACTTCTCAGAGGATCAACCTTTGGGTTTTGATTGCTGGTAGTGAAAGGCTCCTCTCCAACTGTGTACATGGGGACCACGTCATGCTCCTGCTCATTAGCAGCAATGAAGTCCTTGGAAACTGGACTCTGAGGGGCCATATCAATGTCAGTTGTGCCATCCTTTGTGATAACGACCTCTATTGAAAGCAGGGCCCCATTGTCGACAGCAGTCGGAACCAGATATCCCCCTACCTGTCCATCAACGGGCACACCTAAACTCGGCATCACATTCGGAAATGTGCTCGGATCCTTGATCCGGACTGACGAGGAGCCCATATCCATTCGGACCCCCACCATACGCTTTATCCCTTGGGAGTTATAATCGCACATTCCTTTTGACTTATTGGGTTCCTGATTAGTGGCAATTTCCCCGATGGATGGGGCAATTCCATCGAACCGAAACATCCGCCTCCTTTTCCGGGGGCCGAGGCATCGAAATGGAAATGTCCCAAGTACCTTTGCTGCACCGGCCGGAGCTCACGTCGGCCGACCGCCCCAATGGCCTCTGATTCACCACCTCTGCCCAAGATTTGCTGCACTCAAGAGCATGAGAACCCGACTCCCAATAGGCGCTACCAAGTCCGGCTGTCGCTAATTCGACATCCAGGACCCCTCCAAGGTACCACACCCTTCTCCAGCCTAACATCGATGGGTTGAACTGCCGCACCTGGATATCTAACTCAGGATCAAGACCCACTTCACAACCATCCGCCAAGATCTTGTCGATCCACACCTTGGACTCAAGGATGGCCTGTACATGCTCCAGTTTTCTCCAGATGAGATGTATTCCCCGCATACGGACAAAGTTTATCTGCCGGAAGTTGTAGCGGCCATCAAAAATTTCTGAGATGCGCCATCTCATGGCCGCATCTCTATTCTCAGACAGGTTCAGGACTACTGCTTTCTCGAACTGAGAAAGACCCCAGGCCACGTTGCGCCGTGGACTTAGCATGGCGATGTCCCCACCGAACTCCCCTTCAAGGCTGCACCCACATCCGACGAGGCAAGGAATATCGAATGTGAGCCGCCTCCCTCGCCGATCAAAAGATTGCCCTCTGAAAGCCCCTTCTTACCGGCATCCTGCAGGCACGTCCTCGCACGGTGATTGGATCCATGGCATAGAAAGCACCACACTGGTTCCGGACAAGATGAGGCCCAATGCCGCAATGATCCACAACGGAAGCACCGTGGCCAAACGGCTTCTATTTCTGCCCCCATTGCTGACCGAAAGACCTCTTGTGAATAGAAGGCCTCCTCTCCCGACGCCTGGCGAAGACAAGCACTCACAGTCACGCACCCTCTCCTTCGGTCTCTTCACCGCCCCTCACCGCTCCCTCACACGCGTCTTCCATCGTTGCAAAAAGAATGACATTTCATCAATCACTTTGTTCTCTAC